>OX439231.1:17516526-18119957 GCA_949319165.1 Sialis lutaria | reverse complement strand
ATAAAGATTATAAAGATACTCGGTGTTCAGAATAAAACGTTACGAATTTTTATTTGGAAAATTAAGCTGCTTACAGAAAAACTTTTCAAATAAAAGTTACACAGTTTGAAGAGGGTAATGACATAATATATGTATGTATGTGTTCGCAAAAGATATCAATTGAGACTTATTTAATTTCTGTTGATTAATTCAGCTTGTATAACTCCTAACTCTATTTTTTTAAATATGAGCATGCAGAAAACATATGATTTATGTCCCTAATAGTTGATGATTTTTTTAAGTCACGTAGACCCTTAAAAACTGATATTTCGTCAGAGTGCCTTTACTTAGACAGGTGACCCATTTTAATTGCATACCTCTGATAATTTTTTATGGTTAAATGTTATCAAAAAACTTTTCAGACAAATGTTGCACGGTTTGGAGGGGGATAGAGATGTACTCAGGTTTCTATGTAAAAAATATTGAATGTTCAAAATCTCGAATTATTTTGTTAAATATTTTGGAAAGGTTCAGTTGTTCAAAATAAAGTTTTTAATGAAAGATTCATGTTTTTTCTCATAAAATAAAATTAATTAATAAAAACTACAGATTCATATTTTAAAAAATGATGTTGATCTTCATATGACCTTGAAAAAATTACCCCAATACGTCTATGTCAGAAGAACTAGAAATCTTCACTAACAATGAATACGACTTTATATGTATTACCGAGCACTGGCTCACCGTTAATGAGATTTGTTACACTCAATTTGGCAACTATAACCTGCTTGCTTCATTCTCAAGAAAAGACTATATACATGGAGGAGTAGCGATCTATGGAAAAGGAATTCATCAAGGTATAGAATTGAAGAAAATTAAAGAGCTCAGTGTTGAAAAACAGTTTGAATGTTGTGCAGTGAAATGTGAAAACTTAAACTGTATAGTTGTATCTGTATATAGACCACCTGACAGTGATTTTAACCTATTCCTACAAAAATTTGAAGAACTATCAAATATTTTATTGAAAGACAATTACGAATTATTTATCTGTGGAGATTTTAACGTAAACATGTTAAATGCCACTGAAAAGAAATGCACACAATTTAATATGTTATTACATGCATACAATTTAGCGTGCTCAATCTCGCAACCAACTAGAATTACAAACATCTCTGAAACATGCATAGACAATATAATAACAAATACACATCCCAACACATATAAAACTAATGTAATCCCTGTCTCCTTTTCCGATCACGCAGCAGTTACACTATTATTTAATATTGCTAATGAAATCAATAATAATACATACAAATATATTAGAACATTTTCTGACGACCAATTAACGCAATTTAATTACTCTCTATCGAGCGAAAACTGGGAATCTGTCTATCAACAGACCAACACTAATGATAGTTATAAAATGTTCTACAATATTTTCTCTTTTCATTTTAACAATGTATTTCCTTTGAAACGGGTAAACATTAATAATACTAAAATAAATAATAACTGGATAACACCTGAAATAATAAAATTATCAAATAAGAAATTAAATTTGTACTTGTTAATAAAAGACTTAAAAAAACGTAACTATAATACAGACGAATTTAATAAACAATATAAAATTTTATGTAAACAAATTAAAAAAAATACTCTTGAAACCAAACGAAACTATTACGGTAATAGAATACAAAATTCTAGTAATAAAACTTCTGAATCATGGAACATAATAAAACATTTTAATAAAAACGTGCAAAATAATAATAAAGTAAATACGTTTACAAAACTAACTGATAATGACAACAATACAATCACTGATATAAACGAAATAACTAATCTATTCAATGACTTTTTTGTAAACGTCAGTAAAAAATTAAATCTAAACGAACCAAATCTTAACATAAAAGTTCCAAAAAACAAAAATAGCTCAAGTTTATATTTTTTTCCTTGTACTGATACGGAAATATACAATGTTTGCAATAGATTAAAAAAACAAAAAATCTACAGGATATGACGATATCCCAAATTGCATTCTTAAATCAAGTGCATATATAATAGCGCAGCCATTGACACACATTATAAATAACTGCTTTACGGAAGGTATATATCCAGATGACCTGAAGCTAGCAATTGTCAGACCTATATATAAAAGTGGCGACAAACATATTCTAAATAATTATCGACCCATTTCCCTCCTAAGTAACATATCAAAAATTTTCGAAAAAGTTATAGCGGACAGATTAAATAATTACATTTCCAAACTTAAAATTATTCTTGACTGTCAACATGGATTTCGGGCTGGATACTCGACTAACCTGGCAATATTTAAAACAATCAACTTCATATTAAATGCGTGGAATAAAAAACATATCTCTATAGGAGCATTCTTAGACATTTCAAAAGCGTTTGACTGCGTTCATGCACAACTACTGTGTTCAAAACTGTATGACTACGGCATAAGAGGGGTGGCTCTTGATCTAATAAAATCTTACCTCACAGGTCGTCTGCAAAGGGTAGAAATGAAAACTAAAAACGGGAATATGATAACATCAACATCTTCTCAGACAAAATTCGTACAAGCCGGAGTACCACAGGGTTCTATATTAGGCCCTCTGTTATTCTTATTGTATGTCAATGAAATTTCAACAAAAATAAACGAAAATGTAATACTCTTTGCAGATGACACTGCCATATTATTCCAAGACAAATCCCATGAGCAAATAATAGACAACATAAACAATTCCTTTTGTGTAATATTAAATTGGTTCTCTGAAAATTGTTTAAAACTTAACCTAAATAAAACCAAACTAATAAAATTTGGAAAATATAGCGAATTCCCAACCCCGTTTTCGCTACCTACCTTTAAAGAAATCACATTGGTAGACAATATTAAGTTCTTAGGCTTACACATAGACAAAAATTTAAACTGGGACATTCACATAAATCACATAACTAAAAAAATAAGTAAAACGATATATCTACTAATTAAATTAAATAAAGAAGTACCTAACCATATACTACTAACCATTTACTATTCTTTTATTCAACCCTTACTAGCTTATGGAATTATTTATTGGGGCAGTAGCTCACATGTCAAATATCTTTTTATCTACCAAAAAAAATGCATAAGAGCAATTTGTAATGTAACACCGAGAACTTCATGTAAGCCGTTGTTCAAAAAACTACAAATATTAACTCTAACTGATTTATATATTTTCGAATGCTCTCTCTTTTTAAAAAGAAATGCTAATTTATTCTCTGGAAACATAAACTCTCATTGTTACAATACAAGAAATAAAGAAAATTTAGTCCCTCCATCGACCAGCCTAGCGGTAATCACAAAAGGTCCACACATTTCAATAATAAACATTTTTAATAAATTACCTAACGAAATAAAAAATCTTCCGATTAATATATTCAAAAAAGAGTTAAAAAAATTTTTAATTACAAAGAATCATTACAATCTAAGCGAATACGGATAACTATAATCAACTCCTTTCTTTTCTGCCTAATTCCTATCTCTTTCCCTATTGTATATGTATGAAATATTATTTTATAACTTAAACACCAGTTAAATTAAGCTTAAAATGTATAACTTGGAAAAATCTATGTAACAGTGTAATCATGTTTATTGACTCATTCTATACCATGGATGGTTAAAAAGAATAAAGCGTACTATTATTATTATTATTATTATTATTATTATTATTATTATTATTATGTCCCTCTCCAAACCGTGAACTTTTTTCTGAAAAGTTTTTGATAACATTTCACCATAAAAAATTATTAGAGGTTTGCACTTAAAAGGGTCATCCTGTATACAACAAAATTTTATAAAAAAATAAAAAATATTGATTTTGTATGAAATTTTGTAAATATTGTACTGTTTTAATAATTAATTATTTTAGTAATGGGATAAGAAAAATGTATATCTACCTTAGTATTTAATTTTAACAGACTTCAACAATTTTTAAATTAAATTGTACGTTACGATATATTGTTTTAATTGTTTATCGGCATTGTTTAATAAGTACACCTATTTATGCATCAATTCGCTCTATTCATAGGTTTTTAATTTTCGTATTGATCTTGCAATTTTATCATAATGCATTATCACATTTTATATCCCTCACAAAAACAAAACAAAAACACGTCCAACATCAAACCGGAACATAACATCTTTATATCAATATCCTTCAATGTAATTATAGTATAAATAAACATCACACAATATAATATATCCACAACAATTTCGATGCTTCTTCAATAGATGTATGAGTACCTACATATTCCATGAATATAATGTTTTAATGTTGTGAGACAATCGCTTTGATGTCTGACTATAATTGTTAAGTTGGCAGCAATGGTGGCAACTAAACGACCTAAATTGTGTTGCTTCTGGCGTTTGCAATCTATATAATAATAATAACGACATCTGTGTTCATGTTTTGTTACGTGTTTATCGCTGATATATTGTTGCGAAATTAATTGTTAACCCTTTTTGTCAGGATGTTTCAAAATTGTTTTATTTAAGAATAATCAACACATATATTAATCTGTTTGCTCTGTATGTATACAATGAAAATATTTTAAGTCGATATATAAGTACCTACCCTACAAATAGACATTTTTTAATAGTTTTTAAATTTGCGTCTGTTTGTTCTGACTTGATGTGAAAACTACTAATCCCATTTTGGTAGAACTTTCACTCTTTAAAAGTTTAATAAGTACTCCAAAATATTTATTTATCGCTGATATATTGTTTTTGATATAGGACTCTTCAAAAGTTAAATACTCAAAAATTAGTTTCGGCTATAAAATGATAGTTGAAATAAAGAAGATCCGTACAAATCTTGAGACTTCTGCGGTGAACTTGATATGGATCTTAGTTTCTGGGTGAAAGCCACGTCGATTTAGTCGTGTTATCGGTTAACGTATCGTCATACATTGCAATGGACATCTTAAGTGCTCTTCGAAAAGTGCACTTTTAGAAGATAACACGGCCGAATCAACGCGATTTACACCCAAAAGCCAAGATCCATACAAGGAAGATCCGTGTTCAGAAAAAAATACAATTGATATTCTATAATAAAAATACTTGACACAAAAAATACTGAACCGAATTTATTTACTTATTTAATTTATTTAACGAAAGCATTTATTGTTTTAAAATTTAGGGACCTTAAAATTGGTCTATTAGTCTATATGATAATTAGGTCAGACCCATGTAAAATCAAATTTACATTTGATATTTTATTATAATAAATAAATGAAAAATCAATGTAAGTTGTGATCTTGATTAAATCGAAAATGTATGTTAATTAATTAGGTAAAACATTATACATACAATTAACATTTGAACTTAATAATATCTTGCAAATATTAAATGAATAAATTTTGTTTTGAATAAAACATTTGTTGTAAATTGGGCTAAAAAACCTACTATACAGAAACGGTTGGAATAATTCATAACGATTATATACGGAAGGTAGTAGGTAGATATTTTAGCAGTGATATATTTCGTATACAAAAAGATTGCAACATCAAAACTAGTAATGTGGGTATATATATAAAAATTTTCGTCAACCTAACATTTGTAAAGTTGTTACTATATATACTGTAACTTTTATATATGTATTAACTTAATATTTATGGTTGTTTTCACTAGTTTTGAAGTTTAAACATAATAAATCAGATTGCACCCATATTTACATGAAAATGATCCATTCTTGCATGATAATATTTTAGATGGAAAGAGGTTTTTTTAAATATATTTATTTAAACTTATATTGTACATACATATGTGTATATCAAAGGGCCTCTCACAAAAGTAATTGATTTTGACTTTTGGTTGAATTTTTTTTAACTAGGGGAAATGAAAGTTCATTTTGTTGATCAAAAGTTGTAATGGGCGCAACCTAAGAAAACCCATGATTTCGCTCCAGAAGATACTGAAATATTTTGTTTATTTTTATTATTTATTTTATCTCCTAAAGCATTGTTAACCAAAGATTAAATCTCCATGTTCCTCTTTTTTGAGTTAAGTGTTAAATTACCATCGTAATCTTAGGGACACGTCTAGATGAGTGATTGGGTAATATTTGAAAAATATATTGCATGCAATTTTAAAGCTGTTTATCAAATCAAATACGCTTAACGAAAGTTAAAAAAAGATTTTTCAAAACACAAAATTATTTATTAAAAAAGTATTAAGAAGAACACCTTGTACCTTTTGAAATATCCTTGCGTACCTCTTATGAGGTACGCGTACTATACTTTGGTAACCACTGTCCTAAAGGATCAGTTATTAAAAAAATACCAAGTATAAAAAGTGATGATATAAAAAAATATTTTAAAAAAATTCATAACATTATTTAATTTGACCAAAAACTGCCGAACCAAAAAACTAGAAAAACGCATACGGAAGTTCCAAAAATAATTTCTTAGTATTCTTTGGTTAATTATAAACATTTTTTACTTATTGCAAATTTTTCTAAAAGTTTATCCTTTCGGAATAAAGATAAAATAAAAAATAGATATAAATATAAAATGTTTCGGTACCCCTGGAGCAGAAATTATGGGTTTTTATAGGTTGTATCCATTTGATCAGCACACTATGAGCTATCATTTCCCCAAGATACAAAAATTTCAACCAAATGGCAAAATCCTTTGTTTTTGTGCGGTGTCCTTTAAAAATATTATATATAATTTTGCTCCTCACATACAAAACTGTTTTATTATTAGATTATTCCAATAAAAACCTTCTACCTCACTAAAAAAAAATCTAGAACAAATTTTTCCACGTAATGCAGTTGAACAAATAATATTAGTAAATACAATTACTAGGAAGAACTTTTTTAGAAATACAATCCACTGAAATAAAATTATAGCATTACACTTTTCTTCAATTCAATTGAAAGTGAGTGGTGCTTAAGTTGAACAAAACCTGTCTCATTTGTCTCATTGTCAGTAATTTTAATTCTAAAAACATTTTTTTACTAAACAAAAACAGTACAAATTCGTTTTTAACTTTCTTTTCTTGCTTTCTTACCGAATTTTTTATCGACTGTCTTATTCAGTTGCACGTTTTCGATTTTCGTGTTACTGGAGTGGTGTAAAATCTATTACGATCATAACGATTGAGGCGTTCTATACATATAGATAGTATACTTACTTCGTTGTCACAATAGATTATATAAAGTCTAGTATTGTATGTTTGTTAAATTTGACTCAAATTAATAATGCATTGAATACATAAAAATAAAAACAAAAATAATAATAAAATCAAATATTTGTTTGTTTGTGTATGACAAACAAATAATACTTTATAGTTTCTGAGTAATAAGAATAAAATACATACGCTCAAAATGTTCATATGTTAAAATTTAGTTCGAAGCATTTTTTTTCTAATTGATTTGTAAGTTTTCTGGTGTGCTTTTTTTAATATTTTTTTTTTTGTTTTGAAAACATGCATATTAACAATAAATGTTATCATTTTTAGCAAAAAAAATTGTAAACAACGTTAGTCGAGTAAATTCGATTAAAATAGAAATAAATAAGTATAGAATAATGTATGGGAAGATAGAGCAATCCAGTATAATATATGTATATGAAACTAAAAGAATAATTCCTATTTCAACATGTCAACATTGTATATTTACAATTTACATCCCCTTTGTCACCAATATACCCGATATTTTTAATCTGCGGGCAGCTTGTGTCGGTAATAGACCTGCTTTTGTTTAGCATGACGCTGAAGCTGGTAACATTATGTAAACACAACGTAAGAAGTAGTTATTAAAAAAACTCTAATTAATATAATATACTATTGTATAATTTTCAAATAAGTTCTTATATCGATACTAACAAAAATTTGTTGTGAATGAGGTGTACGGGATTGGTCGTAAAAATGTTCGAATCTTTGTCCACATCTTGGTAACTCGTTAATCGTTAATTGCAAGGGTTGATTAAATTACTACAAAATAATATATAGACAGCCGGATTTACAGGATAAAAGTTTTCCTGTGAGTGCGAGAAAAAGTGCGTTAGGTGGCTATTACACTATCAAATAAATATGTCAAAGATCTTTGACAAAGATTTGATCAAATATTGAGATTGTCATTATCTATGATCAGAGAAATATTATGAATATTATAAAAGATGACTTATTACACTGTCATATTTTTTTAATTTATGACATCTTATCACATTTAACATAGGCGGATATTACACTAACAAAGAAATGTGATAAAATTTCATTGATCAAAGAAATATGACATTTATTTGATAGTGTAATAGCCGCCTTAACCATTGCATTGTGGCAAAGTTTTATGGTATTTTTAATCATTGACATGTTTTACACTATGTGAAAGTCACTTTGCTCTAATGATCCGATAAGTATATCCATATAACGCACTATCTCGCACTTACTTAAAAAGTTTTCCACGGTTTGGCACATATTTTCCACCATCTTAGCGGTCAATGTCTTATATTTTTTTGTACTAATTTATCAATATACTGTTAAAATTCCAGCTCTATATAAATAAGTTATCTGTTTTGGTCACTTGGCTAAACAGTCAAAATGGATTATCGAAACATACATTTCCATAAAAATTTAAAAATTTCTTTATAGGTACATACCTATATAGGAAAATATATAATAATAAATAAAAGATCATTTAATTATTTTTTTTTGGTCATGATCGGTGGAACCGTTCAATTGTGTTACGTGCGAAACCAAACAAGCAAACATACATACGTACAATAACAAACTACCATTTTAAAGTAAGCGTCCATCCATCAGTACGCATCGTACGCTTCGGACGGATCGTACCAAATGGATTAATTTGTGGTAGTGCGTCCACCTTATCCGTAGCAATCTGATTGCCGAGGGAACGGTCATTTGCAATAGGATTTTTTTACAATAGTATTCGCATAATCGTAGTGAGTGGATGAGAAATCCATATGACGTCATCGGAACGCATCGACATCATCATCGGCATTACCGACGGGCCGACGCGTGCGGATCAGTGGACGCACTTATATAACTTACTATACAAAGGATTCTAAAATCCGTTTGATACAATCCGTTCGATGCGTATGATACAGACCTATGGACGCTTACCTTTAGAGGTTGCTACAGCCAGTTATAAACGTCAGCCGAAGTTGGTAAAAAATTTTATACATTTATTTGTAATAATTTGAATTAAAATTCATTATATTGAAGAAAAAATATTTGATTGATTTTAAACTTTATGTGAAGTTATACATAGCCCCATTGTGCGTACTTACCACAGTCGAGTTAACAAAATAAATAAATAAAATAAAATTAAGAATAGGTACTAAAAGAAATGGAAGGTTAATTTAGAAATTCATGTGTTAATTAAAAGAAAAAAAATTGTTGTTACTTATTTTTTAAACATAATGTTTTTAACAAGTCAGTCGTATTAAAATCTGATGAGCTCATAAATAAATTATTGAATATTACTGTAATATACATGCAGATACAATTATAGATCATATACTTCTAAATTTTTAATATCATTCAAATTCTGCCACCCCACTAGACTAATTGAATACATTAGCATGATTTTTTATATATACATATTTGAAATTGTATTTCATTTTATCAGAATCTTTTATTCGTTAATTGGGCCCTTGAATCTGTCGACACCTGTCAATGGGAATTGTATTGTACACGTTCATCAATATGTAACAGTAACAGTGAAGATGACTCACAATGGAATTGAAATTACTGTATTCGATTTAAATCTATTGTCCCTGTTAATGAATATATTTTAATTTATTCTGAATAATTTTATAAAGTTTGTAACGTTTGATTCTAATTGCAGTACAAAGGTTTCGTCTCTTGTGTTTTTAATTTGATTCTGTAGATAGAGAAGGCTAATATAGTATAATTAAGTATCCTAGATAGACAGAAATGCAGATATTAGAGTTGTACATGTACATACCTATCTAATGAATATTCGGATTCGTACATGCGAAAGTGATTTTCGCATCAATTTGAACTCTCGCATTCACTTAAGGGGCTATACCAGTGTGAACGCTTGAAAATTTGGGTGATTTTCAGAAATTTTGTGGAAGAAAAATACTCATTGAAATATTTTGGAAAATTGAGAATATATTTAGCTATATTGGAGATGTATTCCATAATTTTTTCACGTAAAAATATCGATATCTAAGCGACTTATGCGCTGTCTTCGGAGGCGCCAAAATAAAATCTCCTCTACTGCGGCCATGTTTCCGGACGATGGAGTAGCTGAAATTGAAAAAAAGAAAAAATGTCGTCAAACTGGAAGGTATTTCCTGTACGATGAACTACGATTTTCGAAAAATATCAAAATCTAACAAATTGGCGTAGTTATGAAAAAAAGTCTGTTTTATTGCCTATAAAATGGTTGTATTTTTAATGCCAAATCGTTAATTTTCATCCAATCAAAAATATCCCACGTTTCAATTCAATTCAAGAGTACTCAGTTCAAATTTCAAGTCAATCGGATAATTGCTCATTGAGCTACAATGTCAGCAAATTTGAAAAATCTCATTTCGAGAAAAACGCGTTTAAAGATTTAACTATTGATTTACCATAAAAATTTCTAATCAGCTATACCTGGCCCATATTCTTTCTCGAATAATGCCCCCAAAAAGGCAAACAAAAAATGTTTTTTTTAATTTCACACTGGTATGGCCCCTTAAATTTTTGCAACATATTTTGCGAATTATTTAGTTATCATTTTTCGTATAATGACTTAAAATATTCACTTCAATTTATGTATATGTTTGTGTATATTCATAGTGGATTCAACCAAATAATGTTTCTTCTTATTTTTATAAGAAGTTTGTTTCAATCCCATATTGAAATTATATTTTATAATTTTAATTAACTAAACCAAAGTTTAATTTTAATGATAAGATGAATTAAACAAGAATTATCTTACATTTAAAAAAAGAGAGTGTTAAATCATATTGAAAATTGAATTTTACAATTTTCCACATCGCACTCGCTTCCAAAAACGTTTTTTTTCTTTCGTACACGTATTCGCTTTCCTTATAAGTATTTTTGTATAACCGGGTGCATAAAAAGCGAAGGGGGCATGGGACCCGCAATGTTGTAACCTACGAAAAGTTAAATGGTTATACAATATACTATTGCGTATATGTATATATATGTATATATGTATGTATCTTATATGTCAATATATCTCTATTAAAAAAATCCCTTCCCCCTTGAAAACAACCTGATGACGCCATTAGCTTATATCATAAATAAATGTGATAGTTATTT
This sequence comes from Sialis lutaria, assembly GCA_949319165.1. Classification (NCBI taxonomy): domain Eukaryota; kingdom Metazoa; phylum Arthropoda; class Insecta; order Megaloptera; family Sialidae; genus Sialis; species Sialis lutaria. The sequence continues at coordinate 18,108,673 of OX439231.1, read as the reverse complement.
GTGACGATAGTAGACAGCAACTAATATTTCAGAATCCTGTGTATACGGAATTCGAAATCCCACAGTTCTTTTCAGAAACATTTTCATTTTCTTGCGTCGCTCGCTTCAATGAATTCCCTTCTTCCACCAAAAGATGTCCTTTGCACCGTTTTGTATTAGGTCCTTATAGACTTCAGAACTTGTCATTGTTATGAAATATTAAAAGAGGACGTATGCTGCCTACATTTCTGTTTTTAATATTGACGTTCTTGTAATACGCGTATGATAATGACAGATATATTGAAAGAAGAGATGTATCATATGAACAAATGTTGAATACATATTTATCAATAAAGTTAGATTATAATTTAATTGTTGACGTAGGAAGCAGCTTTATAAGAACAAACATTTATTTAAGTCATTATTGATTACCTATAGCTAAAAATATTAAATAAGAAATACATATTTATAATTTTTTAATATAAATAAAACGGGCAAGTGCGTGTTGAGCATTCACATGATTTTTAGGGTTCCGCATGCATTCTCACTACGATTTATGAAAAAATAGTTATTTCAAAATTTTTCATACAGTGTTCGTTATAATTTTCAGTGAAAGTACTAATTAAAAAGTAAATTCTGAATTATTTTCAGATTTTTTTAATCAATAGAAACGTGTGGGGGGGGCGTGGTGCTATAATAACGACGTTGAAAAGCAAATATATCGTGACTGAAGTATTGAAATCAAAAAGTCATTTGACATTTTTGTTGCATTTTATGAGACCTTTCTAAAGATACTCAATGGGGTAGGTGAAAGTTTTTTAATATACTTTTCATTCTATGGAAGAGGGGTCTAAATTTTATATTTTTTTTTTCAAAAATCTTGTCATTTCTGTTTTTGGGTCATCAATCTACGACCATATACCAAATTTCATCTTATTATGTCGAAATTTTTTAAGACGGGCGGACGGACGGACGTACATGGGGAAACTATATTATAAACTATATATATTATCTTTCATCAATTTTATGTGATTATTTTACCTACTTAGTTATTCCATACCTATAGCTTCATGCATATTATAGGTCCATGTATTGTTAATACATAAACAATATTGTATTATATATTAATTAAAAATCTTCAAAATAAGCGTGTCAATTGTTTAAAAACTCTGGTAAAAAATTGTATTATTTTATTAAAAAAAATTATTTTATTATTAAGATAAATATAATTTATTTTATTAGATTGTTTATCTAAATACACATACATCACCTAAAAGATAACTGTTTCCTTTAAAAAATATCCCAATCTTGTTTTATGTTTTTCTGATATAAACGTGTAGATTCGTTCACATCAATATTATTTTCCAATGAAATGAAAACATTTTCATTATCGTGAAAAACTCGCTTTTCACCGACGACTCAAGCCAGATTTATTGCCTCCTCTCTGTGACACAGACACGATTGTATGTTATATGAAACGTTCAGATGCTAAAGTGACTAATTTCATGAATTACAACTTTATTTTATATTACTAAATTATTCTTAGCTTTCTATAAGTTTCATCTATTGGAGAATAAGAATTACATATTATAAAATTAATGAGGTATATAATTTTTATTTTTCTCCAAATACAATGCTATTTCAAAAATATGATAAAATTAGTAAAACGACATTAAGTATCGAGTGAAGCGAAAAAATATTTTTTTATTGTTCCGTACCATTTTATTTTTATTTTGTAAGGACAAAAACGTTCTTAAATCGTTTTGTGAACAAGTTATATTTCTAATGCCTCAATTTAATAAACGTATCTTGAGATACAAGTAAAAGCTCATTGAATACGTAATCACTTTAGTTTTTAAGTTGTGGTGTGGGTCAGTTTTAGTTTTAGAGTTTACGCTTGAACTCACCTTATTTTCTCACTATATTTAACAAAATGTAGGGTACCCTAAGTTAAAATTAAAAAAAGTTAGTTTTTCGCTCCACCCGAATGTTCAACTAATTGTAATAAAACATTTTATTTCATAAAAATATTTCTCAGAACTTTCCAAAACTTACAAAAGTAGACATTAGAATGTTTAAAACTGGGGTTTGTGAAATCGCAACCCCCATTTTTTATTCTTTATGTGTTCATACGTTAATATTTATCCATAAAAAGTATATAAAAATACGACCGTTTCTGACTTGAACATTTGAAATATTTCGACATTTTGTATTGTATGCAGGACATATAATTCTTTGGCTTTTGTCGTAAATATTATGTCGGATGATTAAACGTGAAAAAAAACTTCTCTCAAAGAAACTACATATTATATTTACTTGTTTCGTTTGTGAGCTACATGGGCATAAAAGATAGAGGGATATATAGGAGAAATACCCAATGAAACGGACATTTGAGATTGAAGAAGTCTTTCAGTAAAATTACAAACATTATAAAAATATCAACTACGTTATACATATATCTATATTTAATTCAGTTCCTTAAACTTAATCTCTTTTTACTAAAAAAATAATAGAAAATAATTAAATGGCATGTTTTAAAAATACATTTTTGTCCGTTCCATTCTATTCGCATTGAAACTGGCAATATAAGGTGTGGTGTGATGAAATGGACTGGGGTACATTTTTTATTTATAGTATTTGTATTTTTAATTCTTACTAAGTACTCATGCACCTACTTAGTTCTAAAATTTGGTTTTCAGAAGTTTAATTATTCATTTAATTACCTGTATAGTATTTTAGCCAATCAACATTACTGTTTAAATAAATTTTTATAAACAAATTATAAATGAAGCAAATATGTTCTCGGTCTGGTCTCGTCTGAACTTAAGGTAATCTCGTCTCGGTGCGCATAAAAGTGTTTTAATGTTATTGATTGATTTAAAAATATATATGAATAAAAACTGCGAAATGTCTTGTATTTATTTACTTTTCCTTATATCTACACGTATTACAAAATAATAGCTAGTTTAAATTGACACAATTTTTATGATGTCAAGTAGGTATTTGATCGAAGAAGAAATATACGTATTTTTTGCAGAAGTTCCATCATGAGAGTGATAGCAAAAGCTAATTTTCCAAAGGAAAATAAATGCGCTTACAGCTTAAAGGAATTTTATATGAGTTCCAATAATAATGTTTTATGTAAAGAGAATTGTATAATCCAATAACTAAATATAATTACAAACCATATAACATATACTCGTATATAGAACAAAGGAATATAATACAGATAGAAGTAAATCTTTAACAAAAATCTAAATAGTGGATAATTTATAAGGATTTTTCTATTCAATAAAATGCACTTAGGAGGAAGATCAAGCAAATCTAGAACTTGAACTATTACACGTAACATTAAATCTTGCAAGCCCGATTAGTAACGTGTATTTCCCAAGCTTTGAAAATGGCCGTCGGATTAAGATGCAAGATTCTCCGAGATGTCAGTATCCCGGACTGATTTTTTTTTTAAATAACGATTGAGAATTTTATTTTGTTGTTCATTGCTTACTGGATCGAAGATTCTTGATGATATTTAATGTTAATGTTTTAATTCAACTAAATCTAAGTCCCAGCCACCCCAACTCAAAAATCTTAAGAAGCAATTCCCTATTAGGATTTGATTAAAAAAACCTTTAATTTCATATTTATATACCAAAACCATTAAGAATATTTATTAAAACAGTAGACATCATAAATAAATAAATAAACAATATTGTCTTTTATTTTTGAATAAAATGAAAACAAAACAAAATTTATTTGGTATTTCAAATTGTTAAGTTCTCACTTCTGAGACTAAGAGGGTAGTTGGGGGTATGTTACTTATTAAAGCATACTATTCCATATGGTATATTTTGGTGAAAACAGTTTCGAGTGATTTTTTTTTAAATATTTTTTTAGTTACAGATTAATCTGTAGCGCAATGCAACATTACAAATTGACGCTTTCTGAATTCGTGATAAACTCATTCATAGTTATTGTTTATAAATATTATTGATCATATTTACCTCAACCTCACTGCGTTATTTTGGAAACTGCGCTCTGAAACAATTTATATAACATCATAATTTTAGGCTTAAAATTCCTCATTTGCATGCATTATTCGGATAATTTTTTTTCTATATTAGCGTGGCAAGCTACTGAGGGATTAAACGTATTCCCGGCGCAAAGGTATATGAAAGGACTATGAATATTATTATCTATTAATTAAATTATATTTTTCTCAATAATTTTTTAACTAAAACTGAAAGGCGAATTTAGCGAAAATATGCCCTGTAATAAACAAGAATAAACGATACGTTATATAAACCCTTATTATGTGAAAATTATATAATAACAATAAAAATGAATAAATATCCCTAGTTTTTATTTAATTCAAATCAACGTATTTGCATTTACAAAACACCAAAAAGTCCCATTTTAAATTTTTAATGATTCATATTTTGGTATTCCGGAGGTTTACAATTTAACACTATCAATAAACATTTCCTCTCATGTCAAAATTAATTAACCACATTCTTAAGTTGTAGCTACTTTAAAAAAATCTAGAAAAATATAACTTCACTTCATTAATATGTAAATTGTGTTAACATAATCTTATCTTTCTTTAATTATTCATTACTCATCTTTAAAAAATCTCTACACTATAAAGTTTAAAAAAAATTCTAGACTTACCGGATTATAATAAAAACAGAAAAAAACTTAATCAAGTTATGCAAAATTCAAGAGTCTTTGTGTCATCTATAAATAAAATTACAATTTTCACCCCAGACATAATTTATCCAAGGAAGCTTTAATTAATAATTCCTAAATTAATATATAAAGTTTCTCAAAACGTGTCTAAACAAGATGCCGATACATTATTTACAAAAGCACCCGTTTATTTCATCTGCAGATTATATCATGAAGACGTCTTTTGCGGTTTACCTACTAAACTACATAAAATCGGGTTTCAGAATTAAATTGTACATTTATCATGAATCATTATAATGTGCGAAGCTTCGATAAAGGTAATAAAATAACTTTAAAAATCGCAAAAGATCCGAGTTAAAAAGTAAAAAATATAGACAAGTCACGTTATTATTTATTTTCTTGTCTGCTATATGAATGAAGTTTTAAAGCTAAAGGGGAAGGGAAGCGTCATATTAAGAGGGGAAACCATATAAGGAGGCTGATTTTTAAGCTTTTTTGTGAATTTTTTTAAACGGAAAAAATACTTAGAATTTATTTAAACTTTGGGGACATTATTTAATCGTGTTTTGAACTACATCTCAGATTTTTTCAAGTCGTTTTTGATGGAAATGTCAAAGTTATAAGTTGTCGCCCATTGAAGATCGCCGTCCGAATTAGTTGCGTGCGTGCAATGTGGAGGAAACAATTTTGATCAAAAAGCAAAACATACATTATTTACATGTTTTCTTATAAATTGAATCAGGGTCTTCAGGGTTTCAGTTCAAAATGTTAAAAATTGAATGTTTTACGGGAATTCGAAAACAAATCTTAAATTTAACTCAGTACTTTTTAAAATAAAAAAATACACTTTAAATTATGATATCATCCCTAAAGTTTGTTCAATTTATAGATAATTTAATAAAGAATTACCTCAATTTTGTTTTATAAGGATCGGTTAGTAATTTTTTGAGCTAGTATCTGACCAACAGCTCCATTCTGCTCCATTTTACCTGCTGTGCGCTCCATAGCATAAGAAGAACTGCGAATTTCATTTTGAAATTTTGGGAACCTAATCTTGAATATTTTTACTAACGATTAATATAATAAAAAAATTGATTTTTTTGAACCGTCTAATATGGTTTCCCTCCTTAAAAGTGCTGATAGATAATATAACTTTATTTATTTTTTATATAGTGTAGCTACGAAGTATGACATACATACATATATATTATAATATGGCATTCTACGTCTTATACTTACAATGACATAACTATATATTAAATGAGTAGGTAAACATTTAGGTTTCAAAAGTTTGTATTCTAACTAAATGCTTTAAATTATTTGTGAAAATTATTTATATTGTTTGTTTTATATATAACAATTATTTCAAGAATAACGAACCTACGTAAATTAAAGTTTTTAATCATTTTAAGATAAGTTTATTAATTAAAACAACCTGTTAAAGTTTTAATTTGTTTCTACTTTGTAACTCAAATCTGTTTAAACCGTAAGTTCATCTTTATTTATATTTTGACACATTGTTAATTCTGTGAATTAATTTTAAGATGAAAACTTTCTATGGTTCCTAAGATTTGTATAAATTAATGAATTTTTTTTTCTTGACAAATATATTTGATACCAGTCCAACAGCAGTCTGTTTGTTGTGTCTAGTTTAAGTGCAGGGGGGGGTACTAATTAGATTAAATAATCAATTATATAATACAAATATATAATCTTTTGTGGTAGGTACCTATAAAGATTATAGTTTTTTTTATATTTCCGATGTATAACGATTCCCTACAACATTAACAGTTACGAATAATAATGTTATAAATCTGAAATGAGTGCGAAAAGTTTTAGTATTAAACACGCGTTCCTAAAAGTTTAATTTTCGATCTAGTGCGCTAAATTAAAAATACGTATCATGTCCACCAAATTGATACATGTATGCATTTACATATGTTCAAATTGACATACATATATATACTGGGTGTCCCAGATAACTTTTCCAGCGGATTCAGTGTCTATAAGAGATACAGGTTTGTTTAAATGAGAAGAATTATTTGTAAGAAAGGGGTGACTATTACTACATAAAAAAATATTCATAATTCTATGTGGTTTAGGCGGTATACCAAAAAAACTGAAAATTCAGAATTACTTTAAATGGCTATAACTTTTTTGTCAAAGTAGATAGGTACTTTTTGTAGGCGGTTTCTTAAAGCACTTTTTTGTGTAGAATTGTATTTAGATTTTTCATATCACTTTTAGTTTCCGAGTTATGAGCCCTAACTTTGGTTTTTCTTACGGGCGACTAACTTGACTATAGTATATTTGAACGTGTTTTTTAATGTACTTTACAAAAATATATCACTTGTCACATTTATTTTCGAAAATAAGTCGATGTACTAAATACCAGTGATATTTATTAAGTATTTCATTACAAACATTTAAGTGAGCCATGAAAAACAAAAATTGTAAACAAAAATTACAATAACAACAATTGTTGTAAAGTAGAGTAAAAAACACGTTCAAATATGCTATAGTTAACTTAGTGGCCCATAAGAAAAACTAAAGTTAGGGCTCGTAACTCGGAAACTAAAAGTGGTATAAAAAATCTAAATACACCAATCAATTCTACAAAAAGTACCTATCTACTTTGACAAAAAAGTTATATATGTTATATTTACACTTAAGGAAATTCCAAATTTTCAGTTTTTTGGGTATACCGCCTAAACCACATAGAATAATTCATATTTTTTGGTCTATTAATACTCACCCCTTTCTTACAAATAATTAATCTCATTTAACCAAACCTGTATCTCTTATAAATATTGAGATCCCCATGCTGGAAAAGTTATCTGGGACACCCGGTATAGATATTTATATATTATAGAAATACTCTTTGAATTTATAACTTTTTTGAATTGTATATATGAATTTATGAAATATTTATTGAAAATATAATAATTGAAAATGATTATATTTCAAAACCTCTAAAACACGTCACTTGTCTTAGATTTTTTATAAACAATAAAAAATATAATAATAATTTTGTCCATTAAAAAACGTAAACATTGATTTTGTTCCACTAGTTTTGTTTACTCGGAAGAAACGTTCAATAGTAACACTAGGAACTGTGTAGGTATGTGACAATACCACACATGTTAATACTATGAATTGAAAAGATACAATAAGATATCATTTAATATTTTCTCTATTTGGGAATATAGTATGGTATATTCATTTATCGATTGGGTATTTATTGCTATTTACTTATTTTCTCTTTTCGAAATAATTTATAATATTGTTTAAAGAGTTAACAACAAATTTAAGAAAAGGGAGGTCATTCTATTGGAATAAATTGCAAAGCGTATGCAGTCAGTTGTCTATCGACAAAACTTGGGTTACAAATAAAACTTAGACGAAGCAAACATCTTGACATTTATATTAAATTCTATTGTTCCTCTTCCTTGCATTATAAATATAGAATGCAGCCATAAAGTAACAAATCTTAAAACATTATAATATACCTAATTTTTTTACTTACCGATTATTATTAGTATTACACGGTTAGTTTGTAGGTATATCCCATATGATAGGTATATATTACATTTCCGATGATATAATGGGACAAACGAATTCTTTAACAAAACTAAATTTTAATTAGTAAATGCTTTAAAGCAATAACGTGTATTGTAACAACTACAAATAACGATACTACATTTATTTGTTGTACAACACTCAAAAATCACACAGGTTGATAGTTTAAAATGCAATTAACAGTCGACAATCGTAGAAGCGTTGGTAACTGTATACAGTTGCATTAGTGATGGCTCACAGTCCCCACAGCCTCACCACTATTGTAACAGAGTAATTCTAAGACTCACAAACAGGGATAATAGTGTGAGGGAATGAGATGGTAGAAGAGGATGTCAACAATCCAAGTAAGAATTCTGTCTTGTGACCTACTTATATTGTTGGTTTCATAATCCTACTAAGTTATTCCAAAAGTCAGTGTGTATAAACTACTTAAATATGTGGCGAAGTAACGTATCATACAAGAGACGTTTTATTACATTGAATTTATGTTTGCAGGAGTTCCTGCTTGTGTAATTTATCAAAGGGAAGTGACAAAGTTGTTGAGATTGAGATTCGGGAAATCCCGCGACGTGACCTATTGACGGTTTGATTTATATCTTTTGAAAAAGAATTTTTATAAAAAATGAATGTTGATTTATTTTGTGAAAAAAACCACATGTACCTACCCGACAATGTTTTATCGATAAATCGATAATATCAAAAAACAAAAAACAAAAAAATACATATTATATGGTAGGGCAGATACGCAATGAAACAGACATTTGAGTTTGATGCAAAAATTTTATTCAAACTACAAACATAAAAAATTCAACTACATTATACATATTTCTAATTAATTATAAAGTTTCTTAAACTGATTCTTTTTTATTAAAAAAAATTGTATCCTTTATGATACCGGACATAAATGTAGCAAAAAAATATTATGCATGTTTACATATAGAGTGAGAAAACATTATGTGTCTAAAGGTACATTAAGACGGGCCATATTTTACCGAAATGTTTGGCTGCAATCATGTGGCTACAATATAGCCAACAACATTGCAACCACATATCGAAATATTGTTGTATCGCCGGGCAATATGGCTCGGCATTTATTGACTATTGTAGATGCTGGCCATGTATGGCCGATATGTTGCCGTGTTGTCCAACTACTTGGAAAATACTCGGCCATGTATCGTTCTGTCTCTCTCCATTCTCTATCTAGTATCTCGTTTTCAATACGCCATCTGCATCCTGAGTCAATTTTAAACATTTTTAAATAGGTACCTATATATTTTATTAATTTTATTCCTGTTTCAACATCCAGATATTGCGTTTTTTATTTTTCTTTATAATATAAATTTAATTAGTATAAATAATCATATTATGATTATTTATAATAATTAATGCAGCAGAAACAAGTACGGTATCGTCTATATTCGCGCGTGTATTGTGCTAGACAAGTCAGCCATTCATTTCCAAGACATTGTCATCGTGTAAACAACCAAGCATACGGCAATATGTGGCTGCAAATGTCTCAGCGATAATGTACAAAAACATTACACGGCCACAAACTGCAATTATGTTGATGGAAATGTTGCCGAGCCATATTTCTCAAAAATATTTTCGGCAATGTGCAATTTTAATGGCCCGTCTAAATATACCTTTAAGACCATTTTTTTGGTTGGCGAAAAAATCACCATGTCGAATATATAATATTAATGCAATAACGGATTAATGAAGGGAATGGGGGGGGGGGTAAGATTGATCTTTTTTACACTGTAGGTACCTATGCGTGTTATTTCATGAATACACTGTAATTTGAATATTAATTTGATAATTTCGCAGCCTGCTGACAAATACGTTAAAGATATTATTTAAATAGATTTTATACTCAATTTTGTATTAAATTTTTATTAAATAAACTGACTTTTATCTGATATTATAGCAACAAATCTAAATTAATTCTCATTCAATCTGCTAATATACTTTATAACTTGATACAAAAAGTGTAATTTGGAATGAAAGTAGAAAAAAATTGACAGGATTAATTAATGGCGTTTCATCAGTGTAGTTCTTTCAATCATTTTACTCGTTCTTTGGTTGTTAAATTAATGGTTAGTTTTTTTGTAAAACAACCATTCTCCAGCGAATGTAGCATGAAAGAAAATTTGTACAAAGGTTGATTTTCTCCGTTTATTTTTTATGTTAAAATGCAAGAAAGCGTTATGTTAAAATAAATTATAAATAAATTTCTAATTTATTTATATTCATTGTCGAAACAAAAAGTTCTATTACTATTTTTTTAAATATTATCGAATTTTAATGAAATGTAACTATATGTCCAAAAACGGAGTTTTGCGTTACATGCACTTACAACAATGGTATTATAAATCCATATATTACAGGAGGATTGATAATGGGAAGATACAGCTAAAAGTTTTTTGGGATATTGGTTAACTTTGGAGCGGTGAAGCTATATACCAAAAATAAGATGACATGTGTTTGGAAACTGACGCAAATGGTCATTATTAATAAAGATTAAAATAAAAACGATGACACCAGTGCTATATTTTTCATTTACGCAGTTAAAAAATTCTAAAACTTAAAATATTTAAGGTAATATATTTATACGATATGCACCAGTGTACCAATATGTATAAGTAGTATATATCATAGTTATACTTATAGTTATCGCGTCTTGTGTTTGGTGGTATGGTACATTGAATTTATTAATCATATAAACGTCGGAAAGGTCTAATAATGTTCTTTTTAATCTTGTACTGAGATTTATTAAAAATTAGTTCAATAATAGGTGTTGTTTGTATTTATTTTTCCAGTAAGTAAATAGGAATATATTATTAAATGTATAGGGGAGCTTGGGGAACAGTGGATCAACTTTTTTATTCTGTCGTATCCCTAAGAAACTGTAGTATTTTTTACATATCTTTTACATAGATCTTATAGAGGAGTTATTAAGGAACAAACAACACTAACAATTTTAGGTGTTGAAGCATTCGAAACGCTTTTTTCTGCAATTAAAAAAAGACGGAAAATGATCCACTGTTACCCGTACATGGGGAACAGTGGATCAACATAAAACAATTAAATACCTTTACGTTTTATTAATTATTGTATTAGATTTATCTAAAATTAGAAAACATCAATCTTGTCAAGTAATAAAATCACATAATATATTTTAAAAAAATAGGCAGGGTAAATAAACATTAAAAAACATTACATTTTTTACAGAGATGTTAAAAAATTATATATTGTTAATTAATAATAATTAATAATTAAAGAAAAGTTATTCGTGAAAAATCGGGAATATTCTGGCTTACCCATGATTAGTGAATACAATACCGGGATACCGGCCATTCTTCTCCGGTATTACAATACCGGTATTAGTGCATTTTGTACCGGTATTTTGGTATTTATAATTAGTACTAAAATACGTATAAATAACTGTTAGGGAGTTGATTTTTATACTTAATTCTTCTAATTATTAGCAAAACTGTTTTGTGATATGTAATTGTAGTGTCAAATTACGATATTTTCCCGATATGTGATAGATTTTCCTAGGAAATATTTTATTTTGAATAAAAAAGTAACAACTGTCACCTTGGGTTGCATAAAACAAAATAATCCACGATTAGTTAATCAGTTGCTTCCAACCCATGATTAATGTTAATTCTAAACTTAATCTCAATTTGTAAATGAAAAATTCAATAATTATGATAATTGTTTACCTTATAAAATGTATCATAACCGTGATTGTTTTTTAGAATTGTCGTAATAATGGTTTTAAAACAACCGATTAACTAATCGTGGATTATTTTGCTTTGTGCAATGTTAAAAATTATATTAAATTCAGGGCAATGATAGAAGCTCGAATAATTGTTTTTTTTTTAAATTATATATCGAGCCTTTACCTCCACATTATAAGCGAAAATTTTTCTGAAATTGAGTTTTGTATATTATTTTTCGGGTTGCACAAAGCAAAATAATTAACGATTAGTTAATCGATTGTTTTCAATCCATGATTAATCTTTAATTTAAACTTATTCTCAATTTGTAAATGAACAATTCACTAAATATGACAATTTTTTACCTTATAATATGTATCATAGCCGTGATTGTTTTTTAGAATTGGCGTAATAATGCTTTGAAAACAACTTATTAACTATTCGTGAATTATTTTGCTTTGTACAACCGGAGGTTAATCTTAAAGAGTTAGAAAAACTTATTAATTCATTTTTTTAGTTTTTTTTTACATTATTTGATGTTGACATTTTTGTTCCTGGTCAGTTGTTTTAATTTTTGAATACTTATTGTTGACGACAGCGGTTTTTCTATCATAACCGCTAAAAATTGCCATATTTTTTCAATAAAGTAACTGAAAGTATGTATTTCTAAAAAATACCTCTCTCTAACTTTTTGTAGCTTATAATAAATCAGCAAGAATTATTTTTTTAAAATACCGGTATTAATACCGGTATCCCGGTTTTGAACTTAAAAAATACCGAAATACCGGTATTAGGATTTATATAAAAAGTTCTAGAAAATTAAATTATCTGTTTAAAATGCGAACAAAACTTTGGGTCCTTTGTTCAGGGTGTTCCGTGGCCAATTTTGGTAGGGGGTGTTTTCAGGAAATATTTATTTCAGCATGTTTTAATCACTATTAAATTTGGTATCTCTTACATCCATTTAGTATTTTTTCCTTTCTTTCTTGGACTATAGATGTATATTTAGAATTGAATTGCCTTTTGAATTATAAATATCAAAGAACAAATAAATTTTACAAGAAAAATCATAAAAACGTATAGGTATACATATTTACATCAAACTATATATGGAAGCATACAATGTAAAAATAAATGTAAAACATTAATGAAAAGACATTTTATTTGAATAACTCTCAATAAAATACCAGTTCAGAAGAAACGGTTTTGATTTCATATTCTATAAACACAAAATAAATAAAACCTCATTACGTACCATTATAATTAAGTTAAGCCAATTTGTTTTTATACTGTGTATTTTCAGACAAAACAAATATATACCTAAAATAAAATCCAGTTACCAGATGAACAGACAATATAGAATACCAGTGGCGGGGTTTTTCAATGTTAACATGTAGGTAATTACATATTACTTATTATCAATAATAAAGGTAGAATGCGGTTAATTTTTTTTTAATTTTTTTATACAAAGAAATGCTGGATTGGTCTACAGTGTAGACCGAGGAGAACCGGATCAATTTAAGATTAAAAACCGTCAAAGAAACATTATATTTATTAATTGAACCAGTCTTTATTCTACTTTTACGTTGTACAAACTTAAAATTATACAGTAGTTAAATCTTTATTTCTGTAAACAAAAAAATTAACATTCACTCCAAATCTTGGGGGTAATCGAATATAACATTTATCAATCATAAAAATATAGAAAACTTTCATAATAACAAAATTTATAATCATACATAAAATTAAATAACATCTTAATTATGAAATCAGACATCACATAAATAAGTTATTGGCACATAAATCACAAGTGCATGGTCCTTTGTTACCTCTTCTATCAGCGCAGTTTTCGTGGCACCATTCTTCACATGCACTGCACTGAATCCAATCCTCTGTTGGCGGGTGTACAAATTGTTCTGAACAAAAAATGCAGTGCTAATCTTTCTACCCTTCTATGTTATTTCTGGTATAGCTTTACTAAATTGTTTTTAAATTCTCTCCTATTTCCTATTTTGATCCAGTTCGACCTGTGATCCAATTCGCCTCGGTCTACCTTATGTATTTCTATACATTTTCAATGTTCTACATAATATGTGTAAGGCTCGAATTATGTGCAACATAAAATCGTTAAATATGCAGGAAATATAAGCTCCAAATATGCAGTAAACCGTATAAAACGGCAAAAATATGCAACCTTTTCAGACAAATATACTTTACGAAAAATACTAAATTTTGTGACCGGTGGCAGCAATAAAAATTTGATGTCACGAAATTTAATAAAATTTAAATATGTTATTAAACATGATATAAAAATAGATTTATTTTATAGTATACTTTAAAACTAATGTTTACATATTTTATAATCTTCAAATGAATGTTAACAATATGGTATACTTCAGTTTCAAGATTTTAACCGACAACTACCTTTATTATAATTAACAACTAAGTGCGTTCCTCTACTCTGCACTTTCATATTACCCTCTAACTCACACTCCCACGTTCCTATATGGGCAAACACAGTTATACATAAAATTAAAGGCAGTTAAATTATCAACGTATAAGTTTATATGCATATCTTTCGTTAGATTCGCACTTCACAGTGACTTTCTAAATTTATTTAAATTATTTATCGAGTATATCAATATAAAGACAACATTAATATTAATATTAAATAAGACAATAAAATTCAAATAGTCGTTAACCCGTTGAAATACAATTCTGACGAAAAATAGAGTAGAAAACGCGCTTGGTAGTTATTTAAAATAAAGGTGGTTGCCAGTAAAAATCTTGAAACTGAAGTACACCATATTATTAACATTTATTTAAAGATTATAAAATAAATTATGAAGTATGAAAACATTAGTTTTAAACTTTTAAAGTATACATCTTCATGATTGAAAATACCTAAAATCATGGTTTCACGAACTTTAAAAAAGTATAACAAATAAAGGAGAAGAGTAACAATTATGAGTGTAAGGGCTTTTTTTAAACGAAAAATTTAAAGATGATACAAACTTATGATTTAAAAAAATGTTCTACTTTTTGGAGTGCCTATTCAGTCTTAGCAATATCCGACTAAGGTACCAATTGGCACTTTGCATTTTTATAATCAGGACAATCTCTCCAGTAAAATAAAAACAAAACATTCAATCGGAATAATTTTAGTGGAATATAAAAATAATTATATACGCCACTGGTAGAAGAAGTACGAAACATAATAAATATCTACTTGGTAAGAATCTGTTGTGAGTTTCTCTGGCAAATTGTAAATGAAATTTGCTATACACAAAGTATACTCGATGCAGCGAGAATGTAGTAGTGAAACGAGCACTTAATCAATTCGTGTTTTTTTATTTTTAGAATTCTACAACTTCATGGTGTATTTTTTAAGGTAAAATTAGCGTGAAGTATTTTATAACTAGATAAAAAAATCGTATGCCTTATTAATTTTTTTTCAGTAATTTATAACAAGGTTCCGTAATATAGCTAAGAATAATAAAGTATCATTTAAAAACATTCGTTTTAAACTTTTTCATAGTATATATTATTGTAATTATTAATAACTAGCTGTTACCCGCGGCTTTGCTCACGTGGATTTCAAAACCCCCACCCCCGTGGTTTTCTTCCGCGGGATGGAGAGTTGACAGAGCGTAAAATATAAAAAAAAATGCTTTGTTTTTTATTCATTATCCAAAACCGTATATATCTCGGCTCCTATGCGAGATACGGGGTTGTTTTTTCCCTCTTAAACCCCCACTCCCGTGGTATTTTTCCCGCCGGATCGACTGAAACATAAATATCTCGGTTTTTATTTTAAAATTTCATTAAAAAAACATCCCCTATCTACCCCCTCCTTTAGAGATTGAATGTTGAAAATTTTATTTTTATTGAAGACTATTTTGGCCGTTAAGCAGCAATGCAGAGTAATATATTAGACCCACCTTCTATCCTCACCACGCTATTAGGAGTTGACTGTCAACATTTTTATTTTTATTGAATATTATTTGTCCGAATTTACCTTAATATCATAAACAGTAATGTAGATGTATACTCGTATATAGATAAAATTAAGTAAAAACCATATTATGATATTTAGGGCTTTACAAGAGACAACACGAGATACAGTTGAACTAACAATAAGTTACTCGTATTTTTCTATAAGTAATAAACTCGAGTTTCAGAAAATAATGTCTTACTTCATAAAAATATCAGCAATCTCGTCTTGCTCTCGTACGTATGACCGAGATTAAAATATGTCTCGATTTCATAGTAATTTTCTTTTTTGTAAATAGAACAATTCAATATTATACTTCCAAACATTGTTTTATTTAAATATATGAATCAGAAATATTATTTATTGACAATTATTATTAAAATCGAGATTATCAGTGATATGAGATTCATAAATAAAGTTTATATTATATTGTCTCGGACTCGTCCAAATTAAAGATGGTCTTATCATTTTAATATTGGAAAAGTATTTATATCTTTAATAAGCTGCCTTTTGTTTAAGAAATAAAGTAAAAGCAGGTATTTAATATGATAAATACTTAGAAACCTCTGGTCTATAACAAAATCGCACGTAATAAATAGCAACATCGATCCCGTAATAGGCTAATCGCGTGGAACTTGTGGATTTTGTCGGTTCACCGATTCGAACCTTTGCCACTTTGTGTGACAACTGAGCCCGCTAATCACATCAGCCGGGAGACGGATTTGGTATATTTCTTGTGCTGTCGTTGCAAAAACCCTCACACACAGACGTAAACACACATATTTGGACACATATCGAGTATGTGCATTTTAAAAATACATCTGATTTCGTTTCAAGCTGATTTTATAGGGAGTGATAAAAATCTATGTTTCATTTATTGACATAAATGATTTTAACGAGAAAATATACTTCATAAAATAGCTATACCAAAATTGTAATTGCTCATTTCAATTTTTTTGTCTCTACTTCTCTGAAAAATAATATAGCTTTGTCGTAAAATGCATACACCCTATAACTTTTTTATTGTATTAATAGAATCGACAACTAAATACAGTAATACTATTTAAAATATCAGTTGTAATACTTAAATATTAACACAAAACAAATGAACAAAATCAAATTAGGATCGGTTACTCTTGTATGAGATTACATTTCACAATTGTATTTATATAAGTAAATAATTTTTAAAATCTACAACGAACTACTTATATCTATTAACAATTTATGTCATAAGTAAAGCCGGTATACCTATATGGAACACCATTCATGCTTTAGGTAAGAAAACTATGATAATATTATTTAAAATCAGTCCTTTACATTTCATTGGGCAGAGAATTTAATCTTTTAACGAGAGTACCAAAATACAATGAAACTTATATGTTGTCACTGTAAAAAAAATAGTAGTGGCGTAGCAAGGAGTACGCGGACAGAATATCTGTGATAGAGGCAACAATTTTTACGTGGATTAAAAGCACTGTTCATACAGCCAAACACTATACCTACTTGCATTTTTAAACAGCAATATAAAAAAATTTAAAAATATAATACAATAAAAATTTAAACTATATTATATTAACATAAATAACCAAAAATAGCATATTTATTTATGTCTCTGTCGTGTCAACTAACACAGTTATTTAGAGGTGTAAGCTTAAATTAATTTTGTGTCTATAAAATTTAAAATAGAGCAGTAAAAGGAGGTATCCATATTATCCGCCTGTTCCATATATACCGACTTTACTCTACTATTTTAACATGTACAGAAGACCAAACAATAAATCTTGACGGCAAAAGAACTGAATTAAAGCACATGCACGGCCTACTTAATCAACAACAAAGAGATAAAATACAGTATAATGCTGTTCTAAGTCGACAATAAAAAAAATCTAGAAATAGATGAGCAGATCGGTGAACCTTCGTTACAAAGATCGTTTCACTGCATCGAATAAAAGCCGGTTGCACGCAGCCGAAATGTTTATTGCCTATTAGCGCCTATTGTGTTCTAAACACGGTGATACATGTGATAGCATCTTTTTATCTCCTTTGAGGTAAAGCTTCCTTTTACTACTGAGCTCTATGATTTATATGGAACTCGTTATTTTAAGGACCGGTATATATAGAATGATTACAGTGATGGAGTAATGTAATTTTGTACACCCACAAATATTTTCTTTTATATTTTGGAATTTTATATTATACATCCTATTTTTTTGTCACACAAATTGTATATTGATATTTCTGTTCACATACAAGTATAATTTACTATAATGTTCAGAGTATAAGAATTTATACCAGTTCGCTGTTCATATGTAGGTCATTGTATCTATAATATAAATAATAAATTTGAAAATATTAATTTTTTAACTCTACGTTATGAATCGTCTAATATTAAACAATTTTGCTTATGATAAATATCTATGTAGTTATTTAACTGAAAATGATATGGATGAAAAACTAGTCATAAAGAATTATGCTTTATTGCATTTTATTGGAGAATATTGTTTTGATATTTATAAAACATTAAATTTATAGAAATAGAAAAGAACAAATTTTCAGTGTTTTTAGAATAATTTGAAGATTATTTCAACTCTAAAAAAGAAATGAAAATATATAATAATATACATTCTTTACTTGAAAGAAATTACACGAAAGAACAAAGGATTATATCATAACCTCATTAAAAAATGTGAATTATAAATCTTAACTGACAGTCTTGTGAAAAATTGTTAATATGTGGTATCAAAACATTCATTTATACGAAAACTATAGTTGCAATGAAAATATTAGAATATATGAATATTGAATCCATACAAAAGATGTGATAACATTTACGTATAAATAAATAAACGAATAAATTAGATGATCAACGATGAACGTATAAAGTTACTCCAGAAACCTATTAATTGTTCTAATAACAATAACTTTTAATATGATCACCATTAATAATAGCAATGAAAATATTGTTATTACACATCATAGTAGGTATACATATGTATACTAATTTATTCTAAAATAGAAGGTGTGATAATTTAATAATCCCTGACTGTATTGTAAAACTAGAAAGATAATTAAAAATATCAGACATTGAAATACATTACAATTATGCAGCACGGCAAACGTGTTATGATCTTCTTAAGGCCGTAAACGACGACAATTTAATTAATAACATTTTATTCAGCTACATTTCATATCTGATCATTAATTGTCAAATATGGCCATTCATAGGATAATCCTCTTATTGTACCACAACAATAGGTATTATTTGCTCTAATGTTAACATTCCTCAACAAGTTAGTGATCCCTAAAACAAAAATGATAATTAATTACGTTTTCACGAAAAAGGATCGATACTTTATAAACTATGTGGTTCAAATATGTATAAACAATATTTTTTAGCTGTGCTTCCACTGAGTGGAAGTTGTTTGTGTACTCGTTATTATGATGTCCGAACAAGTAGATCAGATTGCCGCACGTATCTTACCAAATAAAATTAATAGATTTCTAGTAATAAGTAAGATTCTTCATCACAGAAGACATAAAATTCAATACATTCAATAATAAATAAATAAATAAACAATTTGTTTTTGTATTGATATACTCATGTCAGATGTACTCACATGAACAAGAAAACTGTTTTCCTCAATAAAGAAGCATTTGTTTTATATAAACTGCAATTACGAAAGTACATAAATTCA
This sequence comes from Sialis lutaria, assembly GCA_949319165.1. NCBI lineage: Eukaryota > Metazoa > Arthropoda > Insecta > Megaloptera > Sialidae > Sialis > Sialis lutaria. The sequence goes on along the minus strand of OX439231.1, from coordinate 18,089,015 downwards.
TTTAATGAGTCCAATGTCATCAATTTACATTACATGTCTAAAGATCCTTAATTGAAAATCACCGATAATTAACAAAAAAAATAACTCGTTTAGTTCCCTTTCGCACGAAAAAATCCATTGTGGAAAGCTTAAATTGGATTTACCCAGCTAACCTATTACAGAAAGCGAGCAGTCTTACAAACAGGACCGTAATAAAAGTGAATTATATTTAGGTATACAAACTGCTATTATAAACTCGGCTCAATTAATTCATATTGGGGAGATACGCAAAAAACGGACATTTGAAACTGAAGAAGTTTTTTTATTGAAACTACAAACATTATAAAAAAATAACTATACGTTATAAATATCTCTAAATAATTGACTTGCTCAAACTTAACCTCTTTTTACCACAAATATAGTATAAAAAAATTAACATTGAAAAGGTTATTGGATGTGTTGAAACGGGCAGGACAGGGGTACATAGTAGTCCTTATCAGATGTAATTTAATTAAAATTAAACAATATTTTAACTATACATATATGTTTTGAAATCTACATGCAATCATGTTAAACCTAGTGTGTGTATTATTACTAATTACTTAAGTACTTAATTTTAAAATATTGTTTCAACAAGTCTAATTGTTTATTTAATTACAGTTATTGCCAAATAAGTTCCGCGGTCCTTTAACATGAGCCTATTTATTGCATTTATGCGCGTAATGCTGGCAGTACACACTCGCCGAACATAAACGAGACAACCTAAACACGAGAGTGTAGGTACTAGCAACGCTCGGTTCGCCCTGTAGTGTTTCGCCATGTCTCGCCTCGCCTCGTGATCACTCCACTGGTTTTTGACCACGAGTCAAAGGAAGCGAGTGGCTAGAGCGAGCGTATTCAGTATACTTTCTTGTTCACTCTCGCTTGAGTATACTGCAGTTTAAATGTAACTCGCCGAGATATTTGGTAAGGTGAGTGTGTACTGCCGGCAATAGTACTATTCATTTTTTTTATCAATTTCCGTTTCAATGCTCGAACATCTGTCCGATTCAATGCATAAGTACCTAACCTTAAATTAATTGACAAAGTTCATCTACACAGAAAATAAAGTAACTGACAATTATATTTGACTCAAATACATATATACAATATTACACAAAACATCAAAAATACAATAAGTGTAATTCTTTGGAATTTAAAAAAAAATATAGTTTTTTACAACGAAAACTTATATTGTCAATACAAACATAACATATGGAATTAGTCAAATTCCATCTTTATGGTGTAGTGATGTAGTCTATGAAACTTAGTGATACTAACAACAAAATTTGATTTGTAACTATCTTTATTCACAAACTGTTACTTACTTTCGACGAGTTTTCTGGTAAAAAGTTTTCATATAAAAGTTTCAGGGTTTAAAAATAAAATAAATGATATTTATTATATTTATTCGATCTTGAAAACATCGTCAACAACGTCAACTTTTTGTAGATTTTTTTTCTAATGTAGCTTAATTTACAAAAGAAATCAAGTAAGTTTCGATCTAATAAAATTTGGAAAATTACAGTTGAGATTTTTTTATTGTTGCTATTTAAAATTTTGTTAAGATCAATATAAACACTTTTCTTTGTACCAAATTGTACCTCTTATCTTAAGTTGGTGGTTTTCAAGTGAAAAATTAGAATTATTTTTTTGTTTGTGCTGATAAAAAAATGTATAATTCATAAACACAACCCTTGAAATATTTATTTGACCATTTTCAGATTTTTAGGACACAGCATTTATTTCATTCATTTTCCTATAACTAAGAGTTATAAAAAACAAACTCTAAATTATCATAAAAAGTTCTTGAACAATTGATCGAGAAAAATATTTCAAGCAAAAAGTTTATATAAACATGTGTCCGGAACCCTTTGTGAGGGAGCTACAGACCTCCAAAGATTTAGCCTAAAATTAGTTTTTATTTATGAATTTAGTCTAAAAACTAAAAATCTATACTAAAACTTAAGGTAGTTGGTCCATCATAATGTGATCACATTAGGCCATGGGTACATATTTTTAATTTAGAGAAATGATCATGGCAACGCTGTACATTATCTACTATTAACTACTTGTCAAATGATTATATTTTATCATCTAAGCTACCACAGAATATATTAATAATTAATGAAATCGATTATAATTCCCTTCAATCCACTTATCATATTTTATAAAAAAATATTTCATTATTTCGTGTATTTTTTACTATAATCAAATGAATACGTTGTTGCCACATTGTCAACAATACTGTAATTTATATGATGGTTTGGTAGTTAAATCTGGTTAAATCTTAATAACGGGGTGGTCAATAATTCCAATTTTTTGTATACTGTTTTCTTTCATATAAATATACAACATGTCAGTTTTTTATGAAAATCTGACGCTACGTTTAAATTTTATCTAATAAAACGTTACGTTAGTGTACGGTTAGTTCATATAAGCTGTGTTAAAAATATAAACTTCGAGATCGTTTTTCATGACTTTGAGATAATCAATTTTAATAAAAATGGGCTATTTTTCAGATATTAATCTAGGGAATATTCCTGTGCAATTTAAACAAAATCTGATGAAAACATGTTTACGGACCAACTACCTTAATCAAAATATTTCTGCAGAGTATCGAATTTAAATGACAATTGTATGATAATTATTAATGATTTAACACATGTTTAGCGCAGAGTTTAAATCAGCAATCTAAAAGCAGTGGTGATTAATGTAAATCATAGAAAATAAGTAGCCTAAATATATACAATTATTACCACTAGGTATCACTTAAAATCAAAACTAAATTCTTAATGAATTGATACCCTGTAGAATGCGTTTGGTTAGGTTTATAATGTTGGGTATAAATCTTTTCACAAAATCAAACAAATAAAAAACTTTTTATAGTAACAAACTCAAGTTTGAATTACTATCATTAAAATATCGTTCAAATAAAACTATAACAAGCATCAAGAGTTCCAGTAGCAGTAAAACAAAACGTTAAAAGACAACAACTCTCTTTGGGATTGCAACGAACGGAGCTACGGATCTGTGCGTCAAAGAAACAGCAACAAAAGATTAAAACAATCTCCTCTGTGTGGCAATAACGGAGCAATGACCAGAGAAAAACAGCTAAACTGTTTGTGTGCCACTGGTGTATCTCTATATGCGCAGTTTAGATTGTTACCCTTTGATGTGAATTTTGTTGGTTTTATGGAAGAGCAACGGATTTTCATAATATTTTATCCCTTTGTGGTTCACTGGAAAATATTTTTTTTAATACAGTCATACCCCAAAATTATGTCACCTTAAATTTCAGATGCATGCCATAGCTTAAAAAAATCCGAATCACTATATTTTTTTAACTTATTAACATACATTTTAATCTTTTAATAAAATTTTTATAGACTTGACCGTAAAAAAACGTCGGGATAAAATTAGAAAAATAGTAAATCAATCTTTGGTAATACGTTGCCTAAACCGTTAATTATCGAACATTGTGATGTAGTTAAGAATTGTGTGGAGTACGAAGATTTATATTTTTCAAAAATCAAAACAATAATTCCGTAGTCCACGTGAGCGATGCCGCAGACACAGCTAGTATATTATATAGTTGAACATCGATATATCAGTTCTCATTGGTTACTTTGATTACATAAATTATTTAAGAGAAAAGCTGCTTGTTTTTTTTTTTTATAAAACAAGATACTGTCATAAAATATATAGGTTTCCATTTGAAAAATTTTTTTTGACCTTATTTGACCTTAAAAACATTCATCAAATCAAAAATTAACAACGCCATTTTGGATTCTCCTCAAAACCACGCAACCTTTATTTGAAACATTTTTTGATTTAATTGATAAATAAAAAAGGGGGTGCTACATTAAAATGGGACACCCTGTATATAAATAGAAATAACTGAACGAGTCATTGTTAATAAACATTATCGCTTTTTACGGTTAAATGTCACTGATATTTTTTCATTGCGCAGTTTTCTCCTACTACTGTATTCTTTTCGATAATAAATCTCATGGAATCTCTTCATTTGGCGCACATAAATTTATTAAAAATGGGGCAGCAATGAATTTTCTTGCACTGGCCGAATTAATACTTGTTGGCTTTTATTGAAATGAATGTGTTTCCAGATTGAATAAAGATATATACATACACACTTAGATAACTACTGTTATATATTTACTTGTCTTTCTCTTATCTGCAAAGGGAATCAAAAAGAATTTATTTTTCATCACATAGATTTTTTTTATTTTATTATGATATAGGAGCATTCAATAATTACGTTATGATGATTTTCAAATTTTCGACCTCGTCCCACTTTTAAGGATCTGTAAATATAAGACAACGTTATTTTTATAAAAATATTTTCAAACTGGTAACAAAGTACGTTGATTAAAAATACACGGAAAAGCAATTGAAATACAACAACCAAAACTGGTTTCAATTAACGTATATTTTAAAATAATAAATTTAAAAAAAATCGTACGTAAGTAACGCTTTTGACCCCCACGTAAAGTTTCGTATGGTTTTACGGACCCTCCCCTCATTCAAAACCTTACATAATGAATGGATGCTCTCTAATTGAAGTCGAGTATTAATTTTTTTATATAATTACTATATTTACACAAAGATCATTTATTTTTAAAATATATCCGTGAAAAAGTTAATTCCTTTATACTTTCTCGTAATATTTTTTCTCATTCATATTTTTCTGGCGTAGTATAAATTAAATTATTATTATTTATTTGCTATTCTTTGAAAATTCAATATAATATTAATATCAAATAGTACCTACATTTTTACTGATTATTAAAAATACTTATCACTTAAATGTTGATATTATCTCGTCCGAATGGTGTGTAACCTTAAACGTATGTAGAACAACATTGAATGTTTAACACTATTCAATTCAAATACCTGTCCAAACTTTTTACCACTACTGCATATGCATGCATTCCAGAACAAATACCGTTATTGTGGTAAGAATATTCGAAATGAGTGGTAATTCGGTAGAATTTGTTTCGTGTGTTTCTGGCATGTAATCTAACAAATGACATCAAGTAGAAAGTAGAGTAAGTAGTACATTATAGACGAGAAACATAAAGGAGGTTTCGATAACTTCCGCCGTCGTTGTCGCGCCACAGAGAACGAATTATTTGTGACAACGGGGGGGCTGGAGTGAAGGAGATTCTCAGTGGAGAGGCATCGGAAGATCGCGAGGCTGGATGAAATTGACATCGAGTGTTAAAGTTCACTCTAAAAATCCAGATTTAATGCGCCTCCTACCCGTTTGAGTAGTTGATAAACCTGCCGAATGTTGGCTGTAGTTCAAGTGGAAAATGTTATCTACATTTTTATATGTTTGCTTCCTCCTTGTGCCTAATGTAAAATGGATTGGTTTTAATAAAGTTATTTAAGATGAGATGACGAATCGTGAGTGAGAACGGTTAATGGTGAACATTTGTCATGTTCAGAATAAAAGGAGGGGCCAGAGGATAAGGGGCTAAATCGGCCCCTGGTGCGTATTACAGAACCTCAATCATTTTATGTATGTTACGGCTTATGTAGTCATACATTACAGATATGAAATTCTTTAAGGTAATCTGCAACTTTTCATCAATTTTGATGTTTAAATATGTTTTCTAATGAATGGTAAAAATAACAATTATCAGAAAAAAAATTTTAACCAATTAATTAGAATCATCCACACAGTTCACTCTAATTATTACGTATAAGAAAGTCTCATCGAAACTATGGTAAACACGAATACTCTCATTAATACGTATGAGAAAGTCGCATTGCACTCATGGCAAATATTAATTCTCTGTTATGCAGTGGCGGCGTAAGGTAGATTGGTACCCTGGGCGGTTTTTTTTTGCACCCCCCCCCCCCTAGAAAAAAGTACTGCTTTTTTTTCGTTCTCAACTCAATATTAATTTCAGTTTTCTGATTTTTTGCACCCTCCCCTAGAAAAAAGTGCTGCCTTTTTTTCGTTCTCAACTCAATATTAATTTCAGTTTTATGTTTTTTTTGCACCCCCTTCTAGAAAAAAATTGTCCTTTATTTTATTTTTATTTTTTTTTGGTCAATTCAATATTTTTATTTTCATTTATGATCTTAATGACATGTTCTACACACTTTCCAGAGTATTTAGAGAATACTTTGTCACCCCTTGGTGCTTGGCACCCGGGGCGGGCCGCCCCCATCGCCACCCCCCCTTACGCCGCCACTGCTGTTATGAACCATATAGTTTGAAATATGTATTTATTTAATATGATTTTTCGAAATAAATGAATACAATATAAACTATAGATGATGATATCATCTACAATTTTTAATCTTATCATTTTTCTTTAATTTGCACTGTTTAAAAAATAATTCGAAAAATTCAAATATGAGGCTTTCTTCCCAGACGAAAATGAATATAAAATTCAATATAAAATTTCATCCTTCTAAATTTTGTCGTATTTGAGTTACAGAGTCTTAAGACAGACTGACATACAGATAGGTCAATACCCATCAAAAACCAGAATTCGAAAAAATGGCTTAATAATGAAACGAAACCGATATCAAAATATTTCAAAATTAAAGTCAATGGAAGTCAGATTAAAATTTAAGTAATAATTAGACTAAGAATGCAAATATAAATATACTTAGCTGCCTATTTGAGTTAATTCAAATAATTAGATATACTATCATTAAAAGTTAAATATGGCGATTTGAATCGTCAATAATAAATTCCATATAAATTTTATATAAAAATACCAAAATGATTACAATTAAAATATACAATTTTGTAATAAAGTATATCAAATATTCAAAGTAACAACTCATATATATAGATTAATTAATTAATTGATTACAAGAATGTAAGATTCATGATAAAAATTCTTCTTTAGTTTTACTTTCCATACAATGTATATAATAACGTTTGTAAATTATCACGTAAGTACCTGCCTTTAAAATAATTAAAGGGTCTATAGATTGTGGCTATAATTAGAAATACCACACTAAAATTATAATCGATGTTGTAAATATATAAGCTTTTAACACCGCCAAAGGCTTATATTAAATAAAGGGTGCATAATCAAAATACATCATTATATTATTTTTTTATATAAATTCACATTAACGCTTTCATGTTTTTGTATAATTAATTGCACGTCGACACAAACTTTTTCTCGGTCCGTCTCGGTCTTGAAATGAGATCTAGACCTAAAAAAGTATGACTTAAATTCATTTCATACAAGTAAAACGAAACCGAGATAATATTATTTTTGTTTATAAGTATCATAGAAAGTCTTGTTTTTTAAGGATAATCCGTAATTAAAAGAAGCTATTTTATATAAATATTTAATCAGTTAATTAAAATAAAATATATAATATTCGTTATATTATAGTATAAGAAAAAATTGTAATTTTTTTAATAACTTAACATGATACGATGCTTATTTCGATTTTGGTCTTAATCACATGTACGATATAAGACCAATACGAATCGGTATATTTTTTGCAAGATGAGAATGTCAATTGTAAAATTCGATACCGAAACGAGTTACAAAATCCGAGATGAAATTTACTTAACTTTCGTCTTCTGTCGGGTATAAAATCTACTATTTATTTAATTGGATAATTAGAACGTTTAATCGAATTAAACACATCGTTATGAAAAGTTACTGTCTCAAATCTCGAATGAAGCTATTTAAAAAAAATTAAAAACAAAAAAACAATTAATTCAATAATTAATTGTACGCAAGAAGATCGTACTGAAACGTGAGATAGTTGCGTATCTCTTAGCACATTTCACTTGTTAAAGATTAGGTATACAGATTATAGTTTCTCAGGTTATTAGTTTAAATTCCGTTATGAACTTCGTGTGTAACTAAGTTGTTATATAAATCATATTAAAACTTAATTTTACTTCTTATGTACACATAAATGTAGAGATAATGATGTTTTGATAATAATTGTTATTTAATTGTTAAAGATGTTGGTATTAATTTGAGATACTAACAAACAATAATTATTAATTATAAAGAAAAAAATAGGTAGGTAAATAATCATATACTTATTGTTAGATAAAAAAGTAGGTATAGAGAAGAGTGGGGTAATCTGCGGTAATCACGAACGCGGGATAGTCGCGAATTCAGTGGTTTCGGTGTGTTAGAAGAGGAAATGTAATATTATTATCTCTTCACTTACCGACAGTTAAGTCTACGTCTAGTATCGGACCGTTAACGTTCAGTGCAAATCACTTTATTAAAATAAAAGCCATATTATAACTGATACGCAATAATATAGATAAATGTCATTAAGTAATGCTCAAGTAAGCATCTATCAAACAGTATTTGATATCACCCGTATTGTTTATTGTATGATCCTAACCTCAAAATAAGTATGTTTATTTTATTCAAAATCGTGGAGTAATGACGAATGAATTAAATGGAGCTATTCTGAACGTTGTAAAAAATACTGATAAAAATTAAAACTGGAAAAAGTACCAAGAAAAAAATATGTAGAATAGAAAATGTTGATAAAGAAAATAACTAATTTGTTATTATATTAGTATAACGAAAAATATCAAGATGCAACTTATGGGCACATGATAAATGTCCAGTGGTCAAAGTACATATATCCAGAGGCTTTCGATGCGACTTTTGTACCAATTAGGTTTAATTACTTCACTGTTCGTGACTACCCTATAGTAGTCGAGTAATCACCTAAGGTTTTGTTTTTTTCTTTTATGTTAATTTTGTTCTTATATTTATTAAAATTGATCATGAAAATTTATAACTAATGGATTGTATAATAATAATTTGGTATCTTACTCCGGTTTTAATTCATTTGATTTTTCTCTTTGGTGTTCGTAATTACCCCACTCTCCCCTACTAACTATAGAAAATTAAAATTATTTATGAATAATGTGAAATAATATAAGTACAAATTAAAATTTATTACTTTTAATGTAGTATATTATGTAAATTGTCACTTTTAATTTTAAAAATAATTACAAACATATTTTACTTCTATACAATTACTTAATTAAAAATTAGACACTCTAATTTATTATACCTTCAAAAATTCTACGAACAAACATTGAAAATGAAAAAGAGTCTGCAATACAACTGCAGAATAAAAATATATATAGATAGAACTGTCAAGCAAAAGGGAGGAATACAAATTAACATCAGCTATAAAGTTAATCTCTAGAATTAACAATGGAGATCAGTGATTTAAATGTAACACTAGAATCTTGAGATCCGAACACAAATGGATTGTCAATTCTCTTTAGCGATTTATAAAATACAAGATGGATTATTTACCCTCCTTCTTTAAATATTTATCATTATTTGATTATTATTAGATTGATAACAGTGCCGGCATATTATTCATTTGTAGAATTATATAACTGATAAATGCCACACATTATAAGTACTTACAAGCTAAAAACTTTGAAACTTACAATAGTTTATTAAAATAAAAATGAGAAAATATTTTATTAAATCAACTAAACAAAAATATACATATTAGATAGGTAGTTAATTTAAATTAAAACTATGCATCGCAAAGTTCAAATGACGAAAAAATAGAACGCGTACAATCACACGACGAAAATGAAAATGGATAAACCACATACTAACAATAAGAATAAAAAAGGAATACTGGCATAACACTTTGCTCACGTGGAACCGAAAATTATCTAGGAGGAGCTCCGTTCATCAAGAAATTGTCAGTGAAGGAAAAGCCTGGAGCGATATAATACTACTAGTAGTTAAAAGAACCCGATATAGAAAATATAGGAGCTATAGATAATCAAAAAAGTATTAGGTATACATGAAATGATGATAGTTAGGTTAGAGAAGTCTCATCTCGTCTCGTCTCAGTTTCGAATTTTACAAGTCCTGTTTCTTAAAATATATTATCGACCTTGTCTTGTACATGTGACCGAAAGTACGTTTTATTTAATTTAAACATACGAAAAATTATACTTCACTGTAATATTTTTATAAATATATTATTTGAATAGAAATATATTTTTATTTTGTGTAAATTGACTTATACATATAGTATAAAAAAGTTGAATGACCTGTTCAAAATAAGTTATTTGCAAAATAAGTAAATTTATAAAGGCTCAAATAATTCAATTGTTAACGTTTTTTTACAAATGATCCATTTTATTTCAAAACATAAAATTGTTGTACATTTTATATTTTACTCTTAACCCTTAATAGGTGCTTTTTCATTTACACAACCACCAAGTTGCAGTCATGGTGGCCGCAACAATACACAGGTTGAGTCATATATCATATTATCTAGAACAAACTTGAACAGTTGATCGAGAAAAATATTTCAAGCAAAAATGTTCATATGAACATGTGTCCAGAAATTCTTCGTGAGGGAATTACCTACATCCTTTTAAATTAATATCTGGAGACCCCATTGTGATACAGTTATGAAATTCTTTTCTTTTCCTATAGTTGGCACTTTTATAAGATCATATGCCACAAAATACACAAAAATACATATATGTTGTTGATTTGTCTTAAGTCCAACCGTTTATGAAAAATACGATGGTAAAGATAGTATTACATAATTTAACATAATACGGATGCTTCAAATTGCACAAAATAAATGTATCTTCTTGTTCTAGGATTGAAAGCAAGAAAAAAAAGTTTATTTCAATATACCTATAAAATAACCTAACCTTGCCTTATCAACAGATGGCTATTTTTAGTTTCGTTTTTTAGTCAAATTAGTAAAGTATATATTACACTAATACAATTAGCTATAGTTATATGAGGAATCATATTAAAAGGAATATTTACATAAACTTTTTTCTTATTTTTAATTCTTGAGCAAGAATATTATATACATTTATTTTGTGCATTTTGAAGAATCCGTATTAAATTAAATTCAGCAATACTATCTTTACCATCGTATTTTTTTAATAAAAACTAACAATATGAAAAACTGTGCAGTTAATATCTTTTATTATTCCCAACGAAAGTGAATGTAAACGCACGCCACTGTTGTGAGATACACAGTGGTCGACATTGATGCCTATGAGACTAACTGGAATCACTGCGGGATACAGAACTAGTTCGGAGATCCTCGAGAGTCCTCTACGAGCTTTCGAATCCTGCTGTAATCATTGTTTATATACCTACCTATACACCGTATGTGTATATATATGTATATATGTGTGTCAACAGCATAGCAATGAATAGTATCTATGCGCCTATGCATGTGTATGTATATAGACTGAGTCGTATCAAGATATAGTTGTGCCCGGAGTAAAAAGCGTTATGGAAGGCAATATTACATTATATTTACCCAGACATTGATTACCGGAGGAAAATAAATGGCCTGGGATGATTCAAGTAAGAGACATTAATGAGATCCAGGACTTATGGGTTGGTGGCTCCTGGGATAATACACGCGGTATTAATATTGCCTTACTCTATACACACGTGAAAAGGTAATCTAGTATGCACCGTTATTAATTTTTATAGCATTATTCGACCAGGCTTTAATTACAATTTCGGGCAGGATAGTGTCCTTTATATTTTAAAAATTATATTATTTATTATTTTTATTATAATTATTATGCAACGATAATTTCCACATGTTTATTTAATTAACACACCCTCTTTTGCATTACAAAGGGTTATGAAAATGGCATATTTTTTTACAAATTGTGAATGCTTATGATCCTTACAATTTACCTATATCTGACATTAATATTTTTAAATTTCATAGCAACAATTAAAATGCAATTACCATTTTTAATGTAGATTTTATTGTTCCTAATATAACCTATCAAAGTATGGAGGATGTTACATTAATGAATTTCACATAAAAATCAATCAATTTTTCGAAAAAAAAGATACTTTGGTATTTTTTATGAGTAATTTATCTGGCAACTGTACTAAATACATACATCGTGTTAAAATTGATATTAAACAAGCTTTAAAAGTCATGAAAATTTAATAAAACCGGAGCAAATGATGTAAATGCATTTTTTTTCTGACACCATTATTTTTTCTAAAACAAATACTTTGCCCACTTTATCGATTTCTAGCTCTATTAACAATAAATGAATCCTAATTTAAATAATATAGATAATGAAGTTAAAGTTGTTTTTACTTGTTAAGTCACATTGTACTGATAAAAAACGCCTTAAGAACTACTTGGCTAGGAGAAGTTCACAAGGTGAAGAACAAAATTCCGAAACCTAACGTGTATAATATATGAATAATACAGAAAATAGTACCTACCTATTAAAATATATAAAAATTGAACAATGCCCAAAGTCATTAATAACTTTTACAAATGAAAACAGGGTCCGTCTCTGGAGATCTTTGTATACACCAATCATCTAAGACAAGTTCTAACACGCGTTTCTGTTATGCATAATTGATTTAATTAAATGCTATGTCGTACGTATGCACGAAATCAATTACAGGTTAAACACACACCCACACATACACACACACACATAAGCGCCACTGTCACAGAATACATATATACGAGTATGGTCTGATTTCTATCTACGATTCAATATTACTTTGTGGTGTGAATCTAGACACTGCTAACTCATCATGGCTTGTTGTTAGTTGTGAAACGTGTTGAAGTTCTAGTTCAATAAATATGTGTAATTGTTATTGTACTTATAATATATTGTTAGTATACGTAGTGTTTTTGGCATTATTACTGAAACGTAATTTAATTAGTAGGTGCAATTGTTATAAAGTTTTTTTGATAAGCAAACCCCACTAAGATATTGCAAAATAAGCAATCCAGCCGGTAAAAAAAACTATGAAAGTAAAAGTGATTTAGGGGGAAAATTTACCCCGTATTTTGCATAATAACCAAGATATGTATTTACATTTTTTTACGCAAGTTAAACTTAATGCTTTAACTAACTATCGTTTTATCAACAGAACCAAGTACAATAAAGTGTAGAAAATTAAAAATCTCTTTATTAAAAAAAATAAAATTCTGTACTGTTTTTACTACGTACAGTACATACGTTTTTTTATTGAGAGCTTAAATCTACTTTAAAGGAGCCTTAAGCGCTCAAAGAACATTAGATTGGTTGATAACATCAGGAATTAGTGTTATACCAAGAAGTTAGTAAATAAACAAAAATAAAAAAATGGTTCAACAAGTAGACTCAAATTAGGCATAAAAAATATATAAACACTTGTAAACATATGCTGTTCCAATAAAAAATAAAATAAAAACAGTTGACACATTAACATTTTAAATAAATGAATTATCAGCAGTGGACACGATCGAATATGTGTTTATGTATTTAACCCCTTCTTCCATCCTCGTTAGCTATCTTTTTATAATCCAGTTTAAAAAAATGTGTTCTCTTTGATCAACATTTTAATTCAACTATCAAATCAAATCCTATATATTTGCAGCCCTCTTTTTTAAATCCGGTATTATTTTACCTTTAAAATATAGTAGTTTGTATATTATTAATAAAATTATACAAAAAAATACTTTTTAAAAATAAGCTTTTAGTAAAAATGCACTAGAAAGTAAAAAATAAATTTTCAGCTATCACAATAATTTTAGGTTTTTATGCCTAAAACCAATAAAAGCGTGGGGCGCTTACGAAGGCAAATGTATATAGCTTTTAATTAAGTATTTTTTTCATTATTGTATTTATAAAATTGTTAAGTAGTTTATCAAAAATTCTATAAATTTATTTGAATTAATGTGTAAATTTTCTACTCTTATATCAAATTATGCTTCATTTCTTATTTTACACATTTTTTTTATTCATACATTTGTCTTTATAGCGCCCCGCGTAGAAAGAAACCTTTAAACATAAAAATATTCAGCGTGTTGTAACATAAAATTTTTATTGTTTATAACATTTGCGAAAAAAATTAATAGTTAAATCTCTAATAGTGGAGTAAATCTGACCAAAACAAATCAAAAATCTCAGCGGCTTTGATCAGTATCTACATGTTACTTACTTGATTAACATAACACTGTATATTAATCCTCCCTCGTTGAAATCACGTGTTTGTTTACGCATTGGGATTTGATATACAAATGTGAAACTTCTCTTCCTACACACGTCATTTGCATTAATAATATATTGATAATAAATTAATACAGTTAGCTTACTAATGTTTCATGCTATTAGATATAATGTTTATATTTAGAATCAATGATTTCTGAGGAAATATTTTCAGACTATATATTAAGTGAATTTAATATTAAACACATAAATGAATCTTAATACTTATATGTTTATATAGAGAAGACATATGAAATACTAAATTGGTTAGAGATATACACTTTACATTAGTGTACAATGTACATTGCAAATATTATCTTTACACTCATAAAAAATTATTTATTTTTCTACACGTGGAAAGCCACATCTTCGTTCAAAAATCGCAGGACAATCAATCAAACTGTTGTCGTTTTTTTTTTCTGAAAAAAGTTGGTTAATAGTTGTTGATATAGAAAATAGTTTAGAATTGTTTCGTAAAATTATTAATCAAAATCAAATAAACAATAGGAAAAAATATGATTATCAATTAAAATTAGTCCAGTCGTCAGACAATTTCGTATTTCTTTTTTAAGAAATTGGTAGATTTCGATATATAGAATATGGCGACAACTTTTCTTCCTCTTCGAAGGGGGATGTATATATTTCTATGGGTTTACCAAGCTGTCTAAAATCTGTTGTTTGGGAATAACACTGGGGCTGTCAGTTTTAGGATAGAATAGGTTTTATAAATTTTAAAACTGATAAAATTTCGAACAAAATAGTATCTTTTTAAATTATGTACAATAAATAGTTATTGAAAAAGATCCCGCGAAAATCATTTAACGTCGTATGTTTGTAGATCACACCTAAAATGTAAAGTTCGACCGCTGTGTTTAATATGTCTTTAATTGAATTACAAAATGAAATTTTAAGCTGTAGTAAAGAAAAGTGTACCCTAAATAATGCTTTGTACCCAATGTCGAAATCTCGAAATATGTTTGAGTTATAAACACTCAAAATTCAAGGTATTACAAAAATTTAAGGAAAATGATTTATGTGTTTCAACGACCACAGAGAAGACCTTCTACACCGAATAAAATAAATTCCTGCTAGAAATTTTTAGAACATTTAATGCCCTAAATAATGGTTTCAGTCCGACCATGATTACTGTTAATTGTTCAAGTTATAGGTAAATATATGAAGACAAATCTTCACAACATATTATGTACACTGTTTTAGAATACCTTTGCGATTATTATAATTTAAATAATATGCTTAATAACTTTTATAACATTAACCTATAACAATTTTAAAATAATCACAGTCGAACAGAAACCATTATTTAGGGCATTAAATGTTCTATAGGTTCCTAGCTGGAATTTATTTTATTACAAGGTCTTATTTTTCTCCCTAGTCCTTCTATTTTTCTACCCCCACCTCCCACACAACTCCAAAATTACATTCTAGACTAGACATGAAATTATCTTCAACATAAAACCACTTTTAATTTCCAGTTATTGATAAAAAAATTATCACTCATGTTGGGGGTGCATGAAAATTTTGTGCACCCCTAATCTAAAAAAAGCCTCCATCAAGTTTCGATGTGCACTTTTCTCATTAAAGTAGATGTTATAATAAAATTGATTCTTTTTATTATATTTGTACTCATATTCTCCTAGAGTCATCATATGCGAACGACCTATAATTCGAAAAGTGTAAAATACTAATGAATTTTTATTAATTCACACATTTGCTAGTTTATCTATCTATAGTTTCTTTATAACATTTTATATCTTATTTTCACGTATATATACACAAATATAAATAATATTTAAACAATGAAGCGCATAATCAACAACATATTGAAACTAAACCTCTAGGAGAAACTAATTAAAGCAATGTATTCAATACCGCATCACCAATTATGTATACTCTCTCGACAGTGACGATAAAACATTAGGGGTGAGGGTACGCTAGACGGGACCCGAGGGCGGTAGTGTGGTTAGATATTGATAGAGAATCTATTCTGTGGCTTTGAAAACCTTTCAGATGATCCTATTTAAAATTTAATTTTATCGGATCGAAAATGTTGATGAAATAATAAGGCGGACAATCTTAACAATTAATAAGAATAAACATTTTATTTTATTTATTTTTTATTCAATTCTACGCGGGGAAATTTATGGATGGTCCCTTATAAATAAACTTTAATTAAAGTTAATTATGTCATTAACGTTGTTTGTACATTAAAAAAAGTCGGTATCAATAAATAAAAGTTAATAACTAACAGACCTTATGTTTGTAAATAATATTCCTTTATCGTCACTACTTTTGTATTAGAATAAAATAAAATAAAGGCATTTCTGCGTGCTTACTGTGTAAAAAGTAGTTGTTTTATATATAGGTAAATGAAATACATAGGTACATAACTATATCGAGATGTTGTTTTGTATTACTTTATGGTTTACTAAACAAAGCGTGTGAGATTAAAACATAATTGTTAGTTTTTTTCCTCTTTTTATATCGAAAATATGTTAGTTAGAAAATTGTTATTAATTATTAATTGCCGAGATTTTTTATATAGTTCATTGTCTGGTATTTTTTAGTTCGCAAAGTTATTTTAATATTTTACGTCTCGTCGAAAAAATACACTCACCTCATGGTTTAACGACCGCTTGTTTAAACACTCGGATTGGCGACCTTCTCTTATCCCCACCATAATAACACCGACTGCTTTATTTCTGTGTGAAATTTAAATTCACCAATTAGTCGGCACGGTGCGGTGGTGGAGTTCCCTCTCGCCGTCGTTGATCCAAGCGATTGAATTAGCGTTGTTAAACCACGAGGTGAGTGTACAATGTACATACAAGTCACTTAAAATAGAATGGAATTCTTATAAGCTATGTGAAAAATAAATATAAAATTAATTCCATTTAATTCGTCAGTTGTATTATATTATTATAATGTATAATAACTTATAACTTATACGTTCAATAAAAATGTAAGAAAATCGATAGCTTAATGTACCTTTTATCAATATGAATTAACTTAATAAATAAATAAGATATAATTTCATAAAATATGTGCGCACTTTGTCGGTATGTTTATTTTGAATTTTCATTCGTACAAACAAAACAATCACTGACACAACATAGTTTGATAAAATGTAAGCGAATATCACAATATGCATTGCCAGTGTCGCTTGCTCCGTGATCTGTTCACCGCCCGGAATCGTAATGAGTGCGTTATTATTCACACGGTCACTTCTCCACCATTGTTCACAAACGATCAACAGTGAATACAACGCACTTTTCCTCTTACCAAGGGCGTAGATATCATGAAGTCAAGTGAAGTAAACTGCCCCAAGCGAACATAAGCATATAAAGATTAGTGAAGTTGAGAAAAAAACTAATTGTAGCATGATCAATATAATACATTATTTCACATCGACTTTACGGCCATCTAGGCTAGTGCCAAAACAAATTTTGAATGTTCAAAAAAAAGGCAAGAACTATCTGAAAAATTTAGTTAAGGTTATAATTAAGAGAAAAAACAAAAATTAAACACGAGATAAAGTGAAATGAGGGTGCTTTTAGGGGTTGAAAGTAGTTTTTCGCGGAACGTGATCTCCTAGCTGAAAATATAAAACACAAAAGATTTCCGTGAAAGATTTTGATTTTTATCCGAAAAATGTTAATACCTCAAAAACTAGTTGTTTCCGAGATTCCAAAAAAATCGTGCTTATTCAATGTAGCAAAAGTATATTTTAACAAAATTTCAAGAAAATTGAATTATTTTTACGAGATAAAAAAATAAAAAACCAAAAAAACGGTTTTCCGCCATTTTCTCGGATTTGAGGTTATGTTGAAATGTACTTTGAATGAAAGTCTTAGATTTTTTTATTGTTTACGTATAAACAATATCGTAGAGTAAAAAATAATTTATTTAATTTATTATAATGATGGATATAATTTTCAAATATTAATAAGTAGGTATATGTATATGTATGTACGTACGTATATTAAAAACTTTTCATTAGTTCACATACTCCATTGTTTCTACATACACAGAACTCCACTGTCCTTACTCACATACCAATTCTATAGTATTTCTAAAATCAATCCCAGGTATAATACTAAATTCACCTCCCCTGCATACTCCCAAACAGGGTCGTACGCAGAACAATTTCAGGGAGGGGGATCTTGTAAACAAATAAGTTCATCATTACGGTTTAATGAAATTTTTATGGTAACAGTTTAATTTATTCGATTCTAGGGGATAAGAGAAAGCAAGTACCCCATTTGTTTCCATCTGTTGATGCTTATGCACTCAAACCTTTTAGTGCTATCAACCAGTACGTACATATTTGCATCCATAATAGCGTTTTCTAGTATCATAGTTTTAAACCGTGCAGTTCATTACTGCATTCAATTTTTTTTTATATTTTTTCAATTTTTTTCAATACCCGTGGTAAAGCATTTATCAAATAAAATCATTCTGACTTTTATTTTCAACTTAATGGTTCATTGAATGTATTTAATTCAGATTTATAAAAAAACTATAATGCTAATTTTCTTGCCATTTAGTTTTGTTCTCGGAAGTATCTAAAAAGAAAAAAAACTGTCACACGGTACAGAAAATACTGCAGTACCATTCATATAGTGAAAAGTTTCGTATTTCTATGGTCTAGTTACGACGCAATACGCTACAGTATTCATTATAGTTAATTTAAAAAATCACATTAATTAAATTAAATAATTCATTAATTAACAATATGTACAGTATGTACATATATAAAGCAAAGTCGATATATATGGACCAGGCGGGTAATATGGACACCTCGTTTTTTTGCTCTATTTTACATTTTATAAAGACAAAATTAATATGTTTCTAAGCATTCACCTCTAAATAACTGCGTCAGTTAAATGACAGTGTTTTAGTACCGGCATGTCATTGAGGGCAACTTGGCCGTATGTACAGTGCTTTTAATCTACGTAATAATTATTGCCTCGGCGATAATTTTTTTATTACATGTATTATACCGGGTGTCCCAGATAACTTTTCCAGCATGGGGATCTCAGTATCTATAAGAGATACAGGTTTGGTTAAATGAAATGAATTATATGTATGAAAGGGGTGAGTATTATTACACAAAAAAATATTCATAATTCTATGTGGTTTAGGCGGTATACCCAAAAAACTGAAAATTCGGAATTTCTTTAAATGGCTATAACTTTTTTGTTAAAGTAGATAGGTACTTTTTGTTTGCGGTTTCTTAAAGCACTTTTTTGTGTAGAATTGATTGGTGTATTTAGATTTTTAATATCACTTTTAGTTTCCGAGATACAAGCCCTAACTTCAGTTTTTCTTATAGGCCGCAAAGTTGGCTATGGCATATTTGAACGTGTTTTTTTCTCTACTTTACAACGATGTGTCACTTGCCATATTTATTATCGAAAAAAAAATTATAATATATTTTTTTAAATAGTTCATTGTTTCAAATATTCATTTGTTATTTAGATGGTTGTTATTGTGATTTTTGTTTACAATTTTTGTTTTTCATGGCTCACTTAAAAGTTTGTAATAAAATACTTCATAAATATCACTGATATTTAGTATTTCGACTTTTTCTCGATAATAAATATGGCACGTGACATATCGTTGTAAAGTAGAGTAAAAAACACGTTCAAATATGCCATAGCCAACTTAGCGGCCCATAAGAAAAACTGAAGTTAGGGCTTGTATCTCGGAAACTAAAAGTGATATTAAAAATCTAAATACACCAATCAATTCTACACAAAAAAGTGCTTCAAGAAACCGCAAACAAAAAATACCTATCTACTTTAACAAAAAAGTTATAGCCATTTAAAGAAATTCCGAATTTTCAGTTTTTTGGGTATACCGCCTAAACCACATAGAATTATGAATATTTTTTGGTGTAATAATACTCGCCGCATTCTTACAAATAATTCATCTCATTTAACCAAACCTGTATCTCTTATAGATACTGAGATCCCCATGCTGGAAAAGTTATCTGGGACACCCGGTATGGCTCACAAGTGTAATAATTAACCAGAATCGTGGTGAGGTAAATATTATGAAAAGTATATTATTCATCCAGTACTTCACAACTATGCACATCCACAAAGATCATTTTTTTAGTACAAATCTTCATGATGGTGCCCATTGAATGAGCCCGCATATTCTTTACTACACCACTGCTATAAAAAATAAAATAAAAATAAAAACAACAAAATAAATTTAAAATATAAATGTTTTAACCACCTAATATAGATAATCCTGTATTATGGAAACAAGAGTGTAATATGGATCACTGTGGGCCATATTCCACGCACATTTTTTAGGAGGCTGATTTTCGATTGTTTTAGATTTTTTTTATTTATGAATTCTATTTTTGCCTACTCGATATCGTTAAAGGATTAAATTCTCTGTCCAATGAATTGATAAGGGCTGGTTTTAAATAATATTATCATAGTTTTCTCACTTAAAATATGAATGGTGTTCCATATATACCGACTTTACTCTACATTCTTATCCATAACCTAACAATCATAAAAACCTTCGATAAAAAATGTTTCTGGATAATAATTGAATTTATAATAATAAATAATACACAAAACGATGTTTCTGTCAATAATTGTCGTAAACAATACATCACTGAAATATCGTATCTATCCGTTTTTGATATCTTATACTTTCCATTAATCTAAAACAATAGCAAAATAAATACACAGAATAACATGGGATAACTTCGAAACGTATGGGACACATACGTATGTTTTTTTCTTCTTATTGTCTTCTTATTCGTTTTTTCTACATCTCCATCCTATCTTTTATTTTCGTAGATATTTAAAGCTCAACTTCACTAAACTTTGTGCAAATGGAATCGGGAAAATTGTTCATTTAATGTAGATTTTCTGATATATTGGCTTTTAATTATTCTTTCAAGTTTAATACTAATAAATTTCTAAGTTAATAGCAATATCCAAGTTTTCATGAAGCAGTTCTCTGATTATTTGAAATTTCATCATTGATATTTGTCTATATGTATATGTACATTTTGTACATATATTACTTTATAAATAAGTGGGATTTGTTTTTTATTTCATAATTTTTTTCAAAATTTGAGCAGTTTAGATACAAATTGTTTGAAGTTTTAATTTTAAGCACATAATTTGAATTTATTGTTGCCACTTACATTTCTTGAACTTATTTAAAAATAAAGGAATACTATTATATAGTGTCATTAGGTCTCTGATGATGTTAGCATTGTTATTGAAACACGTGTAAGTCTAAACTTTAAAAAAAAATATGGTCAGGGGATTAGTATTTGATAAAGAAATATATTATAATCATTTTGTTCTTAACCTGAAATCATGAATATTTTTGTTGAAAAAATTCTGTTCAAATTACACATTTAACAAAACAAATAAAAAATAGGTAGATGTATAAAACAATCACGTTTAAAACCTCATTGTTATTTAAACTTAAACCATATATTCTTAACAAACAAACAAAACACAATACAATAAAATAATTTATTTAGTTAAACATAACCTTATTAAATAACATAATATTTTTCAATGATATTATAATTGTAGACAAAAACATTATCAAAGGGATACCGTATTAAAATGGTACAATAAATTTTGAGAATAACGCGTAGAATTATTTTATCTAGAATCTCGTATTTAAGAACGGCAAACTTGGAAATTATACGGGAGCGTAGCTGAATATTTCATAAACTGTTCGTTAGAATCAGTAGCGGCTCATTTGAGAAAATAATGATAAAAATATGAAAAATAAATACACTGTAATTTTTCCAAACAGATTTTTTTTTATAAAGTTAAAAAATAAATTAGATAAGTTTAAATATTATCGAATAGGCGGCAGCACAATATTTTACTTTCATTCTAATTTCAATGATTTTTGAAAAAAAAAACGTAGTAGTGCGATGAGTGATTTTTTTGGGATCTCGACATCATAATACAATATACATATGTATATTATAATATTTATAACATGTCCTGATTGACTGATTAATTGATCATCGCCGAGCGGAAACCCCTGGACCTAGAAACGTGAAATTTCAAGTGTAGCTTCCTTTTATGTCGTAAGTACCCACTAAGAATGGATACTTCGAAATTCAACCTCTGAGGGAGTATACAATTTTATATATATATATATATATATATATATATATATATATATATATATATATATATTATATATATATATATATATATATTACATATATATATATATATATATATATATATATATATATATATATATATATATATATATATATATATATATATATATATATATATTTACATGAAACTTAAAATAAATAAATATAAAACAATTAATGAAAAAGGATTTTCAATGGGGTGTTCATTTTTTAATATATTTACCAACATAGATAACTGTTTATGATATTAAGGAAAATTCGGACAAAATAATAATTAATAAAAATAAAAGTTTCGACATTCAACCCCTAATAGTGTGGACAAGAGAAGAGAGGGGATTTTTTATATCTACATAGACACTTTAGTAATAATGGTGGATTAGGAAAAATAGTCTTCAATAAAAATAAATCTTTGGACAACCCTTAATGGCGGGTCAAGACGAAGAGAGGATTTTTGCAATTTTAACTACGATATGTGATATTTAAGATTTTGTATGATGAATTCAGAACAAAAAAAGAAAAACATAATATTTCACCCTTTGTCACATAATGGGTTGTAATTTCATTCGATCCGGCGGAAAAAATATTACTGTGGTGAGGGTTTTAATATCAGCTATAGTTATACATATTCCCAAAAAAAATTCTTCAAAATATATTTATAATATTTTTATTACTTTTAACTAAAAAATTGAAACAGGTATTTTTCAAAAAAGCATAGCTTATTATGATATAAAATACAAAACAATCTTTTCGCAAGAACCACCACTGCAATTTCAATGATGTATGTAGGTAGTTGTTTATTTCAGTATTTCGAGCTAAATTCTTTAAATATACATCAACTGGGAGATCAATAAAAATGCATAAAAATCAATTGAAAAATTCCTTAACTCGTTTCAAGCAATTTATAACTGACACAAAGCTGTTGCAATATTCAGTACTAAGAAATATTATGACAAATTATTTCTTTTCGTGTTGCATTTTAAACAGTACAGTTAGAAATATTTGAAGATGCAAAATTAATTATTTGAAATTTACACTGAATGCAAAATATATTTTAGAAAAGTTTTAAAATGAACCGTATATTTTTTTAATTATGTACTTTTTAACTCATTTCATTTATAAATACCCTTAAAAGTTTATTTGTTACATGTATATAATAAATTACATTTAAATTTCATTATACATTTATAAATTAGGTCATTCTTTTATTTTAAAAATTTGATATAGGTAAACCAGTCATTATCAACTTTTCACAATCCATCCTGAATCTAACAAAAGATTTTTGATTGAACAACAAACCCGTGAGGTGTTATAAATATACTTATTATATAATTATATAGGCCTCGAACGACTAGGTATTTTATTGAAAAAACATAATTTAAAGATCTGAAACAAGGACCAATTTTCATTTTTTTTGCTCTACTTTTAACAATAAATATAGATCTTTTTTGTAGCATTTCACTTTGTCATCTGTCTGTCTGTCCTTTCTGGTCACGGCAAAATATTGCATAAACATAAAAGCTAGAAACTTATGATTTTAATTAAACATGTAAAGAAAATTATTTTATATACAATTTTTGGAAAAAAAGTTTTGGCATTGGTATCGAAATCAAAAAAAAAAAATTAATCAAAAGTATATTTAGAGCGACACAAATATGCCACCCAATATACAAATTCGAAAATCTTTGATTTGTAACCACATAAAACATTAAAATTATACTGCAATTTAAATTAACTTTCATAGATTAGCATTTAAGCGACAAATTAATAGAAAGTAATTAACATTCCATAAAGTGCCAGACTAATAAAAACCACAAACGTGTACTAGATTCTGAATCAATATTTAATAACATGTTCCTATTAACATGTGTTGCATCAACCCCATCAACTATTGACGAACTTTTCACACAAACCGAGTGAGTGAGACAGAAGTTGAACGAATTCCAAAGACCAACATCGGTGTCAGTTTGTTATTTATCTCTCGCAGAGTTATCTGTAACCACGGCCACGGCACCCTGCGATCGTGTTCTATACACACAAAAAACTACACTGCTGTGCATCACCAACCGTCCTGCATACATATGTATATACTATAACTATACCTATACCTACACCCACATCCACGTGACCACTTGAAATCAGAGTTCAGATTCTCTACTGTTCTTGTTTTTTAAGTTCATAGTTATCATTGTATGCCAAATACATACAACATTAGCTAAAAGGTGTTACGGTACTCCGAAACTATCGGATATCCGAAATATTGTAACCTCCGAAACTTTATCCGAAATAGATCTGGGCGCGTGAATAATTTTTGCATAACATCACGCATGCTTACGAGCGTACATTTTTAAGCACGCTCGCTCACTCACGGTTAAAAAAAAATTACGAACACACACGCTCACGAATTATTTTTACTCGCGCCAGATCTCGAACGGCGAGTCACGTTCGTGACACGATTTAATATAATTGTTGTAAATTAAATTAAATGTTGAGTATTTATGTTTTTTATGTGCCATATAATATGTATGTAAATTTTATATTCGTATTATTTCTTCTAAATTGCTCTACTAGTGCACAAAACAATGAGAAAATAAAGCAACAATACATTTTTAAATCTCGAGCTTTCAAAATTTATTGAAACATTTTAATGTGGGATAATCAAAATTTGAAACGAACGTCTTAAAATAAATATTTAAGTTAACCTGAAAAAATTGTACAAATAACCCTATTTCAAAGTAACATTATTTGAAAGATTAATATATTCAAATTAAATAAACGAGTTTAAAATGTATAATGTATACTACTGATCTTATTTGCTATAATTCGAACAGACTCCCTTATTTACTATTATTTATGTCTAAAGCTGCTCTCCCACGCTCTGCAGATTTCCCACCTATACTGTAAAGTATCGAACTCTCTTGAGAACCCAGTGACGATTTGTAACCTAACCTCAAATGCTGTTTGAATTTCTTGTTGTCAGGAACGGATTAGTAAATATTGATTTCGATTAAACTATTTATACAATCATTTATTATGCAGCTATTAATAAATAATATAAGAAGGTATAATAATAATCTCTAAGCATCCTATCTTGCCTCTTCTCCAATCTACACTTACGGGAAGTAAAAATAAAAATTTGAATGTTTGAAAAAATATAATTAACGTTACTTTGGAAATTATTATTTGAAATAAATATCAACACATAAACATAAAACATAGAACCATATTATAAAGAAACATTCTATTTTTTACAAGTTATGCTAGTACGTTTATTTTTAAACAAAGTAATGAATAAAAAAATTATATTAATATCGATTACTTTTTTGTCGAATACCAAAGATAAGATACATGTATAAAGAAAATGAATCTGAAATCACTGTAAAAAGAAAGATCAAACGAATAGTTAAGAACCTGTAAAAACAGATACAGAATGAATGCATTTGTGGTGTTCAAAGACGAACGAATAAAATCTTAAAACGAACTCAAATTTAAATTTTAAATCTCCCGTTCTTTGTATGTTCTTGTTGAAGTTTTTAAGTTTGAAAAGTGGTTTATATGGAACACTAATAGGCGATGTTTTTTAAGTACAGAAATTCTATTAGAATTCATATAAAACAATCTTTTTTAAAATTTAGACATTTTAATGATCAAATTTCTTTTATTGTTATTATCTTACAATCCAGTTTGATTCAGTTATCCCTTTCGGTGCAAGGACATTTCTTTTATTATTCTTCATTTGTGTTGCTATTTTTTCTATTTCTTTCAATCGACTTATTCTAAAAATTCGATATTTTTGAAATTTCCTCCGTCACGCAGATCTTCGAGTGTTTCTTAACCCCTGTATTTTTCCTGCGTTTGTATTATTGTCTTTTTTTATACTTAATTATCACTGCGCTGTACTCGATTATCGATATTCTTGAAATGTATAACAAATATTTTTTTTAATTCCCTCTTTTAATATATAAGCCTAATAATACATGGACCGCCATACATAGGTAGTAGAGATCAGTTCTGCCCGGGCCGGCCTTATCTGATTCGAATTTAGCCCTACCCGAATTTCGGATCGGGTTTAATTCTTGTTTATATTGTTTGGATTGGGTCGGATCAGACCTTACCTTAGTATAAATTGGACCGGGTTGGGCGGACCTTATCTTAGTATAAATTGAACCGGGCTGGGTCGGACCTCACGAATAAATAAAAATATTATTTTCTCAAAACAAAACTTTTACTCTTAACAGTTGTTAAATTAATAACAATTCCAAATTATTAACAAAATTATATTTTAAGGGCTATTTTTTAAGGTCCGATCTGATCTGTAGTAGGTAGGTACATAAAAAACGTAAAACAAGCCGTGCATGGTCGGGAGTGAAAATTACTCACGCGCCCTAGTTTATATCGTGGAATATTTGTGCCCCAGCCCGGTACTGTGAATAGTTTGCGGTGTTTCCGACGATGATCCTTTGGTGGTTGGACCTCTCATGCATTTAAGTGAACCCTCTTGGCGCGTTGGTTAGCGGACTAATGATGTAAACTTAATTAGCACAGCAGCACCCGTTCACAGATACGTTCGGAAAAACCAGAACGGGTCAAATTGTACCGCCTTACCTCAAATGTCTAAATACCAATACCGTGTAGAGGTTTTACTGACTAATCTCTTCCTGGATATCTTTACTCTAGAGTTAGTTATTAAGAAATCTTTTCTTTTCACAGCTGTGTTAATTTTAATATTTTTTTAAATCACAATAATTATTGGAAAAGGGATTCAACTTATTATTGTTTTCTTTAAAAATCTAACATCTTATCTTAAAATATACCAAATAAATATTGTTTATATCCCAAGACACAAAAAATAATCTGACAGTCAAAACGTATATTTAAAATTGGTGGCCATCGCATGACTTTTTCGTGTATTACCTACCTTAAAGAAACTAGTTGGTTTTCTTTAAAGTCTTGTATTACAGATACTAAACATAAATATGCTTACTTATGTTTTGTCGTTTTTAAGCAACTGTGTTCACATAAACACAGATTAACAGACTTGCAGACAAACCGGCATAAATAAAGTCAAAATGGGTACTTCATTTCAAATTTTTATTAATTATAGTAGAAGATAATAATGTAAAGTAAGAAAGGTGTATAACAATCTATAATTGTGGTAAGAATAAATATTTTCTATAGCATAAGCCATTGGTAAGGCGGACACTCAATGAAGCCGCAATACATTTTTATAGTGTCAACCGATAACCTAGCCAAATATTTATTAATAATGGAAAAACCTTTGTATATTTTACAGATATTGTATGTATATTTCACAGAAATATATTATAATAACAAGCAAATTAATTTTATACCCTTTTTTAGATAACAAAAACTTTTAATTAATTTAACTACCCCCCTACCCCCCAATCACAACATGTGACCACTGAGTTTCCACATTTCTAAAATGTGCTGTGTAGTGTAAAAAGGTTGCCGAAATCTGCTCAAAGAATAGAAATTTCGCTATGAGCCTAGGGATCCAGCGCAGCATGGCGCAGCAAGTCATCCAGTTTAGTACTAGATATTATATAGAACGAAAAAACTGAACATTCGAACAGAAAACAAAACAAAAAACGAATTTATAAAATACTGATTTTTATTTTGTCTATATTATTATTTTTCTAAACTTTCTTTTGCTCTAATACTGCTAAAACGTCTCGTTTGCGAAAATAGATTTATTAACAAAAAGCAATTGTTTTAATGTCCACGACAATTCCTGAAAGTTTGTTGGTTTATTTGCGGGACATTCTGTATATTTATTGGAATAAATTAACTAGGTATCGAAAATTACTTATTTTCTTACTTTGAAATACTATAACTAACCCTCAATAATAATGCACACACGCATGGTTGTTTTACTTTGACTCAAGATCATACACGATCAAAGATTCCATATAAAGCAAATAATATTATGACAATCGAAATTAGGATTTGTGAATGTTTACGGCATTAATATATTATTTTATTATTATAACTTTACAATAAGTAACCGGTACTGCAAACAAAGTTTTATACATAGGTATATTTTTTAAATCCATAACACCAGACAAAAAATAGTATGATAAAAAAAAGAAATCATGTATATTTTTTATTTTGTTGATGTTCTCTACATCATAAGCATTGTTTTTATTGACACTTCAATTGGCAAATTTAAGATTTTCCATGTCACGTATTACCAAAGCAATAAAAATCGTTTTTCCTTCAACAATCAAATCGCATTTAAGGTATGTCGACAGAAAAAAGCAGTAAATATTTGTTTTTATTTTATTGTTTTCAACAAATACCAGATTTATTGACTCAAACGTAGGGATGTCAAACAATCTGAAGTTTATAGTTATTTATAAATTTATATATAAGTATGTGAACATTCTTACTTTCATAACGACTAATTTTTTTATAATTCAGAACCGGAAAACCGAATTCTTTCAAATATAGGGTCTGTGTCAAAATGTAGCCTAATTAGTTTAATAGTTTTTCAGTGTTATGTTATTATATAATGTATGATTTTGTTTAATCTTGACTAATCTTTAATGGTTAATTTACAGTTGAATGACCATTTCAATAAATTATAGGTACTAAAAAGGGTTTGGTATAAATTGATCATATATTTATCATAAGATCAATTCTATCCAAAAAAATTCTTAGAAATAAAATGGAACAGAACCCTAAAACCGAGGTTCTAAAATAATTTTTAAAACCAAACATAAAATTATTTGCTGAAACCGAATTGAGTTTTTTTAGCTCTGATATAAATACACATTGTACATAGGTGTATCTATGCTTTATTTAGTTTTATTTAAAAAAAATACATTTCAATTTATTATACTTCTCGTGCATTAGACCCAGTGTTACCAGAAGATATTAAATTTGAATGTGTCATAAACTTATTTAAACATTATTTTCACTACTTAATCGCAAACTATCTATGCAGCGCACGCAAAGATATCTCTCCGACGGATTTTTTTTACAACTTCATGAAATTTACACAAAATATCCACAAATTATACACCTATACTGTCCTCGTGAAAAACATAACCGGGACAATATCCATTCAGTAGAAAATATCGTGCGCAGACACATGTGTAGGTACTAAATGTATTGGGTTCTTATCGAAGACCTGAACCTGAATTCGAACCCGAACTAAAAACCAGAAAAAAACATATTTTTGATGAACCTGAACCCGAACCGAACCGCTATATTTCAAAGTCAGTGAACGTGAATCTGAACCCGAACCTTTTTATGGATATCCGGTAACCATGTATTTTCAAAAGGTTCAAGAATTTATTTATTATATTTTATCAATTTTCCTCCATTGATTTTTAAAAGTGATTATAAACGGTACAAATTGGTTTGTTTGAATTTCACTGTATGATGTGACTTCTCAAGTCCACTACTAAAATTTACATTTTTTTGCTTACTTTATAATTCTATTATAAATTTTTTGTAAAAATGAATTTCATTTCAATTTGCAAAAAATCTGAAAAGTAGAGATTTCAATCTTTAAAATGAATTTTTATTTTTGCTGATTTTTTCTAGCAGTATCTTCGCCCCTTCATTGTTTTGACAAATGTATATTATTATATTTATAAACTACTAGCTGACCCGGCCACGCGTTGCTGTGGTTAACCTATACTTTAATTGTAGGTTATATGAATTGTTTGGAAGTTTGACATAGCGCCATCTATTGAATACTTACTCAATCCAGTCAACAGATGTCACCATCTGTTAGAATCGTTTGGAGCTAACAGATAATTGAGACCGTCAAATAATCCATACTAATATTATAAATGTATGTTTGTTACCTTTTCACTGCTAAACCGCTGAACCGATATTGATGAAATTTTGCAGGGAGATAGTTTACACCCTGAGAAAAGACATAGGCTACTTCGAATTCCAAAAATTCATCCCCTAAAAATTAAAAAGGGATGGAAATGTTTGTATGGGATTTTTTTAAATATTTCACCCCCTGACACATATGAAGGGCTGTAATTATTTTCATTCGATCTGGCGGGAAAAATACTACGGGAGTGGGGAGTTTAAGGGGGGAAAAGAACCCCCTATCTCCCATAGGAACCGAGATATTTACGATTTTGTATAATGAATGTGAACCAAAACAAAAGAAAATTTATATATTTCACCCCCTTTCACATATGAAGAGTTTTAATAAAATTTATTTGATCTGGCGGGAAAAATACCTTGGGGGTGGGGGTTGGAGGGAAAAAAACAACAACCTATCTTACATAGGAGCCGAGATATTTAAGATTTTAATATTATAATCCTATATCCTATCTTTCAAGTTGGATCAAACTGCAAACGGTGTACAAATTTGATTAAAATCGGTTAAGTAGAATATTGCGATCATACATTGAGATGTAAGCTATCCTATCTTTCAAGTTGGATCAAACTGCACACGGTGTACAAATTTGATTAAAATCGGTTAAGTAGTTTAGGAGTCCATCGCGGAGAAAACATGTGACACGTAAATTATATATATTAAGATAAATTATATAATAATATACATTGAGATTGAAATAACTTGAATTTTTTAATACAGCTGAACAATTATAAGACTAAAAATATACCGTTTTTTATGAATTTTTATTTTATACCGCAGATATACATATTGTTTTGAGAGCCCACAGCAGGATAGATTTTATATTTTCATATAAAAATTTGTATTTTTTAATTTGAACCCGAACCTGAACCTGAACCAGAAAAAATAACGATTTTTGAACCCAAAAAATTTGCACCATATAATCTAAACGTAAATCCGAACAGAAAATTATTATTGAACCCGAACCGAACCCGAACCATGAATAAATTCCGGTTCAGGTCTCTGGTTTTTATACTATATCTATTTAATTATAAAAATTAAAATTATTAATTAAAATAAATTTTATCAGTTTTTAATAAACGGACGTACGTTTTCTACAATTTAATTCATTTGAATTAAACATAAAAAATACTCATTGTACCCTTGAAATTTTAGTTACACTTTAGCAAGTATAACTTTCAACTGTTTTATTTAAAAAAACATACCTACATACAAGCAGTTTAAAGTCAGTCGTTGAGAGAATTTTTCGTAAAAAACAATATATTTTCGCTACTGTACAACCCTCTTGAGGGCTAGTGTATCGGTATGGTACATAGTTAAAAACTTTCTCGACAAAATAACCTTTCATTTAAAATAATCGCATCAAGAGTACGATATTTCGTTAAAAAGTCATGAAGCTACAGACAAACATACAACTCAATCGCATAACCTCCTATTTTTAGTCGAGGTTATAAAAGTTCTTTAAAAAGTTAATTACCTTAATTAATAATAATGCGCATTATTGGTAAATATAAATTAAATGTAAAATTAATAAAATATCGACTTTATCAACCCTTACATAACTATGTAACATATTTTCAATACCTTGATTGAGACATCAGCTTTCACAAAGTTTCTGTTCGTATTACTCACAATGAAAATAAAAAAATACCTATGTTTGTATGTTCGACGAAGATAAACTATGTTTCTGATATATAGGTTTGTGTTACAATAAAACTTTGAATGTCAAGGAAGGTATCCTATAAAAAAACTTTGTTTGTGCATAAATCGATGACTAAAAATACTTTTAAACAAAATTATTGGGATGAAAAAAAAACTTATTTGTAATTTTGTTGTTGTTTTATTTTCGTTGCTTTCCTAATATTTAATTTATTTTTAACTTATTATTTTTAGAAATTTATAAACATAAATAAAATCGTTTCTAACAGTTGTATATTATTAGATTGTCAGAAAACATTACATAGGTACTACATTTATCTTATACACATATTCCAGAAAAATGGAATCGATTTTTATAAAATTAACAGTTACCGATTAAAAATTTAAATTTCGTATCAATAATTACCATCAATTTTAACCTGGTACCTACTGTCAATCGAGTAACTTCTACAGTCTCCATTGTAACATTTATAATACGTTATATTTACTATATTCGTAAATATCATTTACATGATTTATTCAACTAATTATTCTTTTGTTGACTTATTTGTTAAGTGCTATATACAAATTATTAGTATATTTTTCTATTTGATACTTAAATAGTTATAAAAAGACAATACAATAAGTACTACGATTAATGATATTAATATTATATTTTTATTGGTATCACAAATTAAACTAGGGTACCAATAACAAAGATTTCGATCCTACACGCAAAAACTTACTATTCGTATTGTAACTTTAGTAACACGTGGTCTAGCATGAATGGCAATATTTTGGGCCGTAATATTTCTTTAAATTTGAGTGATTGTTATGAAATATTTTTCTCCGTATGCATATGTACCTATGTATAATTTACATACTCTCCCATATAAGATAATAATGCAGGTTGTAGAGGTCTATTTGTATGTTAATTTTTTAAATTTAATCTTATAAAGTTATAATCTATATAATATTTAAAATGACGTTAGAAATAATTATCCAGATAATAATATTTAACTAATGAAAATTAATGAAAATCTATGTTTAAAACAATATAATATCAACATTAGAAACTCGTCAAAACATTATTAAAATTTAGTCACTTTTTATACAAATTATTAAGAAATGAAAATTAAGTTATACATACCTACACTGTGCACTGTGTCTATCTACTTTAAAGTATAAATTTGCAAAAAATGGCAATTTAGTCTTGATATTATTCTCATTATATTCACGCCGCTTAAAAGTAACAAAAAAGTGACAGTTTAAAACGGGCATACAATTAAAGTTTTCATACTTGATTGTTCAATTAAATAGTAAATAAATTGGATAAAAATTAATTACTTTAACATACTTTTGACCTTAGAATGTTCATAAATAAAATAATTTCAAGAAATACATTGTTGTAATATCAGTATACGAGTATATACCTAAATTCTTTAGTGTTGGCAACCCGAAAAATTATTTGTAACGTTGCTCATTTCGATAGAGTTAAAATATTTTTTGTTAATATTAGGTACTGATAGAATAAAAGAATGGAAAATATTAAATTGTAATATATATATAATATGTAATAAATTCCTTATTAGAAAAATTTTCGTGGTGATGACGTTACTGTATAGAACAAATGAGCTGTCAAGCAGACTTTGTATTATTGGATTATGAATATTTACCAAAAACTATTCAAATATTTTTTATATTACAAACAACGTTATTTTAAAATAAATTTTTCGTGGTCTGCCCATGTTTATTTATTTCAAATCAAATTTTTTATACATCTTATGGGAAATAAATATTTGTATGTTTTTTTAATTGTTACCAGGTCTAATAATTCAATATAAATTTTTAAATAGTAAAAAATTAATTATTATTTTTTAACATGAGCATTATTAAATATCAGCGCGATAAAATATTACTTATATCACTCTGGAAACAAATAAACTCTCTAATGGTGAAAGAATTATTCAAATCGGTTGAGAAGTTTTCGAGATGAGTTCAAATAGACTGTTTGTAATACTTTTTTAATTATAAAATATTTGTATATTTTATAGTAATTTCAGCCTGGTTAAAAAAATTACAAATTTTACTTTCAAAAAATACAAATTACAATTAATAAAAAAAACACACGTAGGAAGATATATACCCGCTTGGTGAATACTAAGACACATTTTAGAGTTAAAAAAAAACTCTTAATCTTACTTTGTCATCTGTCCA
This sequence comes from Sialis lutaria, assembly GCA_949319165.1. Classification (NCBI taxonomy): domain Eukaryota; kingdom Metazoa; phylum Arthropoda; class Insecta; order Megaloptera; family Sialidae; genus Sialis; species Sialis lutaria. The sequence continues at coordinate 18,055,040 of OX439231.1, read as the reverse complement.
TCTGTTCTTTCTGCAGTCAAAGCAAAATATCTCGTAAACTATGTGTATACATAAGCTGGAAACTCATAAAAAATTCATAAATTCATGTAAAGTCATGTTACCTAGACAAAGATTATAGACTTATTTTTCCTGGTATAAGTAACGTTAAATATTTGTTTAACATTACATATTACAAATTGATGCAATACTAATTCTCAGTATCTAATTAATTAGTATGATTTAAGAACAAAAATATATTTTTTAAATATCAAAATCAAAAGACAAAAGAATTAAAATCAATAGTATTAATAAAAACTACATTGTCTATGAATATTGTTCCCAGTGTGAATTAAAAACCAAATCAAATGCATATAGTCTGTGGCAAAAAGATTGTCAACATATAAAAATCTAATAATACAGTCTGGTAATTTTTTTGCAATAACTAGTTTTTACTATGAAGTCTGTTGATATCACACAAATGAATATATACATATATAGGTATATTGCCCGACTTCTTGGCAATGTGTTATGGGTTTTGTATGAAATTCTAGACAATAGTATGTAAAATATGAATGTACCGAGTTATCAAAGATATCAAAACTATAAGTTTTGGAGTAAGTATGTTAATGATAATGGTCCAATTTTCAACAAACAGGGATTATAATTCTTGTAAGTAATAAACAACGTACACAACAGGAGTTATTTAGCAATAAATCGATTTATAGTAACAAAATAACTTTAAAATACTGTCACAACTTGCAACGTAATCATAGCTGATCACCCAATATTACCTACTGTACTTAATTTTTAGCGCAACTAACAAAGTGGTAGCACTTACGAGTATATGCTTGAATTTCCGTCCGTCTGTCTTCCACCGCAAGATCTCGGCCCCCTAACCACCTAGAGACCTCGGGTTTTCGCTATATGGTAGGTCTGCGGTTCTAAATTAGCCCATTTTAAGAATTTTTCCGGTCTTGACCCCCCCCCCCCCTTCAATTTTTTTCATATATGACTTCATGTACCTCGTTGGACTCGGGATTTTAATTCACGAATCGATTGGCGATGGTATTTTTTGAGTTGTGTCAAGTGGGTTGCGGGAACACCCACGTGTGGATTTCGATTAATTTTTATTTATATGTTACATTAAAAGTAAAAGTTTTTGCCACAAAATGCAACATTTTTTGTAACATTAATGTTTATGTGTTAATATTTTTACGTAAGGCGAAAAATGAAATATTTTAGACATACTTTAAGATACAAAATTAACCACGCTATCGTATAAAAAAACTATGCAGCAAATAAATTAGCTGGGTAAATAAAAAAATAAATAAAAACGTTAGCGCTGATCATTTTACTCGTACTCTAACCTTAATTATAAGAGATACATCAAAATTATGTATGGGCGTTTTAGTTATACAGAAAAATCCGCGAGAGCATATATCATTAATATTTTAATCGCTGTAGGTGCATCGTCTATTTTCGAGCTGCATTATCTCAGTAACTGTATAAAATCGATTTTCAAATTTAACAGTACATTATCATGAATCATTTTAATGTACGAAAAAAATGTGAAATTTTTGTTTAATTGAACATCACAGCGCAAGTATCCATATAGTACTCAGAATTTTTTTAAGTTTCTAACGTTTCTGTTAATAATGTTAATATTGTATGCTTCTTTTAGTATCACCCAAAAAATTAATTATACTTTTTAAAAATGCCCTGTATAATATATAAAATATTATAGTTATTGTGTGTTATAAAACTTTACTTTGTTATAACGACATTGTAGGGACTGGTCATATTGGTCGTAAAAAGCGGATAGTCGTAATAACTGGTAAAAATGCAATTATATGGAATTCAGTTTTATTTTGAGTCGTTAAAAAACCGATACGTCGTATAAATCGATGTCGTTATAACCGGTTTCTACTGTACAGTTAACTAATTGATGTAAATTTATATTGGTGTAATGCTACAATATAAAGTACATAATTTATGAATTTACAATAGTTCAATAAAAAATACATAATTGTAATACTTTTTACCTATATATCCATCATCCAAGTATCTATAGTTAAAACTTTTAATTAATTTCTATGGAGTACCCTTCATTGTCAGAGATTCCGAAGCTAGTTATGTTTATAGATCGTTATAAATTTAAATTTTAATTAAAACCATAAGTCGTAGAAAAAATAAAACTTAATTTATTAATTAAAAATAACAGTGAACGTAGTATCTAGTACTAGAAATTGAAATTATTAATGATTTTCTGATTCCGAATATTTAAAGTACTTGATTATTCATCAATATTGCGAAAAATATACCTTTACATTTTTAATGTTATTTTGATAAATTTCATTTAGCAATATTATAGAACATACAAATAACAAATACATAAAACTGTGGCAGGTAAAACTAATTGGACAATTTATTTGATCTGATGTTTGAAATTATTTCTATTAACTGTTACTAATCATACTTTAAACTTTTAAACATTAACCCATTGCTTCCCAACTTTTTATTACTTTGAATTTTTTGATCAAGTTCTCAATTCTTGTTGAAAACATGAACAAAAAGATAAATTCAATAGAAGACATTAATACTAAATTATTGTCATGAGTTCCCAATATGTCATATTTATAGGACAGCGCTTTTTTAACAACGATAATATATTAATATAGATAATATTTTAGTAATACAATATACAGTTTTGTCAATTTAAAAACGCTTTACTATGTAAGTGAAAAAAAGTAACTATAAATGTCGGCTAGCTGGCATAATTATACGTACTTTAAAGGTGTTATAATTTGCCATTGAATGAACACTAAAGTTCATTTTAAAATTATTGTTCGTAGAGAGAGAGTTAAATACGTATAAGTAATGTAATTCAAATCAACAACGTTTTTATGTCAGACAAAAAATTAAAAATATGATTTCTTATAAATAGGATACTGGAAAGTAATGGGTTAATGGAGCTTGTACCATACTAGTGTTTGCATGGTTGGAACAAAAATATATATATTTCATTTAACAAAAAAGAACGCTAAAACAAAAAGCGTTAAATATATCAACAAAAATGTAACGTTTACCCGGAGGTAAGTAAAGGCCTAATCTGGGTATATTTAATATCAAGGCCTGCAAAACATAAAGCGACAATAATCCCGTGTCATAAAATGACACACGTAAACATCAAAAATATAAAAAAATACCTACGCGTATGACAAAGTTGTGGAAACTTATGTAATGAAAAAAAGTTTTCAACATATGCTATATATAAGATACCAAATATTTGTATTGTTAATATTTCTGTACAATATTTACCTAAAAGTTTTTTGTTTCTGTACATTTCGTCTAGCCACAAATCTATAGGTATTCATTTAAATTCGTTTATTATCAAAATATTTTAGCTTTAAATATAAAAATACTGAAATTATACTATTTCAATGCAACATTGAAATTCACTTTGTCAAATAAGAATCTATATGTCTACAACAAAAACGAGTATTAGGTACCTACATATAAAAAGTCGAGAGGTTTCATCTACATAGTATTTTAAAATAGGGTTATATTATATTCTTATATTTAATCGCACTATAGTATATAAGATAGTATTCACTTTGTACATCGAACATAAATTGTAATACTTTTTTTATTTTTTAATGCATAAGACTAGTATTTAATAGATTTAAAATATATAAAATCACAAAAATCTCATTTAAAATATCAAATATCAAAAGTGCAAAGAATTATTTTTTTAGTGCAAAGTATTTATTTTTAGTGGAAACTATATATTTAAAGTAATATAATTTGTTTTAAGTTCAATAGTATATTTTTTGAATGTTGAATAATAAATTTTTCGTGCAGTTTATTTATTATAAGTGAAAACGATTAAATAGAAAATTTGTATTATTAAAAAAAGGTTTATTTAAATGCAAGGCTTTAAAATACATATATGTAATAGGGTGATTCATTTCCGCAAAACATTTTTTTTCAAGGTGCTCAAGCAAAATTATAATCTACATATAGAAAAAAAAATTCTCACCAAAATTGAGCTCTTAATTCCTATTTTAAGTATATTTGCAATTTAAATATGAAGTTTTCCCATTTAAAATGCATGTAAAAAAAAAATTTTTTTTTCAAATTTCTAATGCTTAGACACCTTTTATCATATTGGGAATCGGTTTAATGGACCTTACGGGAAATTTCACGCTCTTTAAAATTGCCTTAGTGTTTTTTTCTGTAACTCACACTGGTTCGCCAGTAGGAGTCATCTAAATACTAACTAATAATGCAGCATTATTAGTTAGTGTTTATCAATTTCTTGCGTTTTAAGGCCTAAAAATGGCTGTAAATTCATTAAATATTGGTAAAAAAAAACTATTTTTTACGAGTCAGCTCTTTTTTCTCCCTAATTTTTGCGGTTTGCTAAAAAAAAAATGGAAAAAAAAAATTATTCCAAAAACTGTATTTAGATGACTCCTACTGGCGAACCAGTGTGAGTTACAGAAAAAAACACTAAGGCAATTTTAAAGAGCGTGAAATTTTCCGTAAGGACTATCAAACCGATTCCCAATATGATAAAAGGTGTCTAAGCATTAGAAATTTGAAAAAAAAATGTTACATGCATTTTAAATGGGAAAACTTCATATTTAAATTGCAAGTACTTAAAATAAGAATTAAGAGCTCAATCTTGGTGAGAATTTTTTTTTCTATATGTAGATTAAAATTTTGCTTGAGCACCTTGAAAAAAAAATGTTTTGCGGAAATGAATCACCCTAATATGTAATTTATCATTGAAATATTATTCGTTTTAAACTGGATTCTCAGCTTTAATGATATTTGAATTCATCTATATTTCATCGATTAAAATATCGAATTATAATTCATAAAATAGCAGACTATAAGACGCCAAACTGGAAAACAGTTTTAAAATACATTCACCATATTTCCATCAACCCCTTCTTGTGCAGGTTTAATTAATGACGAATGACAGCAAGTGAAGCGAATAAAATGTCTCAAGTTGTAATTGTACAATTATCGTTTAGTTTGAATAGTTTCTAATTTACCGGCGTATTCGAAATGCTGATTAGAACGATAATTATCTATGGAAGTTTTCTAACAACGATTGTGAGATGGCAAATTAAGTTCTGTTTACAACAAGGGTTTTCATTGTGTTGTCGTGCGTGAGTTTTTATTATAAGTCCCGTTCTCAGATTGGTTTTATACATTTTTTTTATGAATATTTCACTCATTGTCAGTTCTTTCTCGTAGATACTTACTTATTTTATTTTTTTGGTAATTATGGAATACCCTTATGCATGCAGTATATTAAGTGTGAATTTTAAGTTGTTGACATAAGAAAATATTTTAAGAACATACATTTATAAAAAAGACTTTGTTAGTTATTTTTTTATTCGTAAAAAATGCAACGATGCATAAAAAATGCGGACCTTCAATTCACCAAATAAAAAAATCCATGCAATAATGTTTCCCCTCGAAACAATACAAATGTCAAATAACATTTTTTTCTAAAATGCATAGTTATCGTAATATTTTCTTGTCAACCTATAATTTACACCCTGTAAAACAGAGAAAACTAGTATGACGAATAATTGAATAACCATATTCTGTCTTTCGAATAATTACATTATACATAGTAATTGACACAAATTATGATTAATTCGATTTGATATGATTGTATCTACAAACTATAAAAAATGATACAAAAAACAAGGTCAAGTAAATTACACAAAACGAATACTCTTAACAAACAAAAAAAGCAATTAATTTTGATATATTCGGAAACAAAAACACGAGAGTCACATATGTACGTGCACATTCAGACAAACACAAAGAACAGGATGAAAAAAAGAAATACACACACAGGGAAATCTCTCATACACTGCATTACAAGCAAAAGCTGGCGCTTCCAAATCGGACAAGAAGTTTTCCAGGTTTTTCTTTGTTTGAAAACGAATACGAGAGATGGTGAAAGAAATTGGGAGGGGATATTCACCATGCATTGTCTGGTCAGAATAAAAGAATGGATTTTCGTATGCACTTGACGTTACTACGACAAGATTGTCCTTTTGTTTTTACCAGTAAGGGTGCATATTATTATGTGTTTGCCCTCATACCCTCAAATGATGTTGTTTAACTATAATAAGTCGATACCCTTTGTATTTTCCAAAAAGAAAATATCTAATTTCCAGTTATGCGACTGGTGCTCGATTTACAATTGTAACTATTGTTAGTAGCTTGTATGTTCGATGATAATAACGCTACATCATTCGGAGTTAAAGGGTTAAGTTGCGGTGGTATTACGGTATATTTAAGGGATGTAAATTTGTTCTCCCCTTTGGTAATTTTGAGATTACATTAATGAGATAAAGGGGGTTGCATAGTAATCTCTGGTATGCATTGATATTACAGTTAAAGGAAATTGCAATTCTAAATTGAATTATCTTTTTCTTAATATACATAAGTACGTTATAAATCTTCGTTTCCGCAGTAGAAAACGTTATTATTAGATAACTTGAATTAGTTATGTTTCAATAATTAATTTTAATTAATTTTCAATTAAACAGTAATATATTACATTTCTTGTTTTTAAATAGGTAGTTTATGATATTTTTAAACTTACTTCACAATCAGTTGAAATAAGTCATTTAATGTAGATGAATGTATATTTGATATATTCAAAATTTGGCAATGAATAATATCTATTTATTTTATGTAGCCATTAATGAATTTGGGCATCCTAAGAATTTAGAATTCTAATTTATTACTCAATGCAAAATTTTAACATATACAAATTATTTAAAAAAATAAATCAATGTACTTTAATGTGTGATGTAATTACCACAATTACGAATCAATTTATATATTTTTTAAATAAATACATCAAATTTAATATATACCTACTTTACATTTCGGTATAACGTAGAGGTAATTTTTACGAAATTTGATAACTGCACATTTTTTTACTTTACACAAATTAACTTTTACAACTGCAATTACCTTCTTTTTTTGCTCTACATTTATACAATTTTTTGCACTGATCAAATAAGTTTTTACAATTGTAAATTTTAGTTTTAGAGCCGCACACTAAAATAACCCCTGGATTGTAACGAACAATTTTCAAAATGTTCATTTCTTATGGAGCGTTTACACCGAGAAAACAGTTTGCAAAAAACAAAACAGGAACTCATTTGCATAAAAATAAAAACTTGTTTTTTCTGGACACAATTTGTGTTTTATTTTTTAAAAACATGTTTTTCGACAAATGTTTTTGGAGCGTTTACACCAGAAGAAACATGTTTCTATGGACAAAAATTGAATACTGATGCAGGGTTGTACAACATAATATTTAGAATGTTTTTTTAATGTTATATGAAGCATAATAAAAATTAAAAACAAAACACAAATCTAACCAACCTTCACAAAATTAGAAACATCACAATTTTTTGTAAAAAAATGAAAAGTTTTGTTTTTTTATATTGAATTTTATGAATTTTATTAAAAGTATACTATGCAATAAAAATGTATTATTATTATTGGGTTGCCAACGATGGAATAGTAATTACGAAATCTATGCCAAAGAAACACATAAATAATTTTTTAAACATTTTTTTTATTGAACAAGAAGTCCCAAGAAATAATAAAATATATTATTGTATAAAATTATTATTTTACAATTAACATTGTATACTAAAATTAGATCTTTAATTTCTATTTAAATCTTACATCATATTTATATACAAAATAAAAAAATCTATCTATCTAAATTAATAGTACTCATTGTACACTGTACACCCCCTGTATTTACCAGTTGTATATATCATAATACTTATACAAATTCTGTATGGCTGTATGCACGGGGGTCCAACTGTTACCGACTGAGAATGAGGAAATTTTTCTTTATGTAAACGTCGTTTTTAGTAAGGTTCAACAGGTGCTAGATGGCAGCACTAGTATTAAAAAGTCATAGCATTATGATGAGGAGGGCGAGCGGTAAGAGGAACATTTCAGAATTATTGTCGCCATTTGCAAATTGCAAATGTATTTTTGTGCTAAAAACTATTTTAACTGTGTTTCGACAGTATTTTCTGTGGTTTCGACTTTAAATTGAATAAGTATGTCTGATCAGTTTAGTGCTAATAAAAATAAACATTTATGCTAACAATAAGTGTGTATAATTAATCAAGAACAAATTGGAGTAAAATGTCATACATTACGTCGTAATTTGGATATCAGTAAGTAAAACTTTATTTTGAATTTTAATTGATTATGTATATTGAAATAAAAAAAAAACATAAGTTGAAAATAACTGAATTTCATTGAAATAGTTTTATATTTAATTTAATATGATTGTTTCTTATGTATGAAGCATAAAGATTTAGGGGCACGAAACAAAAAAGTAAAGGAAATAAAACAAATAAGATAGTTTATGGTGCAAATAAATTCCACAAATTAAAATTAATATGATTTTTACCATTATTTTGAATATACCTACATATAATCATAAAAAAAAGTATAAGTACTAATAAAAATTATGAAATACAATTTCATTTTGAAATATATTTTTTTGTATTTACACATTATACTTAAATGTTAATGATGTGTTTTATTTATAATATAAATATATAATCATATATACCTATTCATTGTATGATTACAGTGCCACCCGCTGAATTTGTGAAGATGATGAATGATCTGTTCGACAGTATAAACTGCAGAGAAAAGACTCCAAAGTGGCAGAATGTTCTATCTTGTTTTGTTACAGAAGAATCCGAACATTGAAGGTATGTTAACATAAAATAATATATCGAAATAATAGATATTTCTTATAAAAACATTTTAAAACAACAATATTTATGGTTCACTAATTTTAAATTTTATTTTATATGAACAGATTCTGGACACAGATAGAACAGAATCTTCTAAATTGGAGTTTTAACTGGAATGACAGTTCCTATCGATCACTTTCACTCAAAGGATGGTGGGGCAACGATTCAAGCTGTGAAGAACGTTTGGCAAGAGATTAAATCGTCAGGTGTCAGGATAATGAAAACGCTTTAATCAGGACCCATCATCAGAATGATGTACCGGACAACAATAATTCTGAGAAAACTATAATATCTGGACCAGTGTTATTAGTAATGACAGACATTGTATGTGTACATTTTGTACACAATGTTTGTTACCAAGATTAAGCATATTTTATTATCTCATATTTCGCTTTCAATGTTGATTAAAATCTGAACAATATCCAGTTTTGATTAAATCTGATTTCCATTAAATCTTTTTGTGGCCTTACACCCAGTATTATCAGCTTTAACTAAATGCTCCTTTAACTAACTGTCATATTATCAACAGATTGAAGCATAACACATTTAATTAAATAGATTTTAAATTATCTGCAGTATTTCTTTACAACGTATATTATGTCTATTTTTCATTGAGAGCTTAAATATTGATTTAAATCACGTTTGTAATACACCAAATTTACTTTAAAGGAGCATTTAGTGCTAAAGGAGCTTTAAATTGAAGAGTAAGTCCAAATTTTGTAAATAAATAACAGAAGAGTAAAAGAAGCTCCAAATAAAATCCTCAAATGATATAATACCTACGAGCAAAAGATATCAAAATAAAATAAATGTATTTAACAATGCAACTATAGAAATTGTACTCGCAATGTTTTCAGAATTTTTAATGGAACTTCTTTTACTCTGTTATTTATTTATAAAATCTGAGCTCACTGTTGATTTTTTTCAATTTTCTGAGAAATTTTACAAATCATGCAATATTTATCTTTTTCTATCATTTATCAAACCTTGTTGCTTCCAGAGAAATACCTTAATTAAATATGATAGATATTGTATTAATTATAGTTAATCTTTTAATTAATTTAACATTTTTTTTTGTTTTTCCAATTTATATAATATATTTATGTTTGCATGCTTTCTAGAAAAAAATGATAATAAATATTTGTAAAAATATTTTGTTTTATTTCAATTATTTTCATTACAGATTTACAGTTTAAATGCAAAATATTGTAATTACAATAAATTATATCATATTTGGTGATATATTTTATTGTAGTTGCAATATTTTGCATCTAAACTGTTGAGTATAATACAAAATATATATTGGAATGAAAAGGGATTTGAATTTCGCGCTACGGAATGGTATAGTTAGTTTAACAGTCGCCAGGCGGCAGCACATATAGCGATCAAAATGTTTTAACGTTGAGTTGAACACCCGTGGCTGTATGTATGTAAGTAGAAAAAGGTTGATTTTATGGCAGTATTGTAAACTAAATATTTTTTCTTTGGGTACTTATATATTATTTACGTATTATAGAAAGTATTTTGTTAATGAGTTTGTATTTACCAGATGTATAAATCAATGAATGATGCTGTTTGTTGAAAAAGGTTGATTTTATTACCTCATGTAAATAGTTTTAACAAAATATTATTTCTATAATTAAGTATTATTAAAAATATTTTGTTAATTAGTTTAGAGTTTTCAATGTTTAAAATTTGAGCTAAAACTATTGTAAAATAAATTAAATAATAAATAATTATTAAATAAATTAAAATTAATCAAAACGATTCATTTTTAATAATAAAACATAATCCACACACATCAAAAATTATATAAAGTTTTAGTAAAAAAATATTGAATTTGAAGTACAGATATTATGTACATATCTACATTTTTTTTTAATTTTTAAATAAAATGGTATGTATAATATTTTTGGTAAAAAAAGAAGAAAGCAAATCTGCAAAATATTAAAATATGTCTTGGGAGCATAAAAGGATTAAGAAATATTGGTTTACAGTTCAGACAATATGTTTTATAAGTTCGTTTGTTACAAAAAAATGTACAAGTGTAATAATATATGGTGTAATCCATCTGTACCTATTTGAAAATTAACCGTTTCGTAAACGTGGCAGGTATGTATAATGCGTATCTAGGTACGGAGAAATTAATGTTTTAAAAATCAAAACTTTTATTTTTTGTTCATTAGTACTAAATGATAATAAAATACGATTAATTCTATCTGTAATGGTAAACTTTATAGGAACTATAACTTAATGAACTTTTATTAAATTAAAATAATTATTCTAATAATAATTAACTTTCAAATGTTTTGAATTGGTATTATTAATTATAGTATTTAATTACTGAACTAGATGATTTGTTGATGGATTTTGTTATGACATTGTATATATTTATATTATAAGTTATTTAAATGGTAATTACTAGTTTTATTTTGATAATACCAAAAAACTGATAACTTATATTTATTTCTCGAGATTAATTACGATTAAATCTTGAAAATAATACGTATTTCTCCAATAGAAAAATAAAAACACAACTTGTTATCCACTTGATATGGGTAACAAAAATCGTGTCTATTTTGTTAAAAATCTATTCGATTACAAGGGTCTTATTTATTACATGCTGTTAAAATGCCAATCAAAATAAAATTCTGTTTTGATTTTGTTTGAAAACACACCAAAATACACATGTTTTTATTTTGTTATCCCGTTTATAGTGTGGTATTGGTGCAATAATCGTAAAATGCTACTATTTTGTCAATGAAATCATGTTTTTGTTTTGTCTGTTTTTGAGTGTTTTTTCGGTCTAAAAACAAATCTTGCGTCATTTTGTCTAAAAACACGATGTTTCTGTTTTGTTTTCTCGGTGTAAACGCACCATTACAATAATACCTATATTAAAAAAAAACTTATGGTGTTCAATTTATTCAAACTTCTATTCACATTTTAAACAATACTTCCATTAATTTAACATCTATTATCCCATACAATTGTTGAACCATATCATAACACAAAAGAGTAGGTATTAATAAAGACGTGTGTATGTAAAACTTCAATTGTTTGCACATTGCACTCATGGCATTTACAACACTTCTAAAATCTTATAAAAGTAACTAAATGTTTAATCTACTGTTAAATATAGCAAATAGGACATCATGTAAATTTTATTCCATGTCACTTTTATTTTAATGTATAATTTAACGAAGTTGACATTTACAGTGTGCTTATATACATACATACTATACATATGAATTATTTGTTCGAAACATAAATTAGCTTACGTCGAAATGCTTTTATTTTAGTGACAATGTAGCTAATGATGGTGGAGTTGTAATTTTAAGAGTATTATTTGAACAAGTATAATTTACTTCCTCAAAACTTCAACTGGTGTATTGTTAAGATAAAATGTCGTTCTATGTTTGTGTAATTAGGCATTGAAGAAGTTATCTTAACAAACATGTTTTTAAAAATACGATACGTGCCGATTTGATTAAAATAAGCTTATTTGTATTCGTATACATAAGAAATATTAGACCTATAAATATATTAAATTATATATACATAATCAGTAACGACTTTAAGGGGTTGGAGAGTTTGGGCGACCATACCTGTTTTTGGATCATTAATCTACGAGCGTTTACCAAATTTTATCTTATATCAATTTTTTTAAGACAGACGGACGGATGGACATGGAGAAACTATAAGGGTTCCTAGTTTTCTACGGAACCCTAAAAACACAAGCAATGCAATTTGGAAATGATAAGGCACTCTAATAGTATTTTTTTACGAAAAAATCGGAATTTTTTAGCCATTGATTTTTTTTCATATGTTGATGGGAATGTAACAAAACTACACATCTTGCCGCTCTAGGTTATGCAAGTACGGGTAGAGAGGATAGCATTATAAAATTCAAAATAATTGTAAGACTAATCGCCAGACGGCAGTCAGTTCACTAGCTCATCATTAATTTGTTCAGACAATCAATAGTAATAAGGGCGATAATACCAAGAGGATTCCTATCTTTTCATTTTATCGTGATTGTGCCTTGTGTTGTTAATTAGTTGAATTCATTTTTTAATTGTACATATTTTGAATATTAAAAAATTATTAGTATTATACGATTTATAAGTTTCAATAAATTCTGTGGTGTTCATTAATTTTTTTAATAATATTTGTTCTGTATTTGTATAAGGGGTATTGATGCGAATATAATGTACGTTAATAGAAACAAACAATTTATACATATGTTGCAAAATTGTCCGTTAATTTCTTATTGAAATAGTTACGCATTTATTTTTATTCAATAGAATCGTGCCTGTGTTCTGTTATTGAGTAATTGTGTTTTTATAATCAAACGTTATAGGTAAAACTAATTTTACATTTTTTTTAAATAACAAATGTTTACCTTTTTTGTTATAGGTGGGTAGGTAACCTTAACAATTGACTTGATTTACTGATTCATGAGTGGGTGGCAATAAAAACTCGCCTGGGGCACCAGATTCTATATAGTAGACCACTTATGTACATATTACTAAATTTAATGCGTTTACTTAATTGATGAGCTACATATATGCAATAAATAACTTAAAAAAATGACAATTTCGGTAGTACCATATTCTTACGAAAAATAATTACTCAATTTGGAAGGTCGTTTCGTAACATAGGAGAATTTCAGATACCTAGATCTTGTAAATTCTCATCCAATTCTTGGATATGGTCGTGAACACCAACAGAAGTTCTTATAAAAAAGGATTCAATTACAGAAAATTGTAGATATGCTTTGGATTGTGACCAACGTTACGAGAAACACGATAGTTTTAGTATTATAGAATTATTCAAATTACACAAAATAAAATTATATTCTTGTTTGTGAATTAAAAATAATAAATAAAGTTAATGTAAATAAACCTCCCAAATGTATACTTATCAACAGAACGCAATTTTTAGTTTCGTTTTTTAGTCAAAATAATTAAGTACATAGTACAGTAATACAACTATCGTATTTCTCGTAAACGGTTGATATTATGTCAAATTAACATAGTATATTTTAGTGTATCCTTGTAATGTGCCAAACATACAAAAAAAAAGAAAAAAAATTACTAGATAAAAATCAAAAAGTCCCAATATAATTAATAATACTAAAAAAGTATCAAATTTCATTACTGTATCACAATGGGCTCTCTATTTTATATTAAATAAAAACACATTTTAGACAAAATTTTTGGGGATCTGTAGTTCCCTCACGAAAAGTTTCCGGACACATTGTTCACACATTTGTTCCATCTGATATAACTCATCCTGTATAATATAATATTACGTGAATTCATATTTTAAAATTTAATACCGTCATTTCAATAACAAAAAATAAAAAATATAAAATATTCATGTAAATCTGAAGGTTGGTATTGTATAAAATTATACATTATAACATAAAAACTTCTGACAATTTTGTGGTAAGAATGTCACAAAAGGATTAAGTTGTGAAAACATAATTTACATATTAATAGTATACAGTTTTGTCGTTCTTTGTTCGTGTTTTTTCAATCAAAATGTCAGGCGAATGAAAGAAGTTTGTAGATTAAAATTAAATTGAATTAAAACTGAATCGCTTTTTCGTTCTTGTGAAGTTTATTTTTGTGTGATTACTCCAAAATTGACTTGTGTTTTTGTAACTCTTGAACCAATTCCACTATAGTCAATTTAATAGCAAATGTGAGTAAAATAATAATATATATTTGGAATTATTTAGTTATTATTATAAACCATGTGCACTAAATTAAGATAAAATAAAAAAATAGTGAAAAAAAATCAGAATGTTTAGAAAAGACTGATGTTAGATTGGGTAGCAGAATCATCATTAATTATTATTTTCCATTTAGAACATAAATAGTTTCTTTCAAAACCAAAAAAGAATGGTATTTTGTTTCAACTGACTTGCGCATTTTATTACGAACGAGTCGAACGAGTTCGAAGATCCGAGCAATATGCTCGTTGCAGTTATTAAAAAAAGGACGAGCCTCTTTTAACAATTGCCTTGAGTTTAAAAACGGATTTCAATGTAGCCATGGCTCCTATTTTAGGATTATATAAATTGACAAGAAATAAAATAAACACAAGGAAAGTTTGTCAAAGGAGTCCATAGCATTTTACCCTATCCCCTTCCATTGCAAATTATTTTAATTAAATAAAATATTATTTCTTGTACTTCCAGTATCATAATTTTTTTTTAATAATTCATTTTTGTGTACATATTTCCTCTTTTAGGATGCACATATTGACTAAAGCATTATATTTTACATTAAGCATATACAACAATAAATAAATATATGTAAACCGTGAATACACGTTTAAATATGGAATGCTACAAACATTATGATTATAACATGCATGTCTTTACCGGAGCACAGCCTTTTATTCATATAAAAATCATATTATTTCTTTGATCAAATACTACTTACAAACAAGCACGCCGAGAATGCAATGTTCGGCGTGCTCGTTCTATTCAGAGAAAGGTATTGAAAAAAAAACACAATATCTTAATATATTTCAAAAATAAATTATTTAATTTTTACTACAAAAAACTAAAATCAGTTCATAGGTAAATATATATCATATCCTTTCTAATCACAACATGTTCTAATTAGTTTCTGAAATATATTAAAATTAAATTATTTAGTCGTTAATAATTATAATTGAAAAGTTTTTTGTCATATGTGAGCATTGACAAATGAATTCCCAATATATGTATCTACATACATACATTATACATCCGTAAACACTGTCGTTCTAAACGTAAAAGCAATAACTTGAATGCTGCGATGAAGGCGGGGAGACAATAAAAAATGACATTCGCGGATTGAGTTCATGTGAAAAACTGTCGTGTTTTGGAAAGCAGGCAAACTTTTGTCATTACCGGCACACAGAACCGATACCAAATATTGTAACCAATTTACCTGAATGGTGGCAAAAAACACATGTATTCTTTAAAGTTATTACCCGCTGTCGTATAGATTTGCGAACTTTAACTTTTTCCTGTTATCGCATTTTTGTTCAATATAGTAAACGCATCGTTAAGTGGTCCCATATTTTGTAAACATTTTTTTTGTTATTAGTCCAAGAGCTAGCGGTTTTTTTACTAGCAAAGTTTATATTCACCCCTTAACTGAATAAGGAATAATATGTTTGGCTGCATCGTGTGGGTAGAGAAGGCACCCCTTATATGTTGCAAATGAATGTTGCAAAAAAATTAAATTACAGATTTCATGCTACAATTCAATTTTTTTGTTACTGCCATTACTGATTCATAATATATAGACACTTTACTGTATTACAGCTTAATTTAATGATAATCGGCCAATGAGTGTCAAAATGGTGAACATTCAAACTAGTTATTAATTTAATATATTTATTAATTATTATATTACCGTAGCTTCTACTTTACATTGTTTACAATTTTATAACTTTTGTGTCGTATTAGTTATTATTTTGTAATCATTAGCAAGCTTCCATTACTAGGTGTCCATTATTAGTTTTACTTAATCCATTACTGATGAATAAAATATAAACAAAATAAAAGGCTATACTATAATTAAAAAAAAAACTTTATTTGCGGAGTTTGATAGTTAAATTGATTCAATAAAGAGTTACTTGTGATATTAGTAATATGAGTTCATGATAATTACAAAAAATAAGTCCATAAATCCCAAAAAAAGGATACTTTGTTCTTAATGGATCGAAGTGCCAGTACCTTATTTTAGAAATATGTACGTGCAAATATTTTCAATAATATAATGAAATAAATATCTAACATAACATTAAATTGTCGTTTCATCAAAAGAGAGATTTCTTATAATTTTTTTTGTTAAACCATACACAAAATACACATTAAATAATGTCTTCTTATAATAAAATTAGAAGCAAAATACAGAACTTAATATTTTTTCGAGAACAAAAGTAAATAATTATAAAGTATACCTATATTACCTATCTAGTGTCGTAAGATTTCTAAGAATTCTTTGTATATCATCATTTAATTATAATATAAAAATTACTAATTAATGGATAGTAAAAGCTTCTTAGAAAGCTGAAAAATTATGTCAAATATAATATTAAGGTTTATATCTAAACTTTTGACCGGCAGTATAAATCCAATTTTAGGATATAATAAATAAAAAAATAAAATCATCTTCTTTTCACCAGAATTCCAAAGCTGCATGCTTGTATAGATACTTAATCTTTCTTGAAGAAAAGAATTTATTAAATAATCTTGACTTTATAAAACACTTAAAATTTAATGAAGGTATTAGCAAATGAGAATCTTATGCTAATTTCTTTATAAATCAATCAAGAAGCAATTAAATATTAAAATGTTGAAACCGTATTTTGAACGCATAATTAATATAAAACAAGTATTTAAAAGTTAACTTGGTAAACTTTGAAACATTTACCTGAATTTGATTGCAACGCAATAACTTTAATATTTTGTTAATTTTGTTATATCTTAAAGAAAAACAAAATACACAGAACTGGCGTAAAATGTTTAATTTATTTATGATTAGCCCACAATATTATTAATTGAACAATTAAAGGCCTGCTGTAATCTGTGATTAAATAATTATTTATTTTGAGTTGCGATGTATTTACAAATCAATACAGTTTAATTTTTGCTCTTTTATTAGATAAACAGACTGTTTTCAGTACGACATTTTTTTAACTCCTTGACAATTATGAACGAGATCGATACCGATACGATATCATCTGATATTTTTCCATGGTGAGATTAATACGATAAAAACTTTATTTATAAATCTTGTCGAGAGACTTATTTTAAAAAGAGTTATATATAATGAGTAATAATTTAATATTTAATATTATTTTTAAACGAATATTAATAATTTCATTGTTTATTACACAAGAATAAATTGAAAAATTATGTTTTATAAAAAAAAATCATAAGATAATTCTTTTGGTCTTGGTTCCGATCACGAGTACGAGACGATTTTATCGTTTTTTTAGGATTATTATGTGCATATTGCGCAATTTTGAGAAACACTTCTATGTTATGAACTAAAAATTATATTCATTTTGATCATGTTAGTGAATTTTATAAATAAAAAATAAGCACTTAAAAGTTTTTTTTTTATATTTTTTAAAAAATTTTATGAGTTTTTAAAATGACAAACATTTACTCTTTATTAAATGTGGGTAGATCGAATACAGCATATTGGAAAATTTCTTTTAAAAAGAAAATATAAAAAAAAGTTCAAATAATTTCCCATTCTCTTCAATACACTCAACTTTCTTATCACATATTTCAAAACAAGAATAGTTCTTCTGTCCCACGCAAAAAGAAAAGTCATTTATAAAGAAAAGAGACTAGAAAAACGAAACAAAATTCATCAGATTTACCCTACATTTTATATACGTAAATTTCAAGTAATTTAAGTGATAAAACTTCTCATCAACGCTTTTATTAATCTTTTAAAAAGTTCTTAAAACAATTTAAGGTTCCCACAGGAGTGCTTGGGTTTTTTTCACTTCGTTACCGAAGAAAACAATAGCATGAAAAGTTTTTCTTAAGATAGAAAATGAATTTACTTTTTAAATGCATTATATTTGGAATATTTTAAAATAAGAACGACGGTTTTTATGTTAACACCTTTTTAAATATACACCTCAAGAATATAATTAAAACTGCAGTCTGAATATATACTGATATTTAGAATTATAATGCAGCGAAGATTATTAATTAATATTTTTAATAATTTATGTTTATTAATTTAAACAATCAAAATATATATCCGTAGTCGCCCTAAAACTCAATTCAAATTAAATTGTCCAATTGTAAAGTTCGAAGGCTTTCTAATTTTTTTTTTATTTGAAAAAATCTATAAATGGTATAAAGCAGCTGTTTTATTGGTTTTTCAAAATATATTTTTGTATTTAACCAATATAATGAAATCTTCATTAGGTTTTGATATACTATACGTGAAAAAAAAACTTGATAAAAAACCCTCAAATAAATCTCCAATGATTTTTCCGCTACATTTAAGAATAGAGCGAGAGAGATATGCGACAATCCAAGCAAAATAGACTAGAATAGATATATCAGCTGACTAAACTACACGATTTTATTTAACTTACGTTAATAAATTTTACTTGGAGACAGAATAGACTTGAAACCAAACTATAGGTGTCTACGAGATTATTTTTTTCACCAATGATATGTTTTTCATATCCGTATATTTTCGATATATTTTCTTCTGAAGAATAAATTAATTTTTCTTGGATATTTTGATGTAAACATGGGAAAATAACATCACGTTGAGAGATTTACGATATAACGAAAATATCAGGACGAGAAAAAATTCAGCGACATTGTCCACAATTGTATTTTTACTTTCTTATACGTCTATATAATATATGATATATGTACATATAAGGAAGCACTAAAATTTGTCGAAAACGAAATTTTATTTGTAACATCCATTTTGATCTATTTTCAATAGATATCTGAATATTGGTCTGTTTGTAATTGTTGTAACATAAAAAAGATGTAACATATAAGGTTTTTTTTATATTTAAGATCAGTATACACTTCTAAAGATACCCTCCAATTTTTAAAAGCATACAAAATTACGTACAAAAATTCATGTGATACTCATAGCAGTTTTTTATCTTTAAAATGTATTATAAAAAATAACTTTTAAACTGTTGATTTATTCTTCCAATTAGTCATATTAGTAACACTTATTGACCACTGCAGAAACATTAAATATTGCATGTCTACAACTAGACCAGCAGTTGCTAGAGCATTGTCTAGGAGTGGTTCATTATCTGCTGCACGATAACAAAATCAATCAAATTTAAATAATTAATCTAACTTAGAATCTACACGCCAATATGTTTTGTGATCTTTAATTTAGTGGAAAAATATGTTTAAGATGTTAACAAATGATAAACATTCACTCATAACCCCGCATAAAAAAAAATAAAAAAATTATAAAGACTATCGAATAAGTCTTCGAAATATTGTCAACATAAAATTTTAATTAAGATTAATACATATCTATATCCTATATAATATTAAGATAATATTGTTTTGTTTAGAATTATGGATCTACGAGTACAACTTATACTTTTTGGCTTGTATTTAAATGATTTTTTTTAATAATCATTTTTACTTATTACTTATAACAAATATACTGTACGAATAATTAATTATTCAACATTAAACAAATTTATTGAGCTTAAAAAATTGTATAACTTTAAATAAATCCACTAAAAATAAATACTTTGCACTAAAAAATATAATACTTTACACTTGACCTAAATTTGGACCTATCAGATTTAAAAATTACATATGTTTGATGTATTTATTGTGATTTTTTTGATTTTCTATAGTTTTACCTAACCTATGTATTTTTACCTCTTTCCCTTGGCATAAATAGATTTGGTATTTTTAATGTGATTTTTACGATTTTTATATTTTAACCTAAAGTAAAAACAACCCAACCTCCTTTCGCCCCAATAAATATGATATTTTAGTAGGATTTTTGTGATTTTCAATTTTTTAAAACGATTAAATATTCACCTTTTTTATATGCATTAAAAAAATAAAATAGTATTAAAAATTATGTTCACATGTATAACGTGGATACCTACTATCTAATATTTTATAGTGCACATAAATATATGTAACCCAATTTTTTATACAGAATCGCACAGAACAATTTATTTTTGTGATTTTGTCAATCAAAAAGCACAGATGTATTTTAAGGACTTGATTGACTCCAGTTCTCGACTCCAACTCTATAGTCCTGCAGCTGCATATATCTATGTTTTAAACTTGTTAAATACAAAATAATACATACATAAATAGTTATTAGTTTATTTACTAAATTAAATATAAAATTTATTAGATTTAAAAATTAGTTTATTTGGCTATTTCTGATAGATATAAAATATTGTAAAATAGAAAATAAGCTAGCAAATATAAACAACTAACATACATACAAGTATATATGTATTTATAGTTGGTTTATCGCATCAGTATTCTGAGATCAACATTGCAGTAAACATATATCAGCATTATATTCGAGATATTTTTTGTCGTATCGTACAAAACATATCTTGGAATTAATTTAAACAACAAAACATTCTTAAACTACAAAGTGTATTATATTAATCATGATTTGTGTATTTGTATTTAATTTGAAATTTGAATACGTTAATTTATATTTATAAATATATGTATCAATATGAAATAGTTATTCAAAGTTTTATTTTTACTTTCATATTCTGAAAGAAATGGAAGTATTGTAACACCGTCGAAAAATCATGTCCGAAATAAGTTTATATCGTATTATCTTCAAAACTTAAAGATAAGTTGATTTCCGCATGGAACGACGGCTTTGCGTGTTGTTGTGTGTGTCAGAATGTAGAATTTTTTTTCGTTCTTGATAACTACTGTAAATATGCACCGATTTGAATTATTTTTGAAAAAAAAATTTGTCTCAATGACAAAACTAAAAAGTCAACGTTGCAAATATTATCTCACCAATTTTGAGAATACTTCGAACCAAATGGACAATTACTTTTATACGAGCTTAAACAGTCATTTTTAATTAAGATTAGTTTTTCTACAAATGTGTATTATTAGTATTATATCATTACTATTAGGATATTAGAAAACTTTTGTTTATAATACAAAGGTGAGTTTTATTTCAAACAAATCCTATTGAAAATTTTCATATAGCTAAACAAATATTTAAAAAGATATTATAGAACATGGAAGTCAACTATGGATCTCCATACCATTATTTAATAATATTATGAGCAAGTAGATAGAAAATATTGGAAAATTGTCATGTTACCTTTTTATTTCCTCCCTCGCAACCTAGCCCAGACATTTTTAATGATATTTAAAAAATTTCAATAATAATTTTATCATTTAATATAAATAGTTCATAAGATTCATTCACATCTGGCCAAAGTTGCAACATTATTTTTCTGTAGGACCAAAATCTGTAGGAGGTATTTTATATAAAATTTTCAGTATTTTTTAAAATATTTCTTACCTTGGTCAGAAACGGGTTAAAAAATATTACTTTTCAATTAACTTCTAGGACGAAGATACAAAATAATGAAAATTACATCGAAATCCGTTTAGGAGAATTGAATTCTATATACAAATCGTATATGTATATCAATGTATTTATACTAACACACACGTTATTATTTTATAAGATATAGATGTAAACAGGAAACAACGATTCTGTTTTATTAGACAACCTTGCCGGAACAGTTTCGCACATATGTATACAATAGACTATAGAGAACTAACCACTCATACACACACACACATAAACACACGCCATAAAGTCGCTTTAATTTACATCGGTAGCGGCGGCAAATCGCGCCATAGCGTCTCTCGAAGTCTATCAGTAGAAAGTCTCGCAGATTAGATTTATACAGCGGGCGTTAATTCTCGAGAATATTCGGGTGCGCTATTTTACATAATATTCCCTTTATCTGCTTAATTATAGTCAATCCCGATAAATGTTTCAATGTGGTTTGTTTATTACAGTAATAATTGATCAGCTTAGTTAATTAAATGTTCATTCACATTATACTCGATTGGCATTCTGAATGAACATTATTTTTACGATTTTTTAAGAAGCTATCCACATTTAAAACACAAGTTATTTTTCGACCCTTTTGTTACTGGCCTTTACTTAATCAAGTTAAATGATTTTTTTATTAAAATTTATTTCAAAGATGTGTCATCAATAACATTTAATTTAAAAATAAAATGTAATAGCCAATGCCTAATAATTGAAACTGTAGTTGAACAAGTCGTCAAGCTTGTTACTGATTTTTGTAAAAATAGGCACACGACTCGAAAACTCACTGTATTGTCGTGCGACTAGTAGTTTTATAATAAAATTTTATTATATACATAATTGATGATGATGATGATTATCTTTCAAGGAGCCAAACTGCCACTTTACGTTGCATTTTTACATTTTTTTTACAAAACTTATATTTGTACTTCAGTAAAGAAATATAATATACAAATTTTATCAGTAGATTTCTCACACCACATAGTTTAGTTAAACCCTAATTTACATTGGTTTTATGCAAGGTCCTTTACAATAGATTCCACATAAAATTTGCCTCCTTGATTTTCTACCAGCTATCTTAATTGGTACTGTCTTCCTTGGTGAAGTTATTTTATCTTTATATAAATTAAATTTGTTATAAGTTTTCTGTAATACCGAACACAGAAGATAGTACTTTGTAAGAAACGAGCATTCTTTAACATTACTATAGAATTTAATATTAAATAATATTGTTTACATTTTATGTCATATTTGCATTCAACGGATATGTTGAATTATTAATAAAATTTAATAAATAAACAAATTATGAATATCTTATTAAATTTTAAAAAAGATAACTAATTTTATTGATTTGACCATTATTTTATAAGCAGAAATCCGATTTGTGTTTTTTTTTATGAAATTAACATGAGTGCTTCGTTATTTGCTCAAATATTTTCATGAGTTCTTTGACTGACAGGTACTTAATGTTTGTTAGCTCATTTCAATCAAGTAATTCGTTTATTTCTCTTCACGCGTGGCTTTTTATTTTTACTCGAAAACGTTTCTATTATGACAGGTTCATTTGGTAATATTAATATTTCACCAAACGTGACATGTTTTTATTATAATATTAAACACAAATTGTGATGTATGAATATTATAAAACTAATTTATCAAATTTTAATGATTTATGTACTAAACACAAAATTATATTTGTAAAAAATTGAAGATTTTAATAGGCTTGTGTTTAAATTTACTTTTTAATAATAAACACTTTTTATTAAATCGTTTTCACTTATAACAAAAAATAATACTTTGCACTTGAACTAAATTTGGACCTGTCAGATTTTAAAATTATATATTTTTGATGTATTTATTGTGATTTTTGTGATTATCTATATTTTTACCTAACCTACCTACTAAGTTCTTCTCAAATAGATTTGATATTTTTAATGTGATTTTTGTGTTTTTTTATATTTTGAGTACAAAGTGGATACTATAAAATTTCAAGTGCAAAGTATTAAAATTTATTTTCGATGTACAAAGTAAATACTATCAAATTTATAGGTATAGTGCACTTAAATATAACCCGTTTTAATATAATATGCAATAATATAGTCAGAAATTTCAACATAGGTAATTAATATCTAAAAAAATGTTGTACACATATTAACATAATTTAATTAAAAACGTTTACTCTTAGAAATTTTTAAGTGAAAAGTAATTGATTTTTAAGTTAATTAATTTTGTAATCCTCATTAGAAACATAAGATTATTTTAATACCCTACACAACGTTTTCTTAAGTATTTCAAAAAAAATCACGCACAAATATTTCAAGAATTAAATTAAAATTATGTTTTTATTTCATTTTTGTAATTACTACCGCGTAATAAACAACCGTTCCAAATGTTACAAGTATTTATATTTTTTTCGTACCAAAAACATGGCAAAAATTAAAATTTATATAATCACTTTACGGATCGTTAGTGGCTTTCGTTCTGGATACGTAAATAGGTCAATGTCTTTTAACTCATTGTCGAAATTCAATGAGGACACAAAACCATATTATTTGTATTATATATATAAGTCTTTGGATAGAATTACTCGAGACAATATAAAAAGTTCATCACGCATTCAATAGATGTCGCGAAAAGAAATTGGCTAGCGGAAACATTCTTTCGCAAAAAATACTCTGAATGCATTTTACATTACGCTTGTCGATACAAACAAAAGAGAAGACAAGCAGGGTCACTATTAAAGGGTTCTGAACATTGGCGTCTCTTCTTTACAATCGTATGAGAATATTGTGAGAACAAAATTAAGTTAATAAATAGTACTAATAGAAATTAAATAATTCTCAGCTATAAAATATCAATTAAAGTAGAAACCGGTTATAACGACATTGGAGGGACCGATCGATCGTAAAATCAGATAGTCGTATTAACCGATGCCGTTATAACCGGTTTTTACTGTATTATTAATTGTTACTAAAAAATATAGTTATCAATGTTACTTTTCCAAAAAAAAAAAACTGTAATAAGCTATTAAAACATTAACATATTATAAATTATTTCCAATACTTCATGAATAGATTATTCTGGTCTATTTGAATCTGATAACAAAATACATTGTTCAATAATATTAATATTATCAACATATTTATGTATACATAAAAAAGATTTAATTTGCATTATTTTACCTTTTTTTTATTTATAAAACGTGTTGTAGATACATATAATTTATAAAAAAATATGTTTCACATGGAATTTAAACACTAGTCAAATATTAATAATGATTTTACTACCGATAGACTCAAATAGAAAGAAAAAATACATGTATTTTATATACCAGGTGGTCTATTTAAATTGAGACAAGCAAATATCTCGAAAACTGAGGTTTTTCAGGAAAAATGTTTAGTGCAAAACTTTTCGGGTTAGAAGGGGGAAAACCAATGGAGGTAAAAAAATTTACATTGAGTGGAAGTTTTAAGGTCATATTCGTATCTTATAGAAAAAGAAACAACTTTTGTCTGAAAAGTTTTATGAAAATCCTCAATCTTTTTATAGTTAGAAAAAATTATTTTAAAAAATCCTAAAATTTAAAAAAAAAACTTTTTTATAATTAATTGTTACTTAAACATGTAGTTAAAGTTAATAATTATAAATAATAATTTCGAATTTAAAAATAATAATAATAAAAAAATTGATAAAAAAAATTAATTTGAAGATTTTGAAAAAACTTCTCAAAGGTTGTTTCTTTTTTTCTGTAAAATACGAATACGTAAAAAAATAAAAAGGTTTCCATTTAAAAAAAACATGAAGTTGACCTCAAAATGACCTCCACTCAAATTAATACCATTAATTCTAGCCCTAAATTTGTTGTAGCAAACATTTTTCTTGAAAAACCTTAATTTTTGAGATATTTACTTGTCTCAATTTAAATAGACCACTCGTACTTTCTCGTAGTTCTATTTCTATTTAATTACTTTTCCAGTCACAGTAATTGTAAAAGTACTTATTTACTTACCAATGTACTAAACTATATATTATGTAAATGTAAAGTACATAATAGGATTAACATTTCCACATACGTATTGAGAAGTAAAAGCAAGGGGCTCCACTTATATTGATATTAAAAGTTTTCAATATTGAACTATCTATAATGCCCGATCTGTGTACTTTGGATATCATGTTATATAAACTTTATTCAATATTTGCAAACTCGTCGCGTTGTACATATGATATGTTAACAATAATATATTTATTTGTAATACATCATATTTATTTTAAATATCTATAGAATATTCGTTTTTATTATTGTTGTCATTTTAACTACTTAATGGTCTACATATGTATATGAACGTCATATCGTGTATGTAGATATAAAATCTACAATTTACAACAAAACAATAAATAACAAAACACAACTGTGGTGTCTGAAAACGCCGTTATTCAATATAGAAAAAAAAACACATTATAATCATTAAAATCTGCGGCAAAACCTCGTGCTCATTTCCCGTACAACCTAACTCACTCCTTACCTCCCAATCCCGCCCACCTTCCCGACCCGGCGACGTCCTTTCATTCCAGCCGCTCGGGTATTGTTGTTTTCAGTACATCATGGTAAAAGAGTAATAAACATCGATTAGTATTTAGTGTACCTACATCGCTTCACATTTTTTACAAACATAAATAAACTTCTGTTACCCGCAACCTCCACCAACGGTTAAACCACGTGTGTGTATTCTATTAGGCAGTGATGTGCGTCTACATAACAAACAATGTTTAATTTTAACCTTGAAAATATATAAATGCACAGTCAACGCTCGATATAACGACCTTTCATACAATGACTGGTAAAACCACTCTACATATATACCGTTTTCCTAACGCGAAATTTTAATTCACTAATTGACGTTAAAGTTAGCACAGTAGGTTGGACGACATGTCGTTATATAGAGCGGTTGAGAAATTGATGCAAATTCATTATATACAGCGGTGAGTGTATACTCCAAATGACTGGACAATTGACAACGCCAGAATTAAGACTATAATACTGTTTTTATCAGATATTATATAATTATATACATGCGCATGCGCAGTAAAGTAAAATATACGAGTAGGTGTATTAGATTATTCCTTCCTTAAATTGTTTTTTAAAGCAACTTTTGATTTTGCAAAAAAAATTTGTTCTTCGATTTCTTTTCTACATGATCTTTCCTTTTCAGATCAAGACACACACTTTTCGTTCCGTGTATGCCTGTGTGTGTGTATGTGTGCGTGTGTGCGTGTGTGTGTGTGTGTGTGTGTGTGTGTGTGTATTGTATATGTACACACATATACAATATTCCTGGCTCCCGAATCTTTGTCACATGGATAACTCACTGAACTCACTGAACCAACTTATATTAGATAACTCTCGGTTTCTTAGTTGGGTCTGGCTACTCAGATTGGCTATTAGATGTTCTCACAAAAAATCGTGTAGGGGAAGAGGTGGCAAATATTGGTATAGAAAATAACAAACTGCAATTTGAAAAATATACCGATATAAAATATTCGTATACCTGCCATCAAAAAAATATATAAAATGTCATTTTTTAACTTTTTAATGCTAATTAATTGTAAGCCAATAAAATAAAATAAAATAGTATGTATTTGTTATTGAGTTATATTTAATTGCACTATACAGGGTGATTCAGCACTGTCGTGCCAAACTTGAACAGTAGATTGAAAAAAATATTTTAAGCAAAAAACTTTCAATAAACATGTGTCCGGAAATTATTCCTTAGGGAACTACAGGCTTCCAAAGATTTTACTAAAAATGAGTTTTAATTTAATATCTAGAGAACCCTTTGTGATAGAATTATGAAATTTAGTATTTGGTTTAGTAATAATATGTGTTATCGATTTCTAATATTAACCAATTATATTTTAGGCCAGGGCTATATGGGGCCTGTGGGCCCATCGATTTTGATCTAGTATTTGTTGGTACTTTTATAAGATTATATGACACAAAATACACAAAAACATACTTTGCTTGTTTATCATAGGATAAACCGTTTTCGAGAAATATCGATGGAAAAAAAAGCATGCAGAATTAACCTTAATACGGATGCTTGAAATTATAAGAAATAAATTTATATTCTTATTTCATGATAAAAAATAAGAAAAAGTTAATATAAATATACTTCTGAAAATGCATCCATATCAACAAATACTCATTTTTAGTTTGTTTTTTAGACATGTTAATAAAGTTCATGTAACAGTAAAAGAACTGGCTATAGATCTTACAGGATTCATATTAGGAGGTTTATTTATATGAACTTTATTCTTACCTTTAGTCATAGAAAAAAAATATAAATTTATTTTTTGTAATTCCAAACATCCGTATTAAGTTAAATTCTGCATGCATTCTTTTCCATCGATATATCTCGAAAACGGTTTATCCTATGATAAACAAGCAATGTATGTTTTTGTATATTTTGTGTCATATAATCTTATAAAAGTACCAACTCAAGAAAAAAATTAAAGAACAAACAATTACTAGATCAAAATCGATGGGCCCACTGGCCCCATACAGCCTTGGCCTAAAATATAAGTGGTTAATATTAGAAATCGATAACACATATTATTAATAAACCAAGTACTAAATTTCATAATTCTATCACAAAGGGTTCTCTAGATATTAATTTAAAACTCATTTTTAGTAAAATCTTTGGAAGCCTATAGTTCCCTAAGGAATAATTTCCGGACGCATGTTTATTGAAAGTTTTTTGCTTAAAATATTTTTCTCAATCTACTGTTCAAGTTTGGCATGACAGTGCTGAATCAACCTGTATATTAGATAGTATTCACTTTATACACGTGAATATAAAATTAATATTTTCGTTTGTTTTTTAATGCATAAGGCGAGTATTTAATCGTTTTAAAATATAGAAAATTACAAATATCACATTAAAAGTATCAAATTTGTTTGGGCCAAAGGAAGGAGGTAAGTAGATAAGCTAGGTAAAAATATAGAAAATCTCAAAAATACATCAAAAATATGTAATTTTTAATTCTGACAGATCTAAATTTGAGACAAGCGCAAAGTTTTTTTTTTTTTTTAATGGATAGTATTTATTTTTAGTGGAAACTATTTACTTAAAGTAATTTACTCGTGAATGTGTGGAGGTAGCATGTAAATAAAAAATAATAATAATGAAAATAATAATAATAATATTTATTTATTCCTTTGTTACTCTGAAACGAGTGTAGAATATGTCATTAGAAATTATAACTACAAAATAAAAAATACAAAAATAATAGATTATTGAAAAAAAAAACAAAATAAAAACTCATTAATAAATAAATAAAATCATTTTAAAAAAAAAATTTAAATTGAGGACTTTGAAAAAAAATTTCAGACAAAAGTTGTTTCCTTTTCCCTTCAAAATACGAATATGCAAAAAAATACGTTTCTATTTAAAAAAAATCAGTTTACCTCAAAATGACCTTGAAACCTCAAAATTCAAAATATTTACCTCCATTACTTTTTTTCCTTCTAACCCTGAAACCTTTACTTTTCGAGATATTTGTTTCAATTTAAAAAGACCAGCCGGTATATAAATATTTACCGAACGCATACTTTATCAGATAGACGCCGTTCGAACACGTATACATACTTAGGTATACTTGTATGTATGCTAGATTATATTCGCATCTAATAAAATGTCGTTGCAAGCATCTCCACAACGAATAAAGTAGCTGATTTAAATTCACTTTAAATAAATTGAGTGGAAACATTTAATATCACGATACCGCGTCGTTTTTAATGCATCCGCGATTGAACATTAATTCTGTATATAAAGTGATTCATATCTCGTTATACTTAACATAACTTCAAGTATATAAATATTACATTGTTAACATTCATATCGTTATTTAAAATTAATTTCAAATCACATGAACAAAAAAAATGTATGTGCCGCAAAAATCAGCACAAAAACTAAAAAAGGTTTGTATTTAAATGCACTTTTTTAATAATAAGCATTTTTTATTTAATCGTTTTCACTACTAATAAATATACTGCACGAAAGATTAATTATTCAACTTTAAACAAATATATATGTCAGTATATTGAACATAAAACAAATTATATAAATACTTTCTACTAAAAATAAATACTTTTTGTGATTTTCTATATTTTAAAACGATTAAATACTCACCTTATGCATTAAGAAAAATAAAAAAAGTTAAAAAGTATATATATTCACGTGTATAAAATGGATACTTTAAAATTGTAAGTGCAAAGTATTATTTATGTTCAATGTACAAAATATATACTAGCTATATCTAATATATTGTACAACAGTACAAATAAATATAACAGCTAAAAAATAATTGAATAAAAATTCATTTGCATGGTTTGAAGTGTAGGTTTTTTGAATGCTTTAGTTGGTATACAGATGTCTGCGTTGTTTATTATAATTTGATTAATATATCATGACGCAAAAAGGTTGGTAATCTCTGGTATATTTCTGATTATTTAAGCACCATCAAAAATAAAACAAGAACAAAGCGAAACATTTTGTATCTGAAAAAACTGTTTCTGTTTCATATTTATACATTAACACTCCAAATAAACTTGTTGCTCTAATGCAATGGATACAGTTTGTTCCTGCAAATAAATGTTCTTCATAAATGTAGTTCTGTACATTGTTTTCTTTAATTTGGAGAACATTCAACAACAGGGAATTTATATTTGTTCTTTCGGTAGATCTGTACTTTAATATAAAAAAAATCTAGAAAATATTAATTCAAAACAAAATGTATGAATATTTTTAAAATGTAGGGTCAACTGGGGTAAAAGTGAAACAAAATACAAATCTTTCATTTTTTTTGGCAGTTAACGATACAAATTCATATTTTAATTTTTTCTACTAGATGTGCCTATGAATAACCCTTTCAAATACCTACGTCATTTGAACTGTACCATACAACACAGATTTAAAAAATGAAAAATGTGTGTTTCATTTTTAACCTCTAGTTTGGGAAAAAGTGAAACAGGTAAGGGTAAAAATGAAACAGGCTTCTAACTTTCATATAATGCGTTATATTTATATTTGCTGGCTAAAAATGAAATAAGTGGGAAAAACTGCATAGGAAACATGTGTCGCACCTTGCTAGGTTATAAATGTCTAACCAGCAGGTAATGAAATATATTTAAAGGTTATGGAAATTACAATAAAACTTAGAATATGCTTGTGAATAATGTATTTTTTTTAAAAGAATATTCGTTCTTGCTAATATATCACATACAATGTGTACTCTTAATATCATCCTAAATACATCTGCAAAGTTTGAAAAATATCAGATAAATATTTAAACCGAAAATGATTTTTTTTTAAATAATGGGGTAAAAGTGAAACATTTTTTGTGCTCTTTTAACTGCTATTAAACTCTTGCATTGCATAAAAAACATCGATTTTCAAAACATACAAATTGTTCCATAGACCTCTGATGTACTATTGACTATTGACCCCTTTCAAACTTCCATAGGACCGGAATTCCGGTACAGCCTTATTTAGGACCTTTTGAACGTAATTTCGTGGCATTTTGAAGACTGCAACCAAAATGATGCGTCCACTCTGAAATCTGCACTCAAACTGACATTAACTGTAACATGTGTGACTTGTCCAGACTTGCAAAAACTGGTTCAGATTATCCCCGACTGTGTTTCATATTTTCCCATATTTCTGTTTCACTTTTTCCCGAATTTTAAAATCTTAATTAGATGGAAAATACTTATCGAAAAATTAAAAAAAAAACTACAAAGGCAACTTTGATTTATTTTCTTTGTGGCATATCAATGTTAAATTTGTAACTTTAATTTATACCTGAGTTATGCAGAAAGTTATGTGCAAAGAATTAAAATTTAATTCACACGTTTTGCCATCGTCTAACAGAAAAGTCTGTAGGGGGGACATATCACTTACTAGAGGATTTATATTTTCAGATCGCTTTAACAAATCTTTAAAGATCATGTCAGTTTTTATAATTCTTCTGTAAAGAAATTAGTTTTTTAGTTAGAAGCTTGTTTCATTTTTACCCCATTTTTTTCGTGTTTCATATTTACCCCAGTTGACCCTACTAAATTAAATAATTTTGAGCAGGTGATCGAAGTGATACAATTTCCTGAACTCTCGAGAAAAAAATGTAGATCTGCAGAAATCTACACAAATCTCGACAGATCTGAATTTTGAGACATTATATTTTTCACTGCTTTTTGATCTGTGGATACTTGCAAAGATCTACAACGGTCTACAAAGATCTAAAATGATATACAAAGATTTCTGAAGATCATTGTAACATGGAAAATTAATGATTTTTCAACGTTGAAAATTCATGAATTTTCAAAGATTAAATCTCTATCATGAACTACAACGATTCGAACTTTAGAGATCTTGTAGATCTTTGTAAGTCATTGTAGATCTTTGCAAGTCTCCACAGATCAAAAACCAGTGAATAATATAATGTTGTCTCAAAATGCAGATCTGTCGAGATCTGAGTAGATCTCTGCAGATCTACAATTTTTTCCCGGGCTGGTAACATTATGTATCTGCCAACTCCAATAAAATAGTTTGTATTTGTTATTGGGTTATATTTAATTGTACTATATATTAGATAGTAATTACTTTGTACATCAAACATAAATTTCAATACTTTGCACTTAAAATTTTATAGTACCTACTTTGTACACGTGAACATTAATTGTAATACTTTTTTTTAATGCATAAGACGAATATTTAATCGTTTAAAGACAGAATCATCAAATTCAAAATATCAAATCTATTTTGGCCAAAGGAAGTAGGTTATATAGTTTAGATATAGAAAATAGCAAAAATCACAATAAATACATCAAAAATATGTAATTTTTAAATCTGACAGGTCCAAAGTTAGGTCAAGTGCAAATAATTATTTTTTTGTGCTAAATATTTCTTTTTAGTGGAAACTATTTATTTAAAGTGACAACGATTATATAAAAAGTGTTTATTATTAAAAAAAAGTGATTTTAAATACAATCTTGTTTATTTCTATTTTAATTTTACACATCTATTAATAATTATAATAAAGAAATTAAAAACATATTTTTTTAAAGCGGTAATTTGTTTTTCAGTTTAGCTTCGGTTTGAGTTCAAATTCAAATTCAAAATTTTAATTTAGATGCAGATTGTAAAAAAATCATTTTAGAATCGGTTTCAATTCATGTTTGGGTTCGGATTCAATTCTGTTCAACTCTCTGATTTTTAATAAATAACACACTATTAAATATCATAAAAGCAAAAAGAAAAATTCAAAAGATAATAGTTTGTGCAATCATTTTGTACGTATCTCTTACATTTATTTAAAGAAAAATCTCCACCTTAGGCATTCTGTATATAGTAACTGTACCATTTTCTTCGTATTGGTTTAAGACAGGGAAGTGTAGTTTTTATAGACTGTTATCATTTTACCGTTTCTTACTCTACGAGTATATTAAAATGCTAGAACGTTTCAGGACGTTTTATTAAAGCACAAGGAATATAAACTTTATAGCACAGTAAACATGATATAGTTTTACATACTTCCTGTCATATTATATTTAACTACCTACATAGGTAGTTTGCTGATTAATATGTACAATTTTATAAATTACAAAGCAATATACCTGATTACATATTTACGAGTTTCTTTATAACATATAGTCCAAGAGCTGATCGCCACCTCGACTAAGGTGCTCGTTACAAAGCTAATTTTTTTTATATCGTTTATTTAATGATAGTAAAGTATGAAAACCTACGTCTGCCGGGGCTAGCACGGTTGCATAAAACCGGAAACGGATGTTTACTAGAGAAATTTTGGAATTTTTCGAATTATTTTTGAAACGGTGCACAGTTGAAAAAAATGTTTTAGATCAAAGTTGTAGAAGGTACTTTTATCTATAATTTATGTTCTATCCATTTCCCCCCCAAAATTTATTTTTAGGAAATAATCGAATTTCTAAAAAAATTAATTTTTTCGATTTATTTTTTAAATGGTAGGTATTAGAAAAAAATTTTTGAGATACAAGTTATAGAGAATATTATTATCTATAATTTTTGTTCAACCGCGCTAACCCCGACAGACGTAGGTTTTCATACTTTACTATCATTAAATAAACGATATAAAAAAAAATAGCTTTGTAACGAGCACCTTAGTCGAGGTGGCGATCAGCTCTCCGACTAATACTTATTATGAGTCGTCCAGATGCAAAACCTGCTATCCACATATTTCAAGATTTTTAGGTTTTTGTATCTTTAGATTCTACTCGTCTCAGGCTACAAGTATTTTAATAAATTGGGCTGAAAACCCGACAAAAATCTCTTAAAATTAAATTTTAAAGATTAAGTCGGTTGCAGAAGTGACAAGAACAGGTTTTGCATCCAGACTCATGAAAAAGGCATAAGGATATTTTACCTAGAAGCAGGAAAAACAGTTTATGTAATTTTGCTAGAAATCTGTTCAAACACACATAGCAGGTTTTGCATCTGGACTACTCACATAATGTTCACAAAATTGAACACACTGTTTTGAAACATTCATTTTTATAAAAATAATCATAGATTTGTTTGGGACATTATAAATATAATACTTTTTAAAATTGTTTATTTTAAATATCTAAAATGTAGTAAATTGACTGTTTTTTTAAATAGTTAGCTTAAGTATAGTATGTTATAGACAAAAATACATTAGTATTCACGGGCGATATGCCATTTCTCAAAAATGCATTAAAAACAAGATACTTAAAAACTCATTGCGAAAACTTCAAACCTTGCATGCAATTGAGTTGCCGAAAGGATAAAGTTTTTAAGAGTTATATTTTCATGATTTATGATTTAGATCAATACATTCATAAACATGCCAGCTCACAAATAGATTCAAATTTACATACATGTAACCAATACATAAACTAATGCGTATTATAGGTACATACATACCATCATAAATTTTTATTCATACAATATTAAATAACAGGCGTGGGACAACCCTAAAAAGAGAGTATATTTAACAATATGTAATTAAAAATGATTTACGTACATAAACGTATCGTTTACAGCAAGTTTTTCCTCTCTCTAAACATTAGATAAGTCCATGGTATACTGTCACGTTTAATGACGTGAGCATACGTCACATTTATGACGTATATACACGAACGTGAATATACGCGAGACGTTTACGACAAAACACCACACGCTCTCATCTGTAGTTGTGTATTGATATTATAAAAGCAGTATTATTTGTTTTACGAGTCTTTAATATATTCATGTTTAGTTAAAGAATGTGAAAGGGTGGTTTAATGCATCAGAACATTACTTTGCAATGATGATTTGAATATGTGCTACGACGTGTTGACAGTAGAAATGAAGGCTTAACCTGTGCTGTATAACGTTGATACTCCAAGCTTAAATAATATTACGAGCATATTAAAATAGAGAAGCAAAAAAACCATATTTACGCTCCTTAGCGCGTAAATAACTACTTGTAATGCACCTAGTATACACTACTCGTGTATTTTCATCTTTAAAACGGTATGAATTTAAGTAAAGTTGTTTATTATTTTTTTAACTTCGTACGCACTTTTCAACGTTAAAAAAGACGCCATGTTTGTCACAGAACTTTCTTATACTGAGAGTGGAAAAAGAAAGATAAAATGAATATGACATAAATTATTATTGATAATAAAATATTGTATTCAACTTTTAACTTGAATATTTTTCTCTAATTCACACCGTTCCAAAAATAATTCGAAAAATTCAAAGCTTGACACCAGTTTTTTGGCATTCGTTTCCAGTTAAAAAGTCGTTTTCAAAAATAGGACGTTTTCTTTCAAGATAATTAATCTTAAATATAAAATGGATAATTTCATAAAAATCCGGAATTAGAACAAATCGGCTTTACAATACTATACAGGATGTTCCAGACCACCCGTCCACTATGTTTTACGTCCAAACTATTGAAGATAGAGTTTTATGATAAAAAATTTACTACAGTGAATAATATAACGTAGACCTGTTACTTTATCACATATTAATTTAACATACGGTATGCTAAATTTCAACAGAATGGTATAGTAAAAATCGACATTCATAATATATAGCAGTGCATTTATTCTCTTTTCACATACCAACACTGTTGGTATGAAATATTACTACGTTACCGATTAGTTTTTCACAGAATGACATTTCGTCCTCACGTTAACATGTTTTTATGTTAAAAATTAACAGTAAATTTTTTCAATGTATATCAACCCTAAAGATTTTCAGGAAAATATTTTCAACGCCTTAAAACCCCACCTTGGAGAGTAGTTTGTGAGGTACAAGCTCTTTTTCCAGTAAAATCAAATGGAACGATATATCCGAAAGTAGATTATTGTAAATATCATAAAAAAGTAAGAAACTTTTGTAAAACAAAAACATTCATACTATCAATTGTTTAGAAAATATGGCGACTTGTTTCCAAATTTTAGAGTTTTACCAAAAGTGCTCTAATTTCGTTAAATATTAATGGAATTTTGTTCTTTTTTTAATTTAGAAAGTAAAAATAATGAATTTTGTAAAGATGTATGATTATTTGTGATTTCGATAGTTTAAGCTTTAAAGTTTCATACGCGACATATCAAAAATGCCAAAATTCAATTAGGGATAATTCAAAAATTTTAAATACAATGATATATCAATCAATTAATTAGTACCTATTTTATCTTTAAAAAATATGTAAACAAACAACTTTTGTTATAAAAAATTATAATTTTTAATTATAATTTTAAAATTTAAAATGGAAGTTTTGATTAACACAATGTATTTACTTACGAATCTATCATTTTTTTAAATAAACAAAATAAAAAGTGTTTTTATATGATTTTCTTCCTAACAAAAAATAGCTTTGACTCCCTACAGATATGTAACATACCTAACGAAGAAGAAGATATCCGTGACAAATAATGTTTTAGCTCTAATTTGTAATAACTGTTAATTAATTCCAGCATGTATTTCGTAGAAGCGATTTTACTCATCAATCTAAATTAAATTACTTTAGGAATATATAATCTTGTCTAGTGTTTTAGTGAAACTTTTTAATTGAACACATCAGACATCTGCAAACTATTCGACATATTATCTAAGAACACTGTTAAACATTTTCAATTAATCATGAAATCTTCTATCGTAAATAGTTTACAATTAATAATACATTACTATTTTAAATAGTGGCATAATTAATAGAATAACAGCAGATAACACTAAAACAATTGTTATAAATTCAATGTTTAAATCTTCAAAGATTATTATAGTTTACAGCCAATAATAGAATTTTTTTTTTATAAATATAACAATTTATAGGTGTAACAATGTTTTAACATTGTAAATGTATTGGTTTTCAATTATCACATGACTTTATCTCATTAATTTTAAAATTCTATCAAAATAAATTTATTATTAGCATCAGGTAATTGAGGTAATATTTGGTTTATACTGATAAACCGGTGCGTTTTATTTTAATCTATTTATATCTGGGTTATATTTAATTGCTCTATATATTAGATAGTATTCGCATTGTACATCGAACATAAATTTCAATAGCTGGTATTTTTATACATTGAACATAAATATATTTGCACTTAAAATTTAAAATAAAAATATAGAAAATAACAAAAATCACAAAAAATACACCAAAGTATGTAATTTTTAAAAATGACAGGTCCAAATTTGGTGGAAACTATTTATTTAAAAGTGATATAATTTGTTTTAAGTTCAATATATTTGTTTAATGTTGAATAATTAATTATTCGTGCAGTATACTTGTCATAAGTGAAAACGATTCAATAAAAAGGGTATATTATTTAAAAAAAAGTACATTTAAATACATTTCAAGTCTTTATGTTTTCGTTATTATAATAGCTCTTTTATACAAAAAATAAAGCACACTTACTCCCGTAGAAACATAATTTAAATCTGTATTTTCAAAAATATAAAATATTAAATCGACAATGATATCATATTTGACAATAAATAAATCAGTTTTTTTCTATTTTTAACATACTTGAACTAAACGAAGTATAAAGAAACGAATACCTTTTTATAAACTTATTTTTAGTATACTTCCAAGAAAATCATGTCAAATAATAACACGTATTCCATAACATGTATTCCACAATATATGTAGTTATTATTTATAAATAAAAAAAGTACGGCAGCC
Organism: Sialis lutaria; assembly: GCA_949319165.1. Lineage (NCBI taxonomy): Eukaryota > Metazoa > Arthropoda > Insecta > Megaloptera > Sialidae > Sialis > Sialis lutaria. The sequence continues at coordinate 18,016,855 of OX439231.1, read as the reverse complement.
CATACCCTAGAGCAGTGCTTTTTAAACTTTTTGATATCGCAGCTCCTTTGCAATTGAAATCGTTAATCCACGGCCTCCCAATTTTTTTTTGAACCCAGGCTGGTTAAAGAAATGTTTATTTTATGTTCACTCCTGTACAACTATGGTACCTACTATACTAGCCGTAAAGGAATATTTAATATTCGCTCCAACAGTTTAAAATGTTTGATTTAAAAAAAAATGCTTGAAATCAATATTATCTTATAAACAGTTGTAAACATATACTCATTTTAACAAAGTTTCATTATTATAATTTAAGCAAGTGCATATTTTCAACTCATTCACCGTTGATTTATTTGTTTGTTATATTTGAGGCTCTTCATGGCCTCTTTGTAGGTTAAAATCACACATTTTTGCGCTAAATTTCGCTTCAAGCCAATTTTCAACCAAATTTAATGTAATCACTCGCATTTGAAAGGTAAGTAGTTGTATAGTTTCTGAAAATAACCCCAAGAATAGTCTATTCACCCTTTTAACCTCTTAAATTTGAAAAATCGATTAAACGATAAGTCCACAAATTAATAAATCGTGCAAGATAATATGCAATGCACAAATATAAAAATAATTTATAAATACTATTATATAATATGTTTAAATATGTATGAATATATTTACATATGTACAGGCTGAGTAATAAATTCGTATTTCTTCGATACCTCCTCTGTTAATATTTAGAGAAAAATTAAATTGTTGAATGAACTACATTATTAGTAATAATAATACATATCTAAACTTATATTAAAATACAGGGTGACTTGATAGTACGTATCTCGTAAATATCTCTTAATAGAGTAAATTGACTATTCTTGGGGTTATTTTGAGTTTCTACATCTACTTACCTTTCAAATGCGAGTGATTACATTAAAATTGGTTGAAATATGGCTTGAAAATTTCGTGCAAAAATGTGTGATTTTAACACACTGTGCAGCCCCCTATAACTTTAAATCAAAAATACAAGTATCAATTATATTTATATATTTTACGTCCTCGTTTTTCCAACTTGTCTAATGACCGTAAACATTGTCGTGTGTCCAGCAACAAGACCGTTTTTTTAAATATGTTTACATTAAATTACTTCCACTCGTATGAAACTAATTCCACGGCAGCATAGAGCATGTATCGAATTTGCATATAACTTCAGAATGAAAAATATGACACAGTGTGAAAGAGTTAATGATATTTATTCCACCCAAATAATGTAACTTACAACAGTTATCTGAGTGTGGATCAGAGTAACACCAAGGGGTGGGGGTTAGACAGTTACTTGATTGCAGTGGGAGGGGTAAATGTGTTGCATGTAGTGCCGGTGACACTTGGCGCTAGTGTATAAATTATTCTGATTTTTGGTGACTGTATAATACAGAGCTTGACGTGTAATACATATATGTTTGTTAGTCCTGTGTGGGTGGGAAAGCTTTTTTTATAGGTTTATCTCAATGTGTTTTAGTAAGTATCATTAGTGTTAATGTAGAAATGGATTTAAATACATTAGAATCATAAATAAGTACACAGAAAAAGGAAATTTTTTCTATGCAAAATAATAACGAAACAAAAAGTATTTTAAAGATTGTAGTACGCGCAATTTATAAATTTTAAACATTTTTTTTTTCGTAAACAGTCAAGTTCTCCATCGATGAAAAAAATGTTAAATGGTCTGCTTTAAATCCGAAAATTATTTTAAAATTTTGTTTTTTAATAAAAAAATATTCTTACATTTAATGGATAGTGATCACAAAGCTTCGCCTTTCTTTGGAAGCAAAAATAAACCGCTACGGCTGGAGTGACCGTTCTGTTAAATTAGATATGAATTTTAATCAAATTTCTAGCTATCTATGGGGAAAATAGTAACACATCACATTGATTTTCAGTGATAACATTTTTCATGTGTGTTTTTTTTTATTCCTGATGTAACATATATAGTAAAGTGTAAGAGCTTTTGATCAAAGTATGAAGGTTAAATTCGATTGAGTAATAATTTCGTTAGATGTTGTACATGATCTAAAGAGCACTATTCTCCCACTACTGTATTTGGTTTTTATTTCGTTTCATTTCGAAACAGAATTTGACCCACTAAAGAAGTTTAACTCTAAAAACAAAGCTTTTATAATATACAGGATGTTAAGCAAGTCTGGAAACGGTCAAATATCTTGAAAACGAAACGATTCTAAGAAAATTGAGTGTCAAAGTTAACATAATTTTTTAAATAGAAAACCTAATTTTTATCACAGTGTTAAAGATGACCGCGAAACGTTTCTAAAACTCTAATTAATTACCTATTTTTGTTGAGAATTGTCTGAATCCAGAATGTACCAAAAACACGTCGACGTATTTTTTTTTTTGTTTTTTTTTTTAATACTATAAAATAGCCAACTCCTGTCAACACCATTTTATTGTATTTTGTAGTTTTCAGTACATCATGGATAGCACTACTGCTGACGGCACCATAAATTCTAAAGCTTAGACAATTTTCAACAAAAATAAGTCCTGAAGTAGTGTTTTGGAAACATTATTTTAAACACTGTGTGACAAACATAGGTTTTATTGAAAAAAAAAAAATGATATCTCAGAAAAAAATGTTTCTATCAAAGGTTGTTCAAGAAAATAATTTTTCGAAAAAAAAACATATATGTATGTATGTAGGTTGGTATTTAAATAACATTGAAAACGTTTACCAAACCGAGTATCATCCTGTTTCTCCCGTCTCAATTTAAATGTCACACCTATGTATAAGTGCAAAAACAAAACACATTTATATTCAATAAAAATACCGCCAGGAAGTTAGCGCGGACTTGTAAAAAAAAACAAATATTTTTAGCTCAAAAAATTGCTCCTTAATTGCTCCTCATGTATCTGAAATTGCTCCAACTCTAAAAAAATTTAAACAAAAGTTATTAACTTAACAAAAAAAATAATAATTGTTATATGGTATTTTTGAAAAACTAATCGTTTTTCGTAATAATTCTTATGGTCAATCAATTGCTCCCTAATTGCTCCAAATTGCTCTCTACTTAGTTTTTCAAAATTAAATTTTTTTATAGTTGGAGCAATTTCAGATACATCTGAACAAGTCCGCGCTAACTTTCTGACGGTAATAAAAATGCATTGTTGAATGTGTGATTTTTACCATTTATTGAAACTAATGCGCGGTTTATAGATTTATAGTGTACACTATATACACAAAATATGATAAACGATTAATTTGAAGATCCTATCTGCTCAATGCCAATGACAAATAATATTCACATATTTGTGTATCCAAATATCATTATGTAAACTAACATAATTATTATACAAATATTGATGTAACATTTTAATACATTACTGTTAACCAAATGTCAATATAAATTAGTTATACATATAATATATGTACATTATTGTACATATCATGATTATTATTTCATCCATCATAACTAATAGTGAAAACAATGCACGATAACACAAATCAAATTCTCTTTAACGATAAAAATCTAAACGGTTAGGAAATCAGCCACATCAGCTGAAAGCACCCCAGGTAATCAAAGAGGCCTGCTTTCTCTTTTCAGCCATTAGCATTCAGTTAAATCACACACGTCGATACACATGTGCGCGCACTCTATTGGGTTTTGTACACACTAATACATCAGCATGTGTACATTAAAAACAATTTCATGCTCGTCATTTTATTGTCATGCAATGTCAAAAAAATGATTTATAGTTCGACTATTTTTCATTGGTTCATTGTTTTCTCGAATTTTTTGAGTTTTGTAATTTTAGCTAATAAATCATTACATTTTTTTAACCCCCGAAGGAAAAATACGGGTGTAATGCGTTTGACTCGTACATTTGCGTGTATGTGTGTGTCTATTTGTTAAGGTCGGATTTGATGCTAAAATACATTTTTACTATTGGTGTTAATTATCATGTATGTCTATTTCAATAAAAATAACGGTTACGTATAATGTTTAATTGGAAATAAAAACGTAAGAACAAGAAAATAATATGATTATTTTTTAAAAGTTGTAAACATTTTTCTCCGCATTTTTTCTCACTGTACCATGTCAAATATCAGCAAAAAAAGACCCTAAAAACTTTTAAGTATTTTTCTACCAATAATGATTTGACACGATATTAACAAGGAGTGTCAAAAACAAACGCCTTGTTAAAGTTTTTTACTCATAGAAATTCACTAGACCAGTGATGTTCAAACTATAATCCACATACCGTACAGAAAAAAGTGTCATTCGTTTCATTGTATTTGGGTATATATCATAATATATAGAAAAATATATGTATTTATATCATATTGTATGACGTATTGTAAACCTACACGATAAATATTATCATTGCCCTTACAAAGAGGTACTGACAGAGTTGTAGCCTGGGTTACGGGGCTAAGGAGTGAGTCAACACGCTTTATTTATCGTCATCAAAAAATATTTTTTAGATTTCATTGTAGAAAGGGGCCAGCCTTTTATGTTGGGGACCCGCGATAGGATGTGGGGGCAACGATTCTTATAAATATGCTTTAATATTATATTTTTAAAATTCTCTAAAAAAATAGTTGTACAAAATTATTAATTGATTCATTTTAAGTCATTTTTAAAATAAATACTGTGCAATAATATAAAATACTTCTTATATGTAGTATATAAAAATTCTATTGAATTTTACATCTATAGACGATCATCTTTTAATTATTTTTCTTATATCTGTTTTTTATTTGCAGTATTTTCAACATTTCAGCAATATTTTACTAGCGTAAGCAAAAAATGAATATTTAAAAACAGTTTTCATTGAACAGAGTGATTGAATTTTAAGACAAGCTATTAACTCTCAGACAAACAAATCATAAAAACTTCAAATAAACCTTTCATTAAAAATAATTACAGTGTCAATATACATAGAACGTACAATTTTCTTTGAAATACTAAGAAAATAATATGAAAAACTATGTTTTTGCTGATTCACAAATTTTATTGTTTTACAGTAAAGATAAGAATTTTTATATTATAATTTATAATCAATTTTGTTTTTTGTCTATCCTTTATTTATTTAATTAATTAATTAATTAAACTTTCATCATAATTAATATTACCATCCTTATCATGTGTTAAAATAGTATTGTTAATAATTAATTATAATTAATAGTAATGTTAGAGCTGTAATAAACTGCAATTAATAAAATAAAAATAAAAAGTTGTATACTATTATTAAATACAAGTGAGTTATTTAATAATAACTACATATAATAATACTTATTTGAAAGTATTTGACACATGTTACATATATATGTATTTAAGATTAACAATAAATTATATAAATTATATTGGGTACATTAAGATTTTAAAGGTAAATTGGAACATATTTATATCAACATATATTCAACGATCTTCTACCATCTTTTAAATAACGGTTTAGATATAACATCCAGAAATTCTCAATTTTGTTTTTGCATTGTATGTAATACTTGCTCATAAGATAGTTTTGTATAAATCGAAATAAATTATAATATGAGCAGTGGCGTGTAATGAAAGTCCCCATTAAAAATATATTAATAAGAAAAATACAAAAATTCATAACAAAATCACAATGCCTGAAGATATTTTTGGTACATTGTATAACTAACCGAAGAACATTTTTTTTTTACTTTAACTTACCAGTTTGCTCCAACCCTTCCTTTTTTTGGAACTCAGTTGTTTAAATACGCGCCACTGAATGTAAGGTTAGGTGACCAAATAAATTAGAATGATGATTATGGTAGAATATTTTATATTTAAATAAAGTTACATTTTTTCTAACGTTTTTGCAGCATCATTTTTCAAAAAAAGAGTATATTACTATATGTAGGATACGCACAATTTACAATATATTTTTTATAATTTAGTCAAAAACCATATTCAACCAACGATGTTTTAAATCGTAAAATTGATCAAACTCAACCCCTTCTAAAATATACACAATATTATACACAGAAGAATTCAACCATGATATAACTAATCGGATCAAAATTAATGTAACGTTGAAATTACGAAAACTGTTGTAGTAAAAATATCTCTCAACATGGTGTTAATGGGTATTTTATAATTTCAAAGCATTACATTTTATGAATATATTTTTTTAATCTTATTATGAACATAAGCTTTTCAGAAAAAACAACATAATATAGTGAAACTTCTATAACCAAATAGTTATGATTACTTTTAAAAATCTGTCAAGACATACACGGGGAAAAATTTTATAGTACGGATTTATGAATCCTGAAGTATTACCTGGAATTAATTTTAAAAATAAATAAATAAATTGAAATATAGTATGCAGTAGCATCTGTTTCAGAATATAATCTTCAAAATATTTATTCTGATATTTTATTATTAGTGTCACTATAGGTACCCGTATAATATCATGTTTAAATGTATTTTACATTTATATTTGTATAAGTTTGCAGTTTAACTATGCCACATGGCTTTGACTAGTTCTGACCACAAAACTAAAACCAAAACAGATGTATATAACAATCTTCTTATGAAGCATCTACCTAAATTGTACATAATGATTAATTATATAAAATATGATATATTACAAAATACTTTTTTAATTCATGTTAAAATCATTAATAACACAGATCCACAAGAAATACTTTTTTCTCTTAATAGGGTTCTGTTTTTTTTTACGTATTTCTGGACATTGAAAACAAAAAAAAATAGAAACGTTTACTTTTTGAGCAAATCTAATATTCCAAACCACATTTTTTTAAATTAATTTAAGTTATTTGTAATCAAATGAAAAATTATACTTTTTTGAGAAATAAGAATAAAATAATTCATGGACAGAATTGGAATATTGAAAGTACCTACTTTCTTCATAGCTCGGTCAAAATGGACTTACAACAATATAAAATAATCTGCAGTGTGCCACAGGACTTTCTTATACGTAATAATGACAGTGAACAGTGTACGTGATTTTTATTTTATTGAAGGATATTTCTGACAAACTAATAAAAGATAGAGTAAAATGAATGAGACATAAACTATAGAAATATTATTTTATACATTATGTATCGAACGAATTTTGTTTTACATAATTACTAACAATAAGATGGAAACGGATGTTTACTCATGTAGTTTTTTTTAATTTTTTGAAATAAGACAAATGTTTTAGATAAAAAACGTCGAATATGTTATTATCTATAATTTATTCCCCATACATTTTTTTCCAACACTTATGATTTAACCAGAAAGATTTTTTTTAAATAATTATTTAGAATAATCTATACTGGTTGTCGGGTGATTTGACCGCACGGATCACGACTCATACCGTCAAGACACCTGGCGACCACTGCAAACTAAATGAAATAGAGTGTACAGTGTTTATTCTCAATATTACGTATAAGAAAGACCTATGGTACCTATGGCAAACACGTACAGTCTCTGTAATATGTATAAGAAACTCCCATGACACTCATGGCAGATATTTCTTCTCTGTTATGAACCATTTGAAATGTACATAAAAACGAATACTTGGTTAAAAAAAAGAAAAAATTAAATTTGTTTTTTCGAAAAAATGAATAGAACATAAATTATAGATAATAATATTACCTACAGTTTTCAACTTGGTCATTTTTCTCTAATTCGCACTGTTTCAATGTAATTCGAAAAATTCGAAAATCGATGTAGGTAAACATCCGTTTCCGGTTGAGTGATCGTTTTCAAAAATAGGAGGTTTTCATCCCAGGAAAAAATTAATCTTAAGTATAAAATTCCACCTTTCTACGATTTGTCGTATTTGAGTTACATCGTCTACAGACCGACCGACAGACAGACAGACATCATGGCGAAAATAGTCAAAATGGACTCAGGGAAGGTCAAAATTGATAATTCCATCAAAATCCGGATTTCGAAAAAAATCGCGTTTACTATACTTACTTATACTATATGTATATTTCATATACATGAGTATAAGAAAGTAAAAATGATTCATTTTTGGCCGAAAAATTATCATGGCTCGTAAGAGCACTCAAAGTTGATATAATTTTTTTTTAGCTATTTTTGAAGATTACAAACTGATTTTAAAGTTCAACAAGCTTATTTATTGTCAAATTGGTTTTCAGCACCCAAAAATATGAACGTATTATATATAAGAAATATACATGAGACTGTATAAATCATTCAAAGAAAAAGTTATATATATTTTGTATAACGTTATCATAAGACATTAATTTTAAAATTATTAAAAATTTGTTAGAATTTTTCAAATAACTTTAATCAAAATTAATATAGATTCCTTTTCACCACTTGCTGTCATTTTAATTAATAATTCTCAAGAAAATTTAGATATGTCATTCAAAATGGCATTAATTAAACTTTATTCAAAAGAAAAAGTTTATTCACTTACAATTTTTTAATTTCAATATCACTCACCAATAAATCAATAAATACCTATATTGGAATCAAATTATATATTTGTGCTAGTATTTTGTCACCTATTTATTTTTATTTGAAATTTTAAAGAATATTAATTGACATTTCATCAAAAATTTAATTGAATTATTCCATAACAAAATTAAGTATAAAAATTTAGAAGTTAAAATAAATAAAATAACTCGAATCCAACCAAAATAAAGAAAAGAGAACGTTTGTTCACGGAAAGGTAAAAACCAAACTGATGTAAAACAATCACATACAAAATTCGATTATTTGATTTACGCGTGGCCAGAATTTGATAAAAGATCCTAAAAAAAATTTCTATTGCCTGAACAGATTTATATACGAAACAGAAATACTAAACATGTTACGTGATCGTTTAAACAACAGTAATTATCTATTTCAAGGCAGCCCTCAAATTCAATTTTATTTCTTTTTAACCTTAAATCAGCGATTCTCAACCTGTGGGGCGCGCCCCCCTAAGAGGGCGTGATTAAACTGAATTGGGGGCGCGAGCATATCGAGAAAAAAATGAGAAAATATATTATTGAAAAATGTATTTAATTGAAATGTATTTAGCTGAAAGAAAAGCAATAAAATACATTTTGACATGGTAAAAAATAAAAAATAAAATACACGCTTACATTTACACTGATATATAATACCCTTAAAAATAGGATTGTATCAGTACTGCACAATGTATTTAATAATTAACTTATCAATATTAAATTAAAAACAAGATTAATAATTATTAGTGACTCCCTTGGCCCTGTCCTGCAGAGCAAAGTTTTTCGATAGAAAGGTTAATATTAGAAATTGACACTAAGCATTTTTTTTTATATTTAGCTGAGATCTATTTTTAGGGGGGCGCGATGAGAATTGTGACTGAAAATTGGGTCGCAAGTACTAAAAGGTTGAGAAACGCTGTCTTAAATCATTTTAAATAGGGTAATATTTAATTGCACTATATATAGATAGTATTCACTTTGTACATCGAACATAAACAATACTTTGCAATTAAAATTTTATAGTATCAACTTTATACACGTAAACATATATTTTAATACTTTTTTATTTATTTTTTATTGCATAAAGTGAATATTTAATCATTTTAAAATATAGAAATTCACAATAAATACATCAAAAACATGTCAGGTCCAAATTTAGGTCAAGTGCAAAGGATTATTTTTTAATGCAAAGTATTTATTTAAAGTTATATATATTTTTTTTAGAATTTTGGCGTTAGGGTGCAGTCACGACTGTGTTTTACATTTTTTATTTATTTTTTTATTGGAGCATTGTTATTATCAAACTTTGTATTTATTTAAATATTTACTTATTTGTGCATTTTTAATTATTTGTTTATTGTTGTTTTTTCAGTGGATTTTTATTTTATTTTGTTTTTAGTATATTTAGCTTATGTTAGACTACCTATGACCGATTGTACAGTGGACACAAATAAAGGATGGGGATTTTGCTTCCGGAAGTGATATAATTTGTTTTAAATTCAATATATTGGTTTATTGTTGAATAATTAATTTTTCGTGCAGTATATTTGTTATAAGTGAAAACGATTAAATAAAAAATGTTTATTATTTAAAAAGGTGCATTTAAAACACAAGCCTTTCAAATATGCTTATGCTAGTTGTTATGTTTTATAATAGTATATTATACCACGAGTCAATAATGATAGCTATTATTACCGAGGAATAGTTTTCGAACCGAGCCGCGTAGCGGCGAGGGAGAAAAAAAATTCCGAGGTTATAATAGCCATTATTGCGAGTAGTATACTGTACTTTATCTACGACTATTTTAATTACTTTAATAAAATACAACTGAATACAAGGAATGCAAGTTTCAACACAAGCATTTTTGTTCTAATCTCAAATTAATATAAATTAAATAATACCATGGAAACAAAATACACAAACTCTCTGGTGTCCAAAAATATTAAATTATTAATATTACAGTTAATAAACTGAACAAGTTTTGTACTATCAACAACTTTACTAGAGTTTTTATCCATTTCAATACAAATACACAAACACTAGGTGTTTTATTTGACAGTCGTAAATAAATTTTTTAGACTTAAAGTTTGTGTATTTTGTTTCCATGGTATTATTTAATTTGAGGAATTTTCTGATTGGTGCATTGGAGGGCAATAATGACTTAGAGGGCAATAATGACCATTATTGCCCTCTAATGCACCAATCAGAAAATTTCTCTTTCGTCATAGTTCCCTCTGGGATTAATATATCGCATTATATAGTAAAAACTACGTATGTAATGTATGTATTATATATAAGTCGTGGATAAAATGGATTAAATGTAGTAAATTTTAACTCAATAAAAATTTTATTATAAAACTATATTAGCGATTTTTGTCACTTGAAAGAAGCTGTATTTTTTGTAATAATATGTTATAAGTATTGTTGGGGATAGGTAGGTTAAATAATTTAACCTTAACCTTATGGTACCTTAAATTTATAATATTAAAAATAGTACTCACGATTTGATGTTACCGGAGTCTCGCCTTCTTAACTGTAAAACTGCACTATAGGATCGGAAAGACTCAGGTTTATGGGAAACACAATTTAACACAATTTTATATACATAAATAAAAATAACTTTAAATTTAACTTAATATAATGTTTATATCTATAAGTGTATACCACAACGGTGTGGTTACTATAAAATATTTTATTCTATATTTTAATGCGAATAACGTAAAAAATATATATATATATATATATATATATATATATATATATATATATATATATATATATATATATATATATATATATATAACTAGGAGGCTAGCTATTCAATTACGTTTTTAAACTATACTGTTTTAATTCTAAAACTATACTGATACATCAATTTATTATACACGTTTTGACAAGTTTTATGGCTTGCGAGTATTAACAAGAAAATAATAATAAATTATATATTACATTTAAGTTGCGTCACCAAGTATCATAAATAAAAATATAAACCGCAATAATTAGTAGGTCATTTTTTTTTTTTATTTTATAATTTCACCAATTTGGAAAAGATATCATAAATAAGTCTACCAAATTCCATATCCAAATTTTGTTTAAAATGACTTTAAAAACATTTAAGAAATGACATGTGCAACAAATAGTACCTACTGACTTTTCTTAATCTATAGATTTTTTATGTACAATATTACTAAAGCAAATTCTATAAATGTTTCTAAAAAAACAATTTTTTGTAGTTTTTGTTTTGAAATCTTTTCCAAAGTGTTATTTTTTGCTCAATATAGATTTTAGCATTCATATAATATTTAAAACGTAATTTTTTCAACCTAGTTGGTATTTTTTATGATATCTTAAAATTTTACTCAACACTATACTCACTGAAAATAATTGATATAAAAGTTTTTATTTTATCTATTAAACGAGCTGAAATTTGACAGTTTGCAAAAATTTACCCAAACGTTATCGCATATAAAATGTACCTATTGTACATAAGTTTTTTCAGCTTTCACGTATACCTACATATTCTCGTTTATTCAAAAATACCTACTTGTTCCATTACCTATACGAACGTAAAACATTTTTAAAACAAAAACACTTTCCAGCCAATCTGATGCGTTTCCCGTGTGTCTCGTGAGTTACAACACAGGGGGTGGTATAGCCCCTCCACCACTTTACCGCGTTTCCCCTTCTTGCACCTTTATTTCAGCTGACGAGTCGATCAACGATTCTAAACACAATTTACGTGAAATATTACATCCAATTTGTCTACCGCTCGTGACAGAACGAAATTCAAAGGCGACAACTACGTACAAGGGGGAAATGTTGTTAAAAATGCTAACAACACTACTAGGTATTTGTATTTAGTTATTTTTAACTTACATTAGATGTTATTTAAAGTCTAGATTGTTTGTTACGTATATACAGGATGTTTCCTTTAATCGACCCTGGTTAATGTTTCAAAAACAATATAGAGAAACATATTTCGGACAAAAATTTATGGGTTTAAAGAGGAACATCAGATGACGCTAATAATTTCAAAACTGTTTTTTTTGAAAGTTGATTCATGAGATATTTTGAAAAAATAACTATTTTGGGATGTCACTCCTCCACCTAAGACACGATTTTTAAAATGGGAACGTCCTCTAGCCAGACATAACCGATAAACCAAGTTTCATCAATATCGGTTTAGTGGTTAATGAGTTATGCGTGTGACAAGGATTCAAGAGACAGACACACAGATAGACACGGAACAAAAAAGTGTATTTTTTGACTTGAAACGGTAAGATCAAGTGAAAATTTTGAAATCTGAGAACAACTCTATTTTATTAACTTCCACCCATGCTTTCTGTAAGTTTGTTTAAACTTCAATTTCTTGAATTGTTTGTTTTGTAAAGTTTGTTGTTGATTAAACTCCTGAATGGTTCATATAAAGTAAGAAATAGAAATTGAGACAATATGCAGCAAAATACATATACATATTGTACTTACTCGCAATCAATTTTATCAGGAGATAAAAAAACAATTTTTTTTAATTATTTTTTTAGAAAAAAAATATTCAAAGATCATTAACTTGAAATTAATTACCACAATTTTCATCAGCCTAAAATTTATTTTCTTGAAATTCATGGGCCCAAAAAATGATTTTTTAAAATTATATCGCTGTCATGATCTCTGTAGTTGCTGAATGCAATAAAATTTTATTATATTAATAAAATAACGTGACAAGGCTATGACGGCTTTTTATACATATTTATGTAAGTTTTTAAATACAATTAACAAATCAAAAAAAGAAACAGTATTTGTTATAAACTATAGTTGACATTATAAAACGAAATGTAACATTATACAAACAAATTAATTACACAGTCCCATAAAAAGGTTCTCTTTAACCAGATTATGTTTTTCTTATATATTTTTGACAGTAAAAACGCTCGCTGACCCTCAATTTTTTGTTGCTATCATAATAAAGTAGCAAAAATCCAAAAAAATTTAAGAATAAATCTGGAAAATCAAGCCCAAATAATTTTCATAGAAAATTTCAATTAAAAAATATATTTTTCATTAATTTCTCAATTTTTATCAAAAATACTAACCTTCTGTACTAGAATTAAATAAAGTATAAATAAATGGGTACCTATTTCATTAAATTTCAATATGATTCTATAATATGAATTTTTACTTATAATATGATTCTCTTAAAAGTGGGGACATGTTGAAGAAATACGTTGTGTATGTATATTAATATTGTATAATGTATATATGTACATTCTCGACTATGAAAATAATATATAGAAATATTGTCGAATGATACAAATATGTACATAGGTGCTCTCTCGGCTATCAATTTAAATTAATTTGAATTGTTGTTGAATTTCCTCGGGCGAACATTAATTGGTTAACCTCGGGGATTTATTCTATAAAACTGTTTTATTATGTTATTCCTTTAACAAACATTACTATACATTGTGTATCTATGAATGTATAAAAAATACGTAGTCTTTCACCTAGCAAAAAGGTAATTGACGAAATGAAACCATCTTATTTAACATATTATTAAAAAATATTATTAATATTATTACATTTTTCCGACGTCCATATTTACATATCATACACAGATAAAGTGTTTTTTAACTAAACTAATAATAGTCAGTGTAATTGTATATTTTTATTTTTTAAAGTATAACTATAAGTTTATTTTTGAACAAATAAATAAACAAAAAAACAACTTTATTTTAATTCAAATGAAACTTGTCGAAACAACCTCTTGTTTTTCTACACAATTCCTTCCTTAAGGGAGTATCCTGCTTTATGAGGCCAAAAATAAGCGTTTTTTGGGGAATAGATAGAAAAAAATAAGCTAGTGAAGCAAACTTTTCAGATTATTTTATTGCATATTTGAACGTTAAAAAAAATTATTAAGACAAAAATATTCAAACGCAACCAATTTATATGAAATTTTGTACAACGCCTTGCAGTCGCAGTCTCCAATCGGCGGGAAAGATGAAGCCCGTAATTTTTGTCTGAGACAAAAAAAACCAAAGTAAGTTTTAATTTTTATATATTTTTCTTCTATATGAACTAAGAAAAACCCAAAAAAATTTAAAATTAAAAAAAATGTCAGGTTTGAAAAAAAAAGTGCTTTTTGCAAGAAAAAAAAATCATTTCAACTTGCTAAAAAAGTTGTTTAGAATTTTTCATAAAACTTTTTAGTTCATATGGAAGAGAATTTAAAACTGAAGACAACAAGCTTTGGTTCATTTTGATTGGTCGTTTAGTTTTCTTGCAATCACACCCGCCAATTTAGAAAAATGATAAAAATTAAAACTCGAGAAAACACGCTTCAAAGTTTACGGTCAGAAAAAGCAGTTAAACGGAGAGGAAATATATCATTATAATTTGTACTATAGCTTGACCCGACGCTTATACAAATTCAAAATATTGTTTTAGACGATAATTGAACCTTTTCAGGTAGGTACATTGTTCGGATTTATTCGACCGAGGGGAAAAGCGAGCGCTCAAAATGCCCGAGCGCTTGTATACCTTCTGGACACTCCACTGCGATTAATGCTATATTTTTGAAAATATTTCGAATTTGCCTATAAAACTTTACAGACATATTCTTAGATATATTAGGAAGAGAATTAAGCAATAAAAAAAATGAATTTTTTGCGACTCATAAAGCACACTCCCTTAAACGACCAGTATTTGATAAAACTATACTTTTTTCACAAAAAGATCACTTACATTTACACCGATTTTTTAGCTGATCAGTTGTGAATTTGTAAAGAATATATTGAATAATGTTCAACCTAGTTGTACTCGTATACAGTTTATTGAATAACAATTATATACATAATTTTCTTTCTTTTTCAGAGCATTTGTAAGAATAATTTGCGTGTGTTGTCCAAGACGAGTAAGAAAAAGATATCAACCTGCTTTTCGCTGCAAGCCTAGCCAGGTAATGTTTGTTTTACATTTGTTAATTATATAATTTACATGATATGCTATACTGGAAAAAGCATTTTATATTCAATTTCATTTGAAAGTGGGCTAATTTCATAATTAAAAGCATATTATTTTGTTTCATGTTTTCATGTGAAAATTAAAAATGTACTTTTGTTTCTTTTATTTTTAAATATTTAATCAAAATAATAATAACCAATTAATATAACTGTATATTTTTTAAGGGCTCTATTCAAATTTGTGTATAGTTTATTGAAGTTACAATCAAGTGATATATTACAAATTAGTATAAAATAACATATTTATTCTCTAATGAAAATATAATCATTAAAATTTAAGAATTCATCATATTCAATTACGAGATGTTTAAAAATAATGTATCATTCGAATATCTTGTTTTTTATAGGGTATTAAAAAATATATATTAACAATAAAGGAAATGATAATATTTATATATTTACTTGTAAAGAGTAACATCTTCTCTTACATTATTACGTATTAGTGAACTAACTTAAACAATTAAACCTTTCATACAAAATAATAATAATAATATTTATTCTATTGTGTCAAGTAATTTTCATCAACAGCACATTATATTGTAATGATTTAAGAAATATATTATATAAATGATGCAAAAATAGTATTCAGAAAAAAGATTTCCAGCCGGCAAAAAAAAATCCCCCAAAAAAATTATAAAATTAGAACGTTCGAATAATTGCATATATTTGCTATCATTGATCTACTAGTAAACATCAATTTATTATTTCTACCCTACATATTCGCTATAAATAACCGCATATATATAAGAAACCCACGTGCTGACACAAAGCAATTAAAACTATCCCATCTTTTATACTCTCCTCTTTCACGGTCAAACATTCTTCTGTAAGGATAAATATCTTCCTCAAGGTCACTTCTAAATCACTCTTTAAAAACTACCCCCGTAATTACGGAATAAATCATGAGACCGGGCCGAAAATCTGAGACAGGGTGCAAACTAACCCCTGATTTATTTTTACTAACCACAGAGCAGACACGAACGAGATAGCAAGAAAGTATATCTGCTTGTGTCAGACAAAGAGGTGAAACGTGTTGGCTTGTTTAGTGAATAAAACCACACACAATGCCGTTAATTGTTTGCGAGATCCCGATCTGTGTAATGTTCCCACAGGCGCGGCCTAAAACCGGCTGGAACAGGTTACACACACGACATACGTGCAGATTCAAATTACAAAACACCGCTCATTGTGTGGCGGATCGTTTAAATGGCATTGTATTTTTATTTATGTAGTGCTGCGCAATCAACACTAGATAAATAAATATACAAAAATTTCAAGAATTTGGAGCAATGTGATATCAACATTGAATGATCTGGATCCAGTCCTGATCCATCCTATACTCGATTAAAATGCATTTTTGATTTTAATTATAATTTCAAACATATTTTACGATAGAATCTATTTTATAATAAGAAAGCTTCTTTCTTAAATTAACTGTCAATGTTACGCAAATAGCGTTAGCGGTGGTAATAATAATTATTATTATCATTAGCAACGATGATGTTAAAAACAACATATGCATTTACTTCTTTGATAAAATAAATTTATTTAATTTTTTACTATGATATGATAATTCTACGTCATTACATTGTTATTGTCCTCTTGTATGTATGTACATATGTATTATTTATTTATTTATTTTTTAAATTTCAATTAAAATTTTACAGAGGAAATAAAAATTATAAAAAATCCTTTAAAAAATACATAATAATTGTCACACGATCAGCTACAATACAAAAATTTTGTATTGAATTGAGAATTTTAGAAAAAACATTATTGTTAAAAATAACATAATTTTGTTGACTTTTTTACGTTCCAAGGCGAAAATTGTGAAATCTACGTTGATTTTTAAATTCGCTTATCCAATTAAATTAATCAATAATTGAATATTTAATGAAAAATTATGGCAATGTTGACATGGAATGCTTCCTATATGTATAAACTAGAGCAGTGGAACGAACAAAATTGTATGTACTTCAGCTTCGCTCTAAAAATCTACTTGAAACCAATTATTTTTATAATACATTTTATAGTTTAGTTATTGTTATTTGTGCTTCCAAAAAAATACATATTATCAGAAAAGTTTGAAATGTACCCAGCACCCCCACCATTTCTATCAATAAAAATATATAGTATCATATTATGTTACTATTAAAATAGAATATTTTCATTATTTTTTATAACATTTCTAGCTGATTAAAAATATAATCGCAATTCAAAAAGGTTATATTATTATGTTAAGTTGTAATTTAATACTAAATCAAATAACGCTTAAAAAGTTAAATTAAATATACAGGGTCCTCCAATAGTGCGTCCGGCATTGTTTTACGCCCAAACTATTGAAGATAGAGAGTTAGGATAAATTTTTTACTATATATATCGACCCTAAAGAATTTCAGGAAAATATTTTTAACCCCCTAAAACTGCTCCTTGGGGGGTAGTTTGAGGGGTACATACCCGTTTCTCAGTAAAATCAAATAGAATGGTATATCAAAAAGTACATATTTGTAAAGATAATGAAAAAATAAGAAACTTTCGTAAAAATTTTTTTTCATACTTTCAATTGTTTAAAAAATATGGCGACTTGTTATCAAATTTTAGAGTTTTACTCAAAGTGCTCTAATTTCATTAAATATTTATGGAATTTTATTATTATTTTAAATTTAGAAAGTAGAAATAATGAACTTTGTAAAGATGTATGATTATTTGAGATTTTAATAGTTTAAAGTGTCATACTCGACATACCAAAAATTGAAATGTTCAATTAGGGATAATTCAAAATTTTTAAATACAATGGTATATCAATTAGTACTTTTTCTTAAAGAAGATATGTAAATAAACAGTTTTTGATAAAAAAAAATTAAAATTAAAAATTTTAATTTTCAGTTTTCAATTTTAAAATTATAATTTAAAATTTTAAATTTTCTTAACAAAAGTTGTTTATTTACATATCCTTTTTAAGAAAAAGTACTTATTGATATACCGTTGTATTTGAAAATTTCGAATTATCCCTAGTTGAACTTTTGAATTTTTGATATATCGCGTATGACACTTTAAATTATCAAAATCACAAATAATCATACATCTTTACAAAGTTCATTATTTCTACTTTCTAAATTTGAAAAAATAATAAAATTCCATTAATTTTTAACGAAATTAGAGCACTTTTAGTGAAACCATAAAATTTGAGAACAAGTCGCCATATTTTTTAAACAATTGAAAGTATTAAAATTTTTGTTTTACGAAAGTTTCTTATTTTTTTATGATCTTTACAAATATGTACTTTTTGATATACCATTCCATTTGATTTAACTGAGAAACGGGTATGTACCCCTCAAACTACCCCCCCAAGGAGCGGTTTTAGGGGGTTGAAAATATTTTCCTGAAATTCTTTAGGGTCAATATATATAATAAATTTTTTATCCTAAAACTCTATCTTCAATAGTTTGGGCGTAAAACAATGCCGGACACACTATTGGAGGACCCTGTATACTTAAATAATAAGCATAAGCTACTATTATAATTATGATATTTCTTTATATTTCTAGATGCCATTTTGTGCGACTAATTAATAGTGTACAAGCTAAAACTAAAGAAAAATATTTTAATAAAACTTCTGGATAATTTGGGGTTCATATTTGTTTGTTATTACATAGTATGTATTATTATATCATATCAATATACATATTACGAGGTATTTAGAAAATACCGTAGCTTGTAAAATATCAGTCGTACAAAATTACTACTGTAACAAAAACAGTAGACAATTTAGTGGTCTGCAAGTTTATGATTTAATATTTTAATGTATGTACAAACCCCAATTTACGAAATAATTTCCAAAAACTACTTTATCAAAAAAAAAGTCCTCAACTTTTTTGTCGTAGCTTCCTGATTTCGCCAACTTACCGAAATATTCGTAGGCACTCATAATACTTAAAAATAATGCATTGGTCTATTTTTGCACACGTAGAAAAATATTTCATAACAATCACTCAATTTTTAATGAAATATTACTGTTTGACGTAGTAATCTTGAAACGGTCCAAAATTTTGTAAAATTGTTGAATAAATCATGTAAATGATATTTATGAATATAGTAAAAATTGCGTATTATAAAAATTACAATCTAGTTTGTAGAAGTTACTCATGTTACACATGTTAAAACAAATAGTATTTTTTTGATACAAAATTGAAATTTTTATTCGGAAACTGTAACTTTTATTAAAAAATCGTAATAAACCACTTTTTTCTACCTATTGACTGGACTATTGAAATAAAACAAATATCATACCTACTATAATAATTTCAAATCCATTTTCTATAAAATATCATTTATTGAAGTTTAAAAGTTTAATTTTTATTAACTTCGTACGATAAACAATAATTTTAAGTTAAAATGAGTAACTATATATCATACAATAAAACATACAACATTCGTAGAAGTATATATGTGTATTTTATACAGATATTATTTCAAAGTGAACTATTTTATTACACAGACCTTTGATAAACGACCAACACTAAATTATTTTTTATTGAATTCCGTAATATACAGAGATGTATTAAGATAAAATCACACAGAATGGCCATAATTGTTTATTTCTAAATTTAATGCGAGTGCTATAATAAAGCCTAGTTCACACTAGGCTAGTATTTTAGTTGTGTGGCGAGTGATTTACTCGTTAATATTTTAGTAATTGAAAAGTATCCGGATTACAGTGTATTAGTAAATGACGCGCGTCAAAATGACAAACGTAACAAAGTAAAAATACATTTTTTTTTCTAATGGCTATACCTATTAGAAGTAGTGAAGGACGAACTTAACAAGAGAAAATAAAAAATGAATGCAAGTAAAAAATTGATCAATAGGAGAGATGTACTAGGAGCTACAAATGTCCTTCTCTAGGAATAAGAATTAAAAGATCCCAAAGAATACAACTTTAAAAATGACATGAAAGTTATTTTAATTTTTCGACAAGATATCGCGTTCAGATTTGTCCAGTAGCTTATTTAGTATTTAATGAGGGGTTGCTCCTCGACCAAAGAAATAGAACAAAATGGATTGACTAGATTAAATGACTAAATTACTCGACTAAATTTGTCTGCTCGTACATGTTTAGTTACTATTTAAAATACTAGCCACTTGATTATAAACAACTAGCCTATAGCCTGTACTAGGCTTAAGGCTGTTCATGCCGATTTTTCCGAAACTAAATTCTACGAGATGTCGCCACCGTAGAAAACAAAAATCATTTGCACAAGTCTAGCCCTGAGGGGAAAATATTACCATAGAAACAAATACAAATTCAAACTGTCAGATATAAGGAATGGGATATTCTCGAAGTTAAACAGAGATGAAGCTACAAAGGATAGAAATAGTTCTTATGTTTTAAGGCTTACATTCAATATTTTCAAATGAAAATTGCAGAATTATTATAAAATTAGAAAGCTTAAACAAATATCTATGTCGTGGTATATTTTTTTTCTGTATTTTTCAAGAATTTTTGTTATATATTGAGTTTTATCATATCAAGAAATATACACAAAATTTTCAGATTTTTTTTATTAATATATAAAAAAATTAAATTGAAAAATTATGTATGTCATGACATAGAAAAATTAATCTAGTTTATCACTGTATTTTTTCATAAATGATTTATTAATACTGGTCAGAGCTGAACTTAAAATACAAAACCGTAATTTCTCTATAGTAATTCTTATGGCAATTCAAATAGCATGTTCAGCCTTAACACAACGGGGGAACTTACGAACATTAATTTCAAAATTAAAGCAAATGATATGCACCTCCTATTTTTGGAGGTGCACATCTTATCAACTTTTTAAATTATCTAATTATCATAGAAACGACAACGCGATGTGTAGAAAAAATATTTTAATAAAAAATTGTATCGAATATTTTTTTTAATGGAATCATTTATGTAGGTATATTATTTTTTAGGATGGAGCTATTTGCACAAACCACTAACTTAACGTAAACTAACCTAAATAGGTACATAAACAGTATGTGCAAATAGTCACATTCTTATTTTCAAAACATTTTGTAAAATAAAAAATGTTCGAACTAAAAGTTCTAGAGAATATTATTATCCGAAAATTTTATTATCACCATTTTTCTGTATAACGAACCGTTTTCTATATATTCGTTTCTATATAATTTATACAATAAGTTTTGTGGTGGTATTTAAAAAAATATATATTAAAATTTTCAAAATGGTATTTTTTATTTCAAAAACTTAGTTTTTAGATCTAATAGACAGATACATACACCTAAACTACAAATAAAATAAATATTGTAATCGTTGTTGCGAAGAAACACACATTAAGGTTAACATAGAGTCTTAATAAACGTAGAACATAACAGTAATAATAACTTGTAGTATCATCTGAGAAAGTTCTGTAAATAGAGTAATTCAAACAAAATTAAATTTTCGGTTAGTACATACTCTGTACGATTAATGATACACGAAATGGGGCGATACTCCTCTGATTACAGTAATTTCTCGCTGAGATAAATAATAGACTGCAAATGTGAACCCGTTGTAAAAAAGCACACACACACATAACGTAAATATAATAAATTTAAATAATGTCTTCCAGCAAATAAACTTTAGAGTGGAGTACTGAATTGTATGTATCTAGGTTTTCTCATTAGTTCGAACTGAAGTACACTTTTTAATAAAAAATATTATTGTTTTATTCTTGGAATAATATAAAATGATTTTCTGAATAATTTATCGTACATTCAACTTTATTTTTACTAAAAATGTTTATTTACCTAAGAATCTGCTTATTTAATAGATATAATTTCACTTCGCTATTGAAAAAAGCCTTAATAAGATTTTCTCATGCATCATTATCGAAATTTTCTGTAAAATTCAGCATAGCATACAATAAAATTTTCTTCAATACTACCTTTATTTAAAATATTTATTTCTATTAAGCACCATTTAAAAAAAATCCAAAATTTCAAAATTGATATAGGTTAACATCCGTTGCCAGTTTAATGATGTTTTTCAAAAATAAACATTGCATATCTACTATACTGGGTGGACCATTTTAACCTTTAATGGAGAATACCTCGTTCGGTAAGTGAAATAATAAAAAAGTTTTCAGATAAGAGTTGTACGGTTTGGAGGGGGACATAGACGTACTTGGATGAAATTTTTTTAGGTGGTGTTTTCAAGGTGGTATGAAGGTCAACATCATTTTTTTAAATAGGAACCTATAGTTTTTATCAAGTAATTTTATTTAACGAATCTTTCACTAAAAACTTTTTTTTAACAACTTAACCTTTCCAAGATATCTAACAAAATAATTCGAGATTTTGAACATTCAATATTTTTTTACTCAGAAATTATCAGGTTTAGAGAAAAAGCATAAAATACAAAAAATGTTTATTTTGGCATAATAAAACTTGAAGAATTATATTTTAAATTTTAAAACTTATTCTAAAAATTTTTTAACATTTTTTTTTGCTTAAATAAAATAAATTAAAGAAGTTTTAAAATTTTAAAAATAATTATTTAATTTTATTAGATCAAAATAAACAGTTTTTGTTTTTTGTACTTTTTCTCTAAAATTTATGGTTTCTGAGTAAAAAAATATTGAAAGTTCAAAATCTCGAATTATTTTGTTAGATATCTTAGAAAGGTTAAGTTGTTAAAAAAAGTTTTCAATGAATGATTCGTGTCTTCTCCCGTTAAATAAAATTACTTGATAAAAACTATAGGTTCCTATTTAAAAAAATAATGTTGACCTTCATACCACCTTGAAAACACCACCTAAAAAATTTCATCCAAGTACATCTATGTCCCCCACCAAACCATACAACTTTTATCTGAAAACTTTTTTATTATTTCACTTACCGGTCGAGTTATTCTCCATTAAACGTTAAAATGGTCCACCCGGTATATGACTTCAAGAACTTTAAGTTTAAATTTCATGCTTGAAGGTTTCATGGTTTTGTCTGCAGAGCGTTCACAGACAGACACACTATACTGTGATACACGCACAGTAGGTACACAGTTATCAATTTAATTGTTGTACTGAACTCAGTCAGTGACTCTCAAAGTTGTGTAATTTCGTTATAATATCAAATATACTTTACTTTATTATACAGAATATTTCATATTAATCCAAGAGCTATTGACATATTTTTATAACTCATCTGGACACTAAGCAAACTTATGAAAAACGTTTATTCAACCCCTTAATAAACATTTACTAATTAAAAACGTTCATTTATATATCTCAGGTCTCAGGTACATTGATTATATCAAATATATTTAGGAATCCTCTCAAAAATACCAAATTATTAATAATAAAGTACCGTTTAGTATACATTTTGTACTTTGCAAATTTTTAAATATGTGAAAAGTAAGTGCTAAAATTTTGCGTGGTCAATTAAAATTTTCGATGAATTTAATTACAAATAAACACTACTTTTATATAAAAAAAATTATATATAATAAAAAAAATTTATATAAAAGCCAGTACTGCACATACAGGGTGTCCAAGATAAGCGTGCAATGCATGGGGATATCCTAAACGGTAAGAGATACAGATGTGGTTAAATGAGATGAATTATTTGTAGGAAAGAGGTGAGTATTACAACATCAAAAAATATTAATAATTTTATGTGGTTCAGGCGGTATACCCAAAAAACTGAAAATTCGGAATTTCTTTAAATGACTATAACTTTTTTGGCAAAGTAGATAGGTACTTTTTATTTGCGGTTTCTTAAAGCACTTTTTTGAGTAGAATTGTTTGGTGTATTTAGAATTTTTATATCACTTTTAGTTTCCGAGTTACAAGCACTAACTTTAGTTTTTCTTATGGGCCGCTAAGTTGGCTATATCATATTCGAACGTGTTTTTTACTCTACTTTACAATGATATGTCACATGTCATACTTATTATTAAAAAAAAGTAAAAACCTTTTTTTTGTAATAGTTTATTGTTTTTAAATATGCATTTGTTATTTTCATTGTTGTTATTGCGATTTTTGTTTAACAATTTTTGTTTTTCATGGCTTACTTAAATGTTTGTAATAAAATACTTAATAAATATCACCAATATTTAGTACTTCGACATATTTTCTATAATAAGTATGTCATGTGACATATCGTTGTAAAGTAGAGAAAAAACACGTTCAAATATGATATAGCCAACTTGGCGGCCCATAAGAAAAACTAAAGTTAGGGCTTGTAACTCGGAAACTAGAAGTGATATAAAAATTCTAAATACACCAAACAATTCTACTTAAAAAAGTGCTTTAAGAAACCGCAAACAAAAAGTACCTATCTACTTTGCCAAAAAAGTTATAGTCATTTAAAGAAATTCTGAATTTTCAGTTTTTTGGGTATACCGCCTGAACCACATAAAATTATTAATATTTTTTGATGTTGTAATACTCACCTCTTTCCTACAAATAATTCATCTCATTTAACCACATCTGTATCTCTTACCGTTTAGGATATCCCCATGCATTGCACGCTTATCTTGGACACCCTGTATATGACGCCATTTTGATTTTCGATGTAAAAATCACACGTGTATTTATAAATATCCAGCAAAATATACACCTATTATTGTCAGACATGCAAAGAACATTAACAGTATTGGTAAATCTACGATAATCTAAAAGATAAACAATTATGCCTTTGAAATACGATGTTATTGTAGATACACACGAATATATTTCATATAATTATTATTTTATTTACAATTCAATAATATGTAAGTTATTGATATTTCTTCCAAAATGAATTTTAATTTAAACACTCGTGCTTGTTATTGCAATAATAATAAATAGACGTTTCACAACAGAGGATAAATCTTGAATGAGATAAACACTTAAACAAAAATTGTATGTAATTTTAGTAAAATAAATAAAAATTTATCAAATTGCCGCGCAATCCACTTGATACAACTCAAAAAATACCCTTACCAATCGATTCGTGAATCAATCCCGAGTCCAACAAGGTACATGAAGCCATACATGAAATTTTTTTTAGGGGGGGAGGTTATGACCGGAAAAATTCCTAAAATGGGCTAAACTAGAACCACATACCTACCATTTAGCAAACACCCGAGGTATCTAGATGGCCAGGGAGCCGAGATCTCGCGATGGACGGAAGGATGAACGGAAAATCGAGCATTCGTGGGTTGCACTAAAAATAAATGGATAGCAGATCCTGTCAACTAAAATATAAAGTGAACCACTGTATTACCACATACGAGTGGTTACGCAGTGGGTGGTAATGACCACACGCGAATAACTTTTATCGACTGCAGACAATCTCACAATAAAAACAAATATTAATAATAACTAACTATACAGATCATGAATATGCTCCTGTCACCGCGGACTGACTGACAATTGAGTGAATGGTCCGTTGTTGGTGGCGAGTTGTTGCACTCGACCACTAACACCGATAATTTTGTCGGTAGTATCGACCACACAATGCATCCGCTTTCGAACTTGATTTCAGTTTATTTTCCGTGTGAGTACGGATCATGCGTATCCATATAATTGTAAATTTCATTACCGCACACAATTATCAACTCGTAAGTGGCTACGTAGTGGTTATGCAGTGTTTCGTCTGAGTTAACCCTATGCTCGTCTGGACTTACAATAAACTTTAATTAACACGTACAAATTTAAAAAACTAAGTTGAACTTTATATTATCAGAACAAGAATAGTACTAAAAATAATATAATAAATAATAAAAAATATAGAATGCTATTTAAATAACAAATGATTAACGTCATATCTAGTGAATACAATACCGGTATCCCGAAATACCGAAAACCGGGATACCGGTCAATTTTCTCCGGTATTACGATACCGGTATTGGGTCGAATTATACCGGTATTTCGGTATATTTTCGGTATTTCAAAAAAAATTAAATACTTAATAAATTACTAGGGTTTTTTTTTGGTTTAGTCTTCACCACACAATTTTTCCTTCGCATTTTATTTTTTTCCCCAATTTATGTTTTTGGAAGTAGAAAGGAGTATAAAATCACGAAAAGGAGTAGTTTGGGAGTGCAGTTTAAAAAGGAGTACTGTCCACTAAAAAGGAGTTAAAAACTCCCTAAAGGAGTACGTTTGGTCACCTTAATAATATATTACTGTTCTTTCAAAAGTGTTGTATTGTTATATGATATACATATAAATATTAAATTAATAATATATTTAATTTTAATGTTAATACACATATATAAACATACAAATTAAGAATTTTAAAACGAGTACGTCTGATAACTGCCAACAATCTCTGAAACATAACCAAACTTATTTTTGATAATATATTTATATTATTAATATTATACATGCACCTAGATCATATTTCGGAAAAATATGTTATACATCATTGCAGTAACGGTCTCGCTCAGAATTAAATGTAAAAGTTTTTAGATTTTAGAGCTAATTATTTTATATGCCTTCTAAAATTAGTTTGCAACAAACAATTGCGCGCGTAATTTAAAAATTATAGTTCATTTTAATTAATTTTAAATTATTTAAATCTTTGATATCTATTTACCCAGGTACATAAGTATGTTTGGGGTTAAAGCACTGATTTGGTATTATTGTATGGTTTTATTTGTATATTTAATGAAAAAAAATTATAAATTTGAATTTTGAACGTCCGTTGACGCATGCGCACAACCTGTTTCGATTGTTAGGAAATATTCAATTTTGGCCATCATGTTTGACTTATAATCAGTCCAGTCATTCATGTCAATGGATTAAAGCTATTGAGAAAGAAAAATAACACCGCGGTAACGGTGGTGCTAGTGTTCCGAAACAAATATGGCCGCAACCACGGACAAAACGTCATTAAGTATTTTTCACAAATTACGCGATAGAAGTGATATCAATCATTGTAATCTTAACTGTATCACTGGAGGAGTTGTGCAGGTACACTGCACAACTCCTACAACGCGAAATATGCGCAAAGGGCAAGAGGTCATTAATTCTGGACTCTTAATAGTAATGAAGTCAACTATGTATTAATTTGTATTTCAATAAACGAGAATACATAAGATATGTAATAAAAAAAAACGTTTACATCTTTCAACGTAATGCTAATTTTCAATATTACTTATAAGATAATATGATATATATAAGATATACATATATAAAAATTATAATATGATAATAATGTGACAGATGTCATCGGAAATATTTTTATATTATTATATTATTACACAAAATAATATCAGATATATTAAATAAAACTTACAATATGATTATAAATATGTAAAAACTCTAAAAACATCTATTTAATTCAATATTGTGGAGATTTTATTTTATTATATGCTCGAATTGAAGGTTAAATTTTATGTTGTACAAAACATGATGAAAATAAGCTTGCTTTTCTATATCCGACCGAAAATTCAATTTTCTCCACAACACGGGGTTGATATTATTGTTTATACAAATTAAAACAGTAATTTACTGAATTTTTCAATACGTCAACATTGAAATTTGTCCGTGGTTGCGGCCATTTTGAATAGTTTGCAAAATGACCACCAGTGTCGCATGCTAATATGACATTGTCAATAATATACATAATTCATAATAAATATATGAAATATTTATTATTTTTAATTTTTGCCTTAAATAATTCACGATACGTGTAGTAATGGATATAAGGGGCTTTAGCTCTCCACTCAAAAATTATGGTTCCCCCCAGATCTACTAACGATTCCTGGATTGATGCATGAATAGGTGTAATAACAAAACAAAATTGAATGTTCTATGTAAACTTGTATGTATACCAAAACTTTATCGAAAAAAATAATATTCTTCAGTATTTTTAAAATATACCAATGACAACTTACAACAATATCGAAATTATTTTTTTAATGAAGGTATAAGAAAAATATTAAAATTCAATATTAATTAAATTACTTATTTTTTGATCAAAGTCGTTGTGAACTGTTTAAATTCAATATTGTATTGGGATCCGTCAAATGAACGTACACCATCTGGAGGCAGAACTTGTAACTAGACTGGGGGTTTAGTTTCTATGGTAATATAATTTAATAATGAAAAAATAAATAATCTCAAGCATAAAACTGACAGATGAACCTACGGTTTATAGTAAAACTTACGATTAAATCACAATATTATGTTTTAAATCATCCAAAAATAAAATGAATGAAAGAACAGTAAGTACCAATAAAGAATTTTACAAGTTTTCCTATATATTATTGATTTATTATAATATAAATATGTATTTAAAAGATTTGTTTGTTGAAAAATTGTAAACAATCAAAAATAAATAATGTATGCGTATTGTATTTGAAGTTATTGCGTGATATTATTTGTAATTATAATGAGTGAATTTAAAATATGTGTATACATTATAATACTTATATTTTAACTATTGTAATTTTTTTAAATTAAACCCTTAGCTGCGCCATGTTTTTTAGGCTCCTCCCATCTGACGGATCCCAATAGGTACATAAAGATTTTATAATATCATACATATGAAGGTACCTACTTAAAAAGATCAATTTCTACAAAGTTGTCTGATATTTATGAAATTTTCTATACATGTATAATTTCCTAATCTTTCACTTTAAAATGACTTTCACTTTAAAATAAACTACAATATTTTTTTATTTATAAAATTTTATAATATTTACATTTATTTTCAACAGAATTAAACTTTATTATTATACTTATTTAATTGTTTTTATTTTTTTATTAATAAAAAATGCAAATGTAACTTTATATATTTATTTTTTACATTTATTATAATTGTATATATGTAGATATATTATCTTTAATTTTTTTTTAAATACCGGTATTAATACCGGTATCCCGGTTTTGACATAAAAAAATACCGTAATACCGGTATTAGGATTTTGGTCCGGTATTGTATTCACTAGTCATATCGCTTAAGTATGGCGTCATCTAAAAAAAGACTTCACCAAACATGCATACCAAAAATGCAGAAGCAATAGTTTTCTAAGCTGACATTTTGCGAATAAAATTAATCCTCTGTACACTGTATACGTAGCAATTAAATCGTACTAAAATTGCTTGCTAGCGTATTTGAAGAATGTGTAGACAGACGATCAAACAATGTCTGCAAGAACTATCGCTTGAACTATATGCTTTTAAATGGACATGAGGCTTGTTTGTTTTATGTTGCTACACGTAAAAATATAATATTTGAGGATTAAGATCTGTATTATTGGAAAAATTAAAATGCGTATGGAAATTTGTGTACATATGAAAATATAAACATTTTTACAGTATAGCTTATTAAAATTTCTAATATTTTAATTACGATAATTGTCCTTCAGTTACAATGCAGCATAATATTTTTTTCAGTTTCTATATTAAAAAATAATATAAAATAAAATAATATAATATAATATAAAAGGTTTTCCGTGTAGGATAGAAAATCGAAGCTAGATTATAAGAATATACTTATGTAAAAATAACATATTAGTACAAAATTTATAAATATAAATATTTACGTTTTAAGAGCAAAGTATTTTTTTTTTTTTATTGATGAGCTACTTTTTTATAATTCTCATGAACTCATCTAACTAATAAAAATCAATGTTTTTACCAAAATCCGCAAAAATAGTTTGTTTTTTAAATTGTAGCCTTTAAATTATAGCCCAGTAATGAACACTTGCTGAATATTAAAAATGATTATAACTACTTCACAAACGTAATAAAATAAAGACTCATAAAAATTTTAAACAATGTAAAGCATTTACATAACAAAATACACAGTATGCTGAACGGTGATAATTTTTTGTCCACTGTTATTAAATAAAATGATTATCATCAAATCACGCTGTAAGACAGTTAAATGTATATAGATTAATATCCAGTTATATAGCAGTAATCAAATATCAACAAATATTTCTAGTTCAGTACATTTAAATTAAAAATGTTTACCATTGGGTTACTACTGTTAAAAACTGGTGCCCATGGCCGGCCGAACGGCCAGGTGACCCAGGCGACAGCCCGGGGCGCCAATTTCGTGGGGGCGTCAATTGTCATGAACTGATTTTCTATGTTTTGTTCTAGGGCTCCAAATTTAAGCTTTACATATTTTTTTAATACTAATTTTGTTTTTTTCTACAAAATAATTCATTTTACTTAATAAAATGCTTAATATCAAAAATAGTTTACGAAACCAATGTTTATGTGTGACGTTTCTGAACACACTGGAATAATAGTAAGTGTCAAATAAAAACTGCATTATCGACATGCCAGGCCGAGAGGGGCGGCGGAAGTAAGAAATCCAATAATATTCTTCTTCAGCAATTAAAAGTGTGTAATCGCAAGGGAGCGTAAAATTTATAATAGATATACTAGTTAAAACAATAGGTACTCTTCTGATGAACGAACGCGCCGCAAAAAAATACGAATTAAATTCCTTTTTTTGTAATTATCTTTACTGTTATAATATATATTATGTATGTATCATTCCACCATTATATTTTTTTTCAGTGATAATACATACATATGCAGACAACATTGATTACTCAACTCTACATTTTTTAATCATTAATTTTAATATTTTTTTTTTCAAATTATCACTGATTTTTTTTTGTCCGTCAGACTTTTTTTTGCTGTTCGCCATTTAGGGGGGGGGGGGTCAAAAAAATCTCGCCTGGGGCACCAGAATCGCAAAGGCCGGCTCTGCGTGGTGCCAGTACCTTACATATATTTTTCGATTTTAAAAGTAATAAATAATCAATAATTTATTATTATTGTCACTTCTTATCTAGAAAATCTATGGCAGAGATGTCGATGTACTTAACTACAGTAATGTTTTTAA
The DNA here is from genome assembly GCA_949319165.1 of Sialis lutaria. Classification (NCBI taxonomy): domain Eukaryota; kingdom Metazoa; phylum Arthropoda; class Insecta; order Megaloptera; family Sialidae; genus Sialis; species Sialis lutaria. The sequence goes on along the minus strand of OX439231.1, from coordinate 17,985,544 downwards.
GTACTTTACCAAATACAAGTAATTGTAGTTATACTAAAAAAAAGTATTTTGTAGATTACACATTTTGACATTCATTGAAATTAAATTGTTCTCAAATACTTATAAATGTACTTAATAACCTTATAATGTAGGTAAGTAATTAAATTAAATGTTATACCTATTTGAAAAGTTATTATTTGTATTACGTCCCTGTCCACTGACTATATATTTGGTCAATAACTGATAATAATAATATGTATACGAGCGCGGTTAAAACGTAGCAAAACGAGCGATTTCAAACGAAACTCTGCTATGAAAATTGAGTAAATTAGAAAACAGTTTACAAAATACCCTTCAGACTTCAATCAGTGCGTTTAACCCACTCGAACCCCACTCCAAACTTGTTTAATAAAACTAGGGTCAGTTAGAACCGACGCTGTGTGTATGTGGACCAGTGCGTGCACGAAAACCAATAAAATGAGATGCCGTGTTTGAAGTTACCTCAACCGTCTGCATTCGTAAAAAAAAAATACAAACGAGTCTACTATATACTGTATGTAATATCTTCTGTGAAAACACAGTGGCGTACCGTGCAATCATGTGTAGAGTAACATTGTTGAGTCTGATTCTCGGTATTTTCAAAACTTCCGAGATTTGATGTTTTCTTTGAGAAAAAAGTGGACTGTGTAACATATTGTATTTATGTATGTTCATGCTATTACCCGTGGATTAGTCCTTAACAAGTATGTTATATGTATATCTACACTATTCAGTACTTATGCATATACCTTCTTATTTCCATCCTGAAAATTTTCCAAAACGCTTACAAAATTGTTACGAGTATATAGGTTAAAATATTATCTTTTTGATCAAGGTTAGTAAATATACAGGTTGTACCATCAGCTTGTCAAAATCAAGAAAGGAGAGAGGGACTACGTCATTTCGGGTGCCCAATCATAACAAATTTGCAAGCCACTTTATTCTATTACATTTGAATGTCACCCGGTGTGACGTAATCTCGCGCGGGTGCTGATTGGTCAAAAGCGATGGTACAACCTGTTTATTTACTAACCTTGCTTTTTGATTTTCTAAAAAAAAATTTGCCACAGACTAACATTTACACTTGTTTGTATATGGCTCTTTCTTCTGAGATGTGACGTTATTGGTACGTTTTGAAATAACATATATTTTTTATTGTGTCATTTTTTATATCCATGTAGAAAATTCATATAAATCGCGCAGTAATTTTATGAAAATCATGTTAAAAATTAGGATTTCATCATGCTTTAGTACGTATACAATAATTTTCCAATAAAATCGAATTTTTATTGAATATTGTACCTACTTTATATTTTTACACAACTATAAAGAGAATAAGTACTAACCAATGATTTAATAACAAATGTAAGTGTTATTTACTATAGAGATGAATCAAAAAAGTTTACTCTCTGAAAATTCCCAAGCGGGGAGAATCTTTTCAATGGAGAGAAAATTAAGGTATTTGGCTTCTAACAAAAAATAAGATCCTCGCAAATAATTAGCTCTAAATCTTTTGTAAGAAAGATTTTTTCAATAAAATATACTATTTGGTAGCATTATTTTTTATGCACAATGAACACAATTAGCGTGAATATTTTTATGAGTACAATCTCCACAATAATAACGTAATAATCATTTGGGGGGGGGGGGGGTAAATACATAAATGTTAAATTTTGGAAGGTATTTTGAATGTTTCAAAAACATACATTCCTCTTAGCACATTGAACATTTCGGGTGGGGGGTATAAGGTTACTACAACTTTTGTAGTAAAATATTCTCTTACAAAGATATATTTTCCTTTACAAAACCTTATTCCTTAAAGTTTTGTCTACGTCAAATCCGATACACATGCTTTTTTATTTAAATTTACATATGTCATTTTTAACGTATATTTATAGCAAAAAATTTTTTTTATTGAAATTGGTAATTAAATTGATTTAATAAAGAGTTACTTTTTTTTAATAACATGCTCATGAGAATTATAAAAAAGAACCCCATCAATTTTAAAATAAATATACAGTGATGCCTCGCTCAACTAACTCCTTGCATAACGAACGCTGTGCATAACGAACTTTCTGTTCGATCATTACGCGACTCACACAATGGACTGCATCGTACACTCATCGCTTGATAAACCGACCTTTTATTAACCGGCAGCTTGAATGACCGACGGACCAAACGCGCGATATGCCGACTTTCTCCAATCCCCTCCATAATACTACCGTGATTGCTATCTCTGCGTGTAATTTAAATTCGCCAATCAACATAGAGGTTGGCACGGTGGTGGGGGCCCCACTCGACGTCGGCAATTCAAGCGGTTCAATTACCAACTTCGTCGGTTTATCAAGCGGTGAGTGTATTTCATCTTGCCGCCCAAACGCTCCTGCGTATCACGAAGTCGCCCGAATTTGACGCGTTTCACATAACGAACTTGCTCCTGGAACAAATTACGTACGTCATGCAAGGCATCACTGTATCTTAATTGTTCTTAAAGCGGCCAAGACTGCAGTTTATCTTTATTCTAAAAAAATTTTTTTGCATTATCTTCATAGGTACTTATCATAAAATAAAATAAATAAACGTATAATATTTTCACTGTCTATAATTTTTTTTTTAAATTCAGATTCATTTTGACTTACAAACAAAAAACTACATTTAAAATATCATATAATTCAGCATGATATAACAGACAAAATAGAAAATATAGATAATAAAATATTACCAACAGTGCATTGTTATAACTCTTAAAAATGCGCATATCTATAAATCTCATCGGGCAATAAAAATCATCTAGACTCAATGGCTCTTTATACATTAAATATAATGACTGAAAAATATCGCAATCAGTACTTTTCAACTTTTCGAGAAGAAGACCCACATAAATACTAAAACAGAGACAGATATATGTATTTCTTTATTTTTTGATTAATGGGATTTTTTAGTTCTAATTATTTTAAGGTCAGTAATTCTAAAAATGTTGTTTTAGAAAATGGTTACATATAATACATAAATTTAGTGTCTGGGTTATTAAGTACTTGATTATTTTCAGGCAATAAAGCTTCAATTCCTGAACTTATACCCCAATTTACATAAATTCAAGTTTTAGCAAGTTAAATACATACAGCTCCTGCATACATACATATTTTACATATATATGTTCCTTCAATCAACATATAAACTTTTATTGCTATTCTAATCTTTAGCATTAAGTTTATGTATGTCTGTTACAATATTTGAGCCGTTTCACTTTTAAATTTTAATCTTTGATGAACTTTTAATGTATTTTTGCAAAAAAAACATACATATTTTTAAATACGAATTGTTTTAAAAACAGCATGTTGCTGTTTAGCCAATACAGCAGTTCTTACCGTTCTATACATCGACGGTATCGGTAATTTAATCGCTCCATACAACGACTGCTAGAGGAACCTGATAAATGTTATTTGAATGATTAGTAGGTACGTTAGAGAGACGCCCCCAGCTCCGCACCGTGCCGACAAGTGAGAAATGTTTTTAGAATGTTTAGTGCATTCTAGTCATGATGGGGATAAGGGAAGGTTGTTCTATCGTGCGGTTGGCCAGTCTTTGTATGGAGCAGTCGTTAAGTAAAAGGTCGTTGTATAGAATGCTGAGTGTATATATATATATATATAGGTACATATATATGTATATCTAGCTTTTAATTTCCTATTTGTAGGTCTAATTAACCCTTCAACGGCGACGCCCTACTTTATGATATTAATGTAAGCGCCAAGTCCATAATTTTACGGGGTTATATAACATTTTAAAGAGCACATAAATTAGTTACGTTAGCTAACAAAGGTGCAAAGAGATTAATGCCTATTTTTGTATTTTAAAATTGTACCAAAATAAATTAAAACAAAAAAGTGGCATCTAGTCTAAAAAAACTACTGAGTAGTATAAGTATCTAGTACTATCTAGCACCATCCAGAACTATTAAAAATAAAAATTCGTTGGTGCCATAGACCTAGAGCATGGACCACACATCTGACTCGAAAACAAAGCCATGTCAAAAGAAAGAGATAGAAAATAGTTTAGGATATACTTGTCTGTATTTAAACAGAAGTGTATATTTCATTCTTCTTGGAAAATATATAGAAATATCCTAAACGCCATCGCATCTCTCACTATTTTGAGAAAATGTTAGACCAATATGTTAAAATAGAATGTACGGTCCATGCTATATGTCTATGGTTTATGTCATGAGACTTGGAAGGATTAAAAACATAAAATTTATTTAGTAGGTATTTTTACTCGATACATATATATGATACTTCGTAAGCTAAAAAATCACACTCGACGAAATTATTATTTTTTACTAAAGCTGGTCGGATTTAAGAAGTTTTACTGTATATAACTGAAAATATAAATTAATGAGATAGAAATCAATACAAAAAGTTAATTAAAAACAAAAATTATACAAAAGACTACTGTAAAAAATATTAAAAATCACTGTCATAATAAGATCACTTAGTATTACCATAACCATTATACAAAGCCTTTGTTTTTCGTAGGCCTTGTTATCATAAGTGAAATGTCATTTATCAAAACTGTAAACAAAAGAAGTGCAGCATGCTATATATGTAGTATAATATATAGAACTCTAATCTCTAGCGACTGCATGCAATATTGGCGCTGATTTACGGTTCGTGCAGTCGCTATAAATTATTTTTTTTAACGCATTATGACCATTTAGTTCCAACGTATTCCACGGAATGGCACTGGTGCACAGTTTATGTTTTTTAATTCCTATTGTTGTAATTGTTATGCTGTATTTGAAATTACATGGTTGTTAAATGATAAAATCATTGTTATGTATTACATGTTACATTAATTAATACAACTGTTTTTTGCATGTATAGTTATAAATTTTAAATTTAATAATATCAAAGTAATACTATATATTATTAGAAATTCCTCGCGGTTTTCCTGCATTTATTTAAAAATCAAAAACTTTATATGTTTATTCATTTTATTAAAAAATATTTATTAGATTTTTTCCTGATTATTCAATATAAATTGATGGTTTTAATCAGGGCTGTGGAATCGGAGTCGGAGTTTTAGTAATTTTGGGTGGAGTCGGTAAAAAGATACCGACTCCGACTCATTTAATTAAATGATTTATAATGGTTTATAATTTTTTACACACACATTTTTTTTGTTCGTTTTGAATTTTGAAGTAAACCCAAAAAAATTTACCCAAAACGGAATTTAAAAAAAAAATCGATATATGAATTTTAAGAAATTTTAAAAAAATTAATTTTTCGTAATTTTCAAATGTTCTATCAATCTAAGTAAATTAAAAATTCACGTAATGGCAATGCAATGCCTTGTGCTACCTTTTTGTACAGTGAAGAGTCGAAGTCGGAGTCGGACAATAGAAAAATAAAAGTGTCGTAGGTTTTTGTACCGATTCTACGGCCCTGGTTTTAGTACATAACAGCATAACTTTATTTTTATTAGACGATCCAGCTGACAATAAATAAATAGAAGAAGAAGATGAATTTTTATTAGATAATATCATAAATTAATCATTGTATGTCCTAATTCAATCATCTGAAATATTATATAACTTAAATCAATTCTAAGGTCTAAAAGTGAATGTCCTATCGAAAACTGTTCAGTAGTTTATGTATCAAGTCAGAACAAATGAAAATATTATATATCTATTCAGTTTTTTATTCCATTGTACAGACAAAGCCTACGCAGAAATAAGGCCATTGGGTCAAGACAATCCAAGTTTCATACATATAATTCATATAAAACAATATTTTCTTATATAATATTAGAATATAATCTTAATTCAACTATATTATTGTTTCTCTTTAAAACAATATTGTCGGATGAAAATAACAACAACTCTGTTTCAAACAATATTTTCTCTTCCTTTAAAACAACATTTTTATGCATGTGCAGGTTTATGTACATACATATATATATTTATTGATTATATGTATACAGTGGAACTTCGTTAGTACGTGTTTTCCCCCAGTCACTTCGAAAACATACTAACGAGGATCCACAGTATATGAACCGGTCAAAAAATAAAGCGTCAAATTCCAGTAATTTTCGATTTTCAAATTTTACAATTTTTACAAATTGTATATAAGTTTTGAGTTTTCATATATAAATACTAAATTAGTTAAAAGGTGCGTTTGAAATTTGTATGTAAAATTCTACTTTCTCGAAAAAAAATATTTTTTTATTTATAATAGATACTTTTTACTCAAAAAATGCTTTTGTTATTTTTTATACAACTCAGCAAGTTGTGCTACGCGGAGACTCTTGTAAAATATATTAAAATATAAATCTTAAGAGGGAGGGAACTAAACTGTATTGCACAGAATACAGAAATATGTTGCTCTGACAGGTAGAAAAATATATTTCTTTTATTCATATGCGTACATATATATAAATTTACATATAGATGTACAAGAGTATATATGTACATTTTGTATACATATACAAAAGTATATCTAACAAGTGAAAATACAGTCCAAACTTACTTCAATGAATTTTTTGTACATCAGTCAAATTGATGTGACAAGAACGAAAAATATTACATAAAAAATTAATATACTGCTTAAAATTGGTTTGTTTTCGTTTGTATTTCTTTTTTAATCTATAGAATTTTTATAGAATAAAACACCAACTTTTGGAAACGGGGTGTTTTTTTTTTTTTAATAGAAACAAAAAAAAACTCCGTTTCTACAAATTAGGGTTTTATTATAAGCTTTATGCACATGCGAGTGAAAATTTCTGTTTTTTACACGCATTTTTTTCAGTTTTTAATTCATCAATAAAAAATTGAAAACAAGTCTGTGTTTTGATTTTTCATTTCTGCTAAAAGGACTATTTAAAAAAATCCCAATTTAACTATCGAATGTATATAACTTTTCCCCCTCCAAAAGGAAGTGCATAGCTTTCTAGGGGGTTAGACTGCATCCTAAAATCAGTTGTCAGATTTCAGATAAAATAGATTATTATAAATCTTAAAGCTGATAAAATATTGAACAAAAAGTTTTTATAATTTTTTAAATTTTTATCATATATCATATTATTACTTCTACAAATAGAACGCGCGAATAAATCATCGTGCAACGTTGAGTTTGGAAACCAAGCCTAAAATGTAGAGTTCTGCATATTCGTTTGCTGTGTATAATGCTATATGTTTTTTATTGAATTTTTAAATGAAATATCATGTTATAATAGAGAACTGAGTGTCCTTAATAATGCTTTGTATCTAATATAAAAACATAGAAAAATAAACACTTAAAATTCTAGGCATCACATAAATTTAAGTAAAATTACGCATTTTTGTATAATATTATATTGTATTATATACTTATACTATTTTTTAAAAGGTTGTACTATATTTTCAAAATTGAAATATATGCACTATATTTTAAAAATGTAAATTAATGTAGGTACTATATCTTACAGAATAGTTCAGAACTAACAAGTATGTATTTGAAAATTTTTCATGAAAGAGCTACATCACTTCAAACAAAAAGATCTTATCAAAACTTTTTCGGTCACATCCAGTCGGATCATGTGTAAATAGAGAAAAGGTTATAAATATTTTTTATTTCATAAACAGTAAGTTATTATTCATTGTTAAATATAAATATAAATAATACAGCAGCGTTTCTCAAAGTGGGTTCCACGGAAAACTAAAGGGGTCCATATGTTTTTTGATATTGCTTTACTTATTTTTAAAACGTTTAGGTTAGGTCACATCCCTAATATAAGACAATGGGTTTACTTCGCTTAAATATAAAAAAAAGTATCAATAAAACAATTTTTGTTTCATGTCGTGTTGTTAGTGAAATTGAAGGGGATACATATAAACTATAAATGAGGTTAGGGTTCCACAGCAAAATAAATTTGAAAACCGCTGCAATACAAATACAATAACATAAATTGTATTAAATAATCGTTCTACCTATCGAACTTATAGATATTTAAAATATCTATTTCAGGGGTTATTTTAATGAAATTTTTGAACTGTAAAATATAAGTAGAAGCCATAAAAAATTTCTAGATACAATTGAATGACCTTTTTTGATCATACAATTTAAACAAAAATTGAAGACGCAATTATTTTTTAGCACTGCACAAAATTACTAATCAAACACTAAAATAATCCTGTCTGTTTACATCATTGGCCCATAATTGAGATATCTCCAATTGTATTACTTTTTATCAGTAATCCCTAATAATTTTATCTTGTTTCCTTTTAACGTCAAATATGATTATATAGCGAAAAGAACAAAATTTAGTTATAGACCCTTCTTGAGCTTATTATGATATCATAACGTCATTTATTAATTCTGTATCGTTTTAATATTGAACTTTACTAGTGTTTCATACAATTTTTCTTGATCGATCCATATAGACTTCCTTTTTCCGAAAGCTCAAATGCAGTGATTAAATTTTATGTTATACATCTAATGATCATTATAGAAATATAAGACGTAGTTTTATGTGTCGATGATGGCTTGTTAACACAAACAGGGTGTCCAAATTCGTTCGTTATATTACGTATAATTAAATCATTTTTACTCACTGATTTTAGCGACTGTAATAATTTGCAGTTACATATATATTAATTACTAACGTATTGGACTCGGTGTTACCCGAGTTAATATCCACAAAACTATTAATAAATTAAGTAATAAAATATTCAAACCGTTACTATAATTCTTTATTCAATCGAAGATTGATTCATGAAATATGACTGAAAAATTTTGTTAAAAGTACATTAATTATATAGAAAATAAGGTGAAAAATTGTAATTTTTAAACCGCAGGTCTGTATCTTATAACGTTCTCGAGATATAGTCTCTCAAAGTTTTAGTTTTTTTTTAAATTTTGGTGAAAAATGGCTATAACTTTTGAACGTGTAAAAATGTATATAATGACGTGTATAATACTTTAAAATTAGAAAAAAAAATACCATCCAAATTTTCGATTTTTCCGGTGGATTTTCCAAAAATGTACTTTCATACAAACCTCGTCCACACAATTACGAACACAACAAACAAAAATCAGCCAAATCGATCAAGCCGTTCTCAAGTGACGATCTTTCATGTATGCGACAATTGATTTTTATATATATAGATTAATAAATAATATATGGCATTAAACGCAGAGTCCATAATAATTATAATATCATTCATTCTATGATACCAATTGAATTTTAACGAGACGAAACCGAAACAATTTCTAAGCGATATTTTAACATGTATGATTCTTGATCAATTTTTTTCCTCTCTTTAGGAGTTAAATTTCGGAAAACCCCCATAACTTCACGTTTCTAGATCTACAGGTTTGAACAGAAGGTTGCTTATACATATACTTATTTCGAAGCTTGTCCTAAAACAAGCTTGATTTAATATATTGTAATTTCTATCTTTATGATCACGTCTCAATGGAGAATATCACTCTAAAAAATATCTTCGTAACTACTTTGTCTCGTATATAATTAAATAATGTATCTAAAGTTATTAAGTTCATACGTATAGGTTACACATATATTTGAGTATAAATGTTAGACGAATAAATTATATACTAATTGTAAGAATAAAATTTAATCTTAATTTAATACCTACTTGAAATACTTTTATAAATTATCTGTCTTATGATTTATCAAAGGCGCCAAACACGTATTGATTTCAAGGTTATTATCAGTTGCGGACCAAATCTTATTTTGGACAACAGCCAATTTTCTTGAACTTTACAAAGCGCTATAATAACTTCAAAGATTTCCGACAAGTTATATTGTGTAGAGAGACTCACAGATCTGCATTTAGTGTGAATCTCCATACAACAAATATAGCATAAACAATACATTTAACCGTATTAAATAACTGTAAAGGAAATATAAAACTACGCTTCTCAAACAACAAACACAATAATATACAAATATAAATGTATATTTGCATACATATTTCAACATATATTAATTTCAAATATGGCACTTACTATTTATCAAAAACATCTTCGCCAGAATAAAATACATTTTGCACAGTTTAACATTTATTAAACTGTATAGGTATATACTTATACATTGAAAACGAAAAAATTTAATATAAATTCACGTTAAATTTTCTCTTCGATAATGTAAGAAACCATCATAAAAGACAGGATACGCATTCTAATGTATGATATTTAAATATTTGCTACATAATTAAATATACATATTTATGTATACCTTAAAACAGCGCATCCCGAACTGTGGGTCGCAAAAAGCTTTTGGAGAGGCGAGTAAAGATAATTTTATAAAGTATTTTAATACATAAAAAATATTTAAATACATTTTAAAATGACGAGTTTTGCTTGGATGACATACAAGATTAACTAAAGTTCTCTTTCAGTTATTGGTACATAAATAGTTTTTATGATTAAATATCAAACTCCGTATACCCTTATAAAAATAACTAAAACGTATATAGGTATTTGTGTACTTTATAATCCTATATTTAAGTGAAAAATGAACAAAAATTTAAATTGCGAGAAACTGAAAAGTAATTTTTAATTTTTAAAATGCTTTTTTATATATTTATACTAGCTGACCCGACAGACGTTGTCCTGTCTTAACTATGAATATTGAATTCGTTTACTACAAAAAAAAAATGAAAGCGTCAGTCGAAAACTATAAGCGTTAGAAGTGAAACTTTTTTTTTATTACGGAATGCAAAAACTGTCAAAGAGGAAATAGACAGAAAATTTACTCACAACCAAAACAGAAATTATTTGTAATATAAATTAAACACCACAAAATAAGACAAACACTACAGTATAGTTGCCTATAATTATACCCAAAATCTAAAAATGCATATGAAAATCACCGCGGAAGCTTTAAAATTATACCCAGAAGCCTAGATGCATACGAAAATTTACTTTAGCCATAGGAGGCTTTACAGCCCCCCACCACCTCCCCGTAAAAAAGTGGGAACTCTCTTTAAAAAAGGGGGGGAAAGGGGGGGGCAAACCCACCCCTTTTCCCATAGGAAGCTTTACAGCCCCCAACCACCACCACCGTAAAAAAAGGGAACTCTCCTTAAAAAAAGGGGCGGGGGGGCAAACCCCCCCCCCATTTCCCATAGGAGGCCTCCTATGTTTCAAGTTGGATCAAACTGCACACGGTGCACAAATTTGATTAAAATCGGTTAAGTAGTTTAGGAGTCCATAGCGGAGGAACATGTGACACGTAATTTATATATATTAAGAAGAAGATAGGTATATAATAATTTTGACCACATAATTTGAGAGCTTTGAATATTTCATTGAAGAAATCTATTTTTGTCTGATAGTTCGATGTGGATCGCAATAGCTTGTCATTCTAAATTGTTACGGTACAACAAAGTTTGGAAAGCACTGCTTTAAAGGTGAAGAATCGTCTTTAATGGATATCCAATTGATATACGATTCTTTGCCACTAAGGTACAGTTGTATATGTGGCAATATACAGGGTATTCTTTTTTTCACAAAAAGTGATTCTATGACTTCACATTTTGAGTGTTTTTTCAGTTACCATCAACATTATTTAATGTAAACTGGATTTTTGTACCTGTTAATTTTTTTTAATGATTTCTTAAAATTAACCATCTTAGAAATAAGAAAATTTTATTTCGTTAATATGCACTAAAATTGCACCTTTACCACAAATATGCTGTCACTCGACACGTTTTTCGACTTTAAAAGAAGTCCTCATCAGGAGCCTAACGATTCCAGTCTTCGAAATGATATTTATAAAAACACATCCATTAGCGGACAAATTTCTCGTGAACAAAAAATCCAAAATTTTAAAATTTAAGTACCTATACTTACATATACTAGATAAAAAGTGCGTAGGGATTTTTTATTTAATAAAATTTTGTAGAAATGGTGCTCTTTTGAAAACAAAATTCGATTTTATTCCATTTACATCGAATCGGTAAACCCCTACGCCCTACATATTTCTATAAAGGATCTAATTGTAAAGCTATTTTCAAAATTCCAAATAGATCCACGCAACCGTGTTAAAGTAATTTGTTCGCTACAGTTGAAAAAGTAGTTTCGAGAAAAAGGATTCGTTAAAGTTTTACGAGCAATTAAATACTTGAAATTTTTGTTTACCTTTAATCGACAATACATACTTTTTTTACTATAAAACCAAGTACATATTGTTTTTATGATGTTAAAGCATTTTTAAAGCAAAAAAAATCTAGGATTTTTTTCAAAATCTTAGAGTGGTGTTACCCCTTAAAGTATAAGTAAGATTAAAATTACTATCGTCAAATGTACGACTTTTGTCTGAAACGTTTTTCCCAAAACTGCCTTGTCCTCAATATATCATTGCATAAAAATAAAAAATATATATATCAAAACCCACACGTGGGTGTTGCCGCGCAACTCACTTGGCACAACTCAAAAATACTCTTGCCAATCACTTCGTGAATCAATCCAACGAGGTACATGAAGCCATATATGAAAAATTTCGAGGGGAGAGGGTCATGACCGAAAAAAAAGAACCACATACCTACCCGAAAACCCGAGGTCTCTAGGTGGTTAGGGGGCCGAGATCTCGCGGTGGAAGACAGACGGACGGACGGAAAAAAGAGCATATAAACGCTACCATTTCGTGGGTTGCGCTAAAAACATCCTATATAAGTATAAAATAGATAGTCGTTACTTACATGTTATTATTTTACTATTTTAAAGTAGCACATTATATTAAAGTAGCCTGTCTTCAACTTACAACAGTATCGATCGAATTTTATAAACTTAAATTGTCTGTCAAAATAACTAAAGCCGATCGTCTATCGTACAGGTATTAGAAAAACATCAATTTTATCAAGCATCATAACTGTAGTGCTTATATTTTAGCTATCCGCAATTTCAAGGAATATCGAAAAATATATTCGAATAAAAGAATAATATATCAAAACTATCAATACCACTATTGGTGAAATAAATCCAAACCAATGAACTCGTTTATTTGAAAAACATTTACCTTCGAAGAATATCAGAAAGAGAGTAGGTTTCCGAGTTATATAAATATGTATTATCAAAATCATCACCTTATTACTCTTAGGAGTTAAATTTTCATTATAGAGCTGGGCGCAGACCCTGAATTTTTCATGGATTGTGAATATGCGTGATCGTGAGTCAATAGAAAAACAATCATGTGTGCCTGTGCATTTAAGTATTTATATCCAGTCTGAATTATAGTTCAATGATAAAACATTTGCCAAGTAAATGCACAGTGCTTATATTTACCAAAGGTAGTTAATTATTGAACAATTTAAATGAAAACCGATAAAGTATTCAGATTCAATTTTTATACAATTTTATTAAAAAAATATTCATTTGAAATTTTTCATAATACCCTTCTGATTATTTTGTCGTATATTTTTAATTTTTTGACAATTACAATCTAAATCTAAAAAAATTCTGCTGTGCGAAACTCAAAATATATTTGAAAACTTTGTAAGAGAATATTTTACAACAAACGTTGTAGTGGCCTTTATTACCTATAGAAAATTGAATGCTCTACAAAAAAGACTATAAAATTATCACGCAACATGTGTCGTTCTTGAGATATCTTAAAAAAAAATTTTTGGGGATGTCACTCCTCCCCTTACACACGATTTAAATGAATTTTAAATGAGACCGTCCTCAAGCTAAACCATCTGATATTTATTTTAATATAACTGGAGCGATAACTCAATGTTATGACGATATATGTCAGTAAAGATAGCTTATATTCGGGTACCACACTTCCTTGTCTAACATTGAAATGGTGGTAGCCATAGAAACAACTGAAATATGTTTAGGTTGGATGTCGAGTAAAAATCAACAAATACAATTGTTTTATAAAATATATTCATATTGATTGTAACTTCAACATATTAAAAGTAGAGCCCATAAAACTGTTTGTTTTACATGTTCTGTTTCAGAGGTTCCAGTCACAGCGTTATTATTCAACTTACTCTCTACGCCAGAACTCATACGAGCAGACCTATATATAGCATACCAATACCTCTACTCCCTCTCCTAAAAAACCTCCCGCTTCCTTGACTAACACCACTATTCAGGTGCCTTTAAAAAAATCCTCATCCATGCATTACTTTTGAGACACCTTTGATCTTATCCCTTATTCTTGAACGAGGTACGTTTTTTTTAATAAAGAGTGATTATAAAGTCAGTTGTTATTTGTACCTCTCACCAGCACGCAGTATTTTTGAAAAGCGGAGCACTCTTTATCTCCAGTATTTTATATATATTTTATATACATTTATTTCACTGTTGTAGATTTCGGAAGGTGTCAAAAAAACTTTTTACTGTCGCTAGTAGTATTATTTTGTATGTTCATAAATTATTTTATATGAAAATTGTGTCGGTTAACATACTCTTTATCAGAATTATTCATTGGGAAATTGTATCAAGCCTTGGCAAATAAGACAACACTGTAACGTCACCGTATCGAACTCGAGAATTCAAACCGGTAAATGAAGGAGGCTGGCACTTTAGCCGACATCTAAACGCAACACTCTTTCATATACAGTTATTTACACGATTTTAATTCTCTTGGTCGACCTAACAGATAAATATATACATATATACATATATTTAATGTTGTCAAAAATACATAAATCATCATTTTCATAAAAAGGTAGTGTACCCCTTCATTAACGCATACATAGTTGGAAAAGACTTTAGATTCAGCCCTGCTTGAATAAAAAAAATATTTTCATAATTTTGATTTTTTTCAGTATCAAGCCTTTGTAATTAAAAATAAAACTGATAAAAAATATAAAGTGTTTTTTTAGTGAATATAAGAATTATGTTAAATTTATTATTCAATATATTAAATTTGAATATATTGGTTTTTTAACAAAGTTGTTGTGATTTAAACTTAATACAGAAACATTTTTCTTATATCTTCACTAAAATAATCAATGTAAATAAACAAAAAAAGCTTTTTTCCTGAAGAATTTTTTTGCAATTATCAATCCCTGTTAGATTTTCACAAATCAAAACTATAACGAAAAGTTATTTTCATACATACAGTGTTGAACCCCAAAGTACAAAACACAATCATTATTTTTATCTTTTGCACCTATATCCAGAAATAAAAAGAACAAATTTTACATTGCGAGCTTACTAGCTACAAGCCAGCGAGTTTAGAAGCTGTTAGTAAACTCGCCCAGTGTAATCATGTTCATGAGCTAACTAGCAGATTGTATTCAGATAAACTGTTTACTGTAATTGTAAATAATCTGCGTCAAAAGTTGAAAGCCGGGCTACTTTACTCGCTACTCGTGTGGACTTGTTAGCTAGTAAACTAGTCGTGTGTCATCATAGTTGTTAGTATCCCGTTGTTTCCTATTCACAACACGTGGTTTAATCTCGCTAGCTAGTTGATAACTGAACGAGTGGAATGTTTTGTGTGTCATCATCACTATCGTACTAGCTGACTCGTCCACTTCTAAACTCGTCGGCTGATATCTAGTAAACTCGCTTAATGTAATCGACCCTTAAACAGAACATTTGATATATCAAAAAAATACGTCAAGAAATACGAGTAACTTAAAAACCATGTTGAATAATGCTAATAAAAACCGTCACAATTGTTTATATAAAAGTTTATGATATTTCTGCAATATAATAAAATTATACAACTGTAATGATGTATTCACAATAGAATCTACATAAAACTCGGCTAAAAGTTTATAGAAGTTATTATAACCTAACAATAAAACATTTTGTTCATAGTAAGAATTATGAAAAATATTTAAAATTAATATAATAATAACGGTTTTATTTTCAACTTCAAAAATTTAACTATAAACTTTTTGCCAGTAATTTTCACTTGAATTTTCTCACATTTTCCTTGTATATACACCTTACTACCTTGTACAAAGATTTTTATATAAATATCTGTATTTATATTGCTACAACTTTTTCCGATTTATTTTAATACTATATATTTTTTAATCTACATAATAGGTAATATTTATAAGCACTACCTATAGTTTCAATTTACAAATAGTTAAAAAAAATTATTCCACTAACTTTAATCCAGATTTAAACTTTAATATATTTGACATAGGTTCAAAAAAATGAAAACTCGATTAATATTCAACGAAACAATAAAAATAATAAATAAATAATAATAAATAATCAATTTATATTTTTGTTATTAACATCAAATTCTTAGTAAATTCATTATGTTGTGAAATGATATTTAATATTAAATATATAATTTTACATAATTTAGAAGAAAATTTAAAAATATGTAATATGTATATTACATTTATAAAATATATCACTTTTGTAAATATGCACTGTTGTCTCCGAACAAAATCTCTTGCCTACATTCTTTATTAATTTCAAATAAATATCTAAACAATTACCACATCTTCTTTTTATATTGCAAAACTACAAAGAGTTGCATATTAGTAAAGACAGTACATTTTGATTTTTTCAACGTTTAATGGCCATAATTATGTTTGTATTTTAATTTTGGTGTTTTTATTAACCTATTAACCAATAAATGTATCGTGTTAAATAATTAAAAAAAAATGTATACAGAGTGTTCAAAATATAACTAAGCTGTTTTAAAAATACAAGTTACTATGTTTGGAGGAAGAAGTCTATATTTTTATTTGTAAATGTTTCTTTTAATGGTAACTATTTTTTTAATGATAACTTATCTTTATGTTTTAACAATATGATTCATCATCAAAAAATGTGAAACTAATTTTGTTTTAAATGTTGTTTTAAATTTAAAGTTTAATAACCATATTTTTGTGGAAGTTTAACTTTTTTATTTAAAAAAAAATACTTTCACATGTTTTCACGAAAAACAGATCTTTGAAACAAAAATATAGGTTCTCATTTAAAAAATCAGTTATTAAAAGAAACACTAAAAAAAGTATATTTCCCCTTTCAAACTTAGTAACTTTAGTCTAAAAAGTTTTTCAATAAGCAACTTGATTTAGTATAGATATAATTATTAGAAATAATTAAGGTCATAAAAAATAATGAAATAAATTAAAACCTACTTCTCTTGATAATATTGCAACTGTTTTTAGTTTTATATGTGTTTATTTTGTGTTATAATATATTTATTATCAATCACATCGTTCTTGTATATACACAGTATAAATATTCCATTATTCTATATTTTACGTGTCCTCTGTTGTAAATATTTTTCTCGTCTAATGTACCTTTATATGTGTATATATTAAATATTTAAATAAAACATGTAAATACAATATACGTACACCGTAGCTCTAAATATGTGAACACAATTAATCAAAGTTACAAACCATCTAATACAACGCCTCGTTACGGTTTCAGTGTCAACTCAATGCCACAAGCAACATGCAGACATCGACGACATCTGGTAGCAGTGTAAGCTATTCGTCGTCCGTACACGGTAATCTAGGTGGTGGCGGTGCAACACAGGAACTTTACACGTTATGACGACACGGTAGAACCGTGCGCCACCAGTTGTCAAATGACGCAATCAGTACTAGTTCCAGCGGTGGTCCACCGAGGTCGGCGATGAAACGACATCTAACGGTGCCGCCGGCAACTGTGGGCGCGAACGGTTCTACAGCACGGGGTCATTGTTGTAACAGGACTTTATCTTAGCTAGCCGAGGAACCTAACATGGAGGATGTATATTTGTAGTTAGAATGGTTATGTATTTAAACTAGATAACTGTTTTCGGTATAAAATTAACGAAAATAGAGTTATTACATAAGGAAAAACTTGCATAATTCATGTTCATTATTTGTTATTTGTGTGCAGAGCTGTGCAATACTCGAGTACAAGTACTCAACGACGGTACTGAGAGTACTTTAATGTCCTCTGTACTCAGTATATGAGTATTTTATTTATTTGTTTATTTAACATTGTAGTGGGTCCCGTACAGCCATGACTAATACTAACTTGTATTTTACAGTACATTGACACTTTTTAAACCGCAAAAATTGTATTTACGTAATAAATACTTTTTTATTTATGGGGTTGAAATCACACATTTTTGCGCGAAATTTCGCTTCAAACCAATTTTCAACCAATTTTAATGTAATCACTCGCATTTGAAAGGTAAGTAGATGTAGTTTTTGAAAATTACCCCAAGAATAGTTAATTCACTCTTTTATTTATCCTTTCATCCTCTTAAATCTGAAAAATCGATTAAACGAAAAAAAGAAGATATCGAAGAGATACATATTAACTCAGCCTGTAATGATACACTATAAATAAATGTATATTATTACTTATAATATTATTCAAAATTAAAATTTTTTCTGTAAATATTAACAGAAAAGATATCGAAGTAACGAATTTAGGACTCTGCCTGTACACGAATATATAGATATATTCACACATATTATATAATAGTACTAATAAATTATTTTTTATATTTGTGTAGTATACAGATATTATCTTACTCGATTTATTAATTTATGAATTTATCGTTTAATCGATTTTTTAGATATAAGAGGATGAAAGGAGAACTAAGCAAGTGAATTGGCTATTCCTGCGATAATTTTCAGAAACTGCATGTTCGCACTTTATTTTAATAAATTTTAGATGAAAAACCTTATAAAAAAAATCAACATTTAAAAAATCTAACTTTTTTATTTTTGTTAAATATGTCTTCTTTTTGTCCACTTTTTCTAAAGAACTAATCTTTTTCACATCTTATTATCTGGCAACCCTAAATGCGAGTGATTAAAATTGGTGAAAATTTGCTTGAAACGAAATTTCGCGCCAAAATGCGTGATTTTAACCCACTATGAGATGATAATGAGAAAAAAATTACTTATGCATCCAACTGCAATTTAAAGTATAGTTTAGCAGTTTTATAAAATATAATGTGTTTTAATATTATCACAACCCTTAATTAAGTCCTTTAGCAACCCCGATCATGTACTTGTATACGTATACTTAAGTATTGTACTTGTACTCAATACTCCAGTACTCCTGTACTTATTTGTTGTACTCAGAACAGCTCTGTTTGTGTTTTAAATTATATTATTTAATAATTGTGGATTTTTATTTTTTTAGAATTTATGTTCCTTAAGTTTAAAAAAATATATTTAATTGACATACATTAAATTATGTTACTAAAATAAGAATATTATAATTTAACAATTCATATCATCTCATTTTCCATTGGAATTGGGGAAAAATAAGCTTATAATGTACATAAATAATAATTCTTAATCACAAAAATCGTGATAATATTATTAATGTAATAGGTATGTATTATAAATATTTAGTTAAATTGTAAATATAAAAGTCAGCTCATTGTTGTAGAATTTATTAACAAAATTAATTTTGTAATAATAAATAGGAATTATAGGTATGTACATGTATTTAACGCGGAAAAATATATGTATATTGTATATGTACACAGTACACGTATTCCTCGACATACGACTATTTCAAGTTACGATCGTATAAAAAATAATATAATTTTATAATGTAGATGGTATTTCTATTACATAATAATCGTTATCTTTCTGATTTCAATAGTTTTCATAAAATTTTATATACGAGAATAATGGTAGTATGAAACCCCGTCGTAAATCGAGAACTACATGCATATGTTAATAAGTATATTAAATATACATAGATGTAAATTAGGTACCTATGTTAAAACTTAGTTATGTCAACTGTTTCAGTGTTCCACAATTTGATTATACAAAATTAATGTTCTAAATTTTATTTATTATGAAATTGCCGATTTTAATAAGAATGGTCTAATGAAAACTTGGGGTTATTTTAATTTGTAGTTCTTACTTGTATCTGCAGCCCTAAAAATCAAATAAGCAGTTCGAAATGTTAGTTTGTACAGTCAAGGTATATAAAGACAAGATAGCCTCATCAGCTCCTTGATCAATCAGCGTTGGCGCGGAAATTGACGTCACCACGAAAGCATATTCAAATGTTATAATAGAATATCAATTTTCAAAAAAAAAAATTTATTTATTCTTGTTTTCGTATTTTTGATATTTTAACAACACATACAATCAAAGAAGTTCAAATTAGACATTGCAAAATCATTAAAAGCTGTCAGAATCACAGAACTTATTGCCATTTTAAGAATAGTAAGAAATAATAATAGAAACAGCTTCTTTATGATTTTGCAATGTCGAATTTGTATTTCTTTGATTGTATGTGTTAATAAATTATCAAAAATACGTAAACAAGAATAAATAAAGGATTTTTTTGTAATTTATATTCAATTATACTTTTATAACATTTTAATATGCCTTCGTGATGACGTCAAGTCCCGCGCCATCGCTGATTGGTCAAGCAGCTGATGAGGCTACTTTGTCTTTATATACCTTGGTACAGTGCCTTTTATTTTTACCTTAGGCTCTGTACAAAGTATCATTTGAAACAACATATTTGAATTTTAGAGTTGTATAAACAAGCTAGAACTAGACGATAAAATAACCACTGGTACAATGGCGTGGTAAAGATAATTTTATGACAGTATTAAATCTCATAAAATTATATGTTTCATTATAAAAATCATCTTTTATCTGGTGTAAAGTACAAAGATTGGACTCATGGAGGGGGGGGGGGGTTGATCCCCTTAATCCCCTACTACGCCACTGCCCTGGTATACTAGAACATTAATATTAAATTTCATGTTAGTAAGATTCACCGCTTTAGTTTTAGAGCATTCACAGTCAGACTGACACTGAAACGTCATTGAAAGAATATAATAGGGAATCTCAAAACGTATAATTCTGTTTGAATCTCGTGTTTGATTTATGTTTCATGATTACTATACTGTATTATTTATTATACATCAGAATATTTCGTGTATGTATGGGGTGTAAACGAAAAAAAACCCAGCAATTTCATATATATCTATTATCTACCAACCAATATAATCAGGGCCGGCCTTTGCAATGTTGGCGTCCCGGGCGAAATTTTGTTTGCCGCCCTCGCAATTTTTGAACACCCTTTTTTTTAGTTGAAGACCTTTTTTTTTGTTGAAGACCTTTTTTTTTTTTAATTGTTTACATATTACAAATAATCTTATTTGCTCCTCTGATGTGTCCTTCTGCACGCCGCCCCTGCTACCTTGGCGCCCCGGGCGGTCGCCCCCCCCCCTTAAGCCGTCACTGAATATAATAATAAAATAGAAAATAATTCAAAAAGTATGCTCATAATCAGCAACCGTAAACAGAGTCATATCTACACTATTAAGCCAGTACAGTACTGTACCTATATACCTATATAATGTTTCTCGGGAATATTTTCTCAAATTATACAATAATATGTTTGAGTGGGAGAATTCTACCAGAGGGAATGTCAAAAATCAAAATAATTGACAAAAAAGAGATTTAATATTTTTAGGTTTTTCACTCAACAAATACTAAACAAAGATTTCTTAATGACGTCTATAGTCTATAGATATAGCTCTGTTCCGGAATATTCCTACATTTGAAAATCATTTATTCAGGGACATGTGAATTTTGATGTATAAACATTTAACAATAATTTTTAGTACTTTGTTGCAGTTTCCAAAAATAGCCACCGAATATGCAATAATAAATATTTTATAACATATTAGCGCTGTTAAAATCATATTTAAAACGTAAGACTTGCATATCTGTAAATATCAGGGATATGATGCACAATTACCGAAAAAAATTAAAATAAAACGAATACAATTTGAAAGTACCTTTTACATTTTTAAATCTTTAGGAACACAAATTTAAAAACGATCGGCAAAACTGAGAAAAAGAGCAAAACACGGTACGTAGTACAAAAGCTTTTTCGGTAAAGCGTGGAGCCGAACCGAAACCAACAGATACTGCCTGAAAACGAAAATCTTTTTTTTCGCGGAATAATTTAACAACCGGCTCACGCAAGTCAGCTCCATCACACTGTATCACAATGCATTTAATATACAGAGTGAGTCATATCAGGTGGAACTTGAACAGTTGATTGAGAAAAATATTTTAAGAGAAAAGTGCGTATATAAACATGTGTCCAGAAATTCTTCATGAGAGACCTACAGATCCCCAAAGATTTAGCCTAAAATAAGTTTTTATTTAATATTTTGAGAATCTTTTGACCTGAAACAGAGAGATCGAGGGAAATTTTATAAATCGGAGAACATTTTTTCTATTTAAAATACGATCGCAAAGCTTCTCGTATCTTCAATAATAAAACAACTCATAACAAAGATAGAGCGCATTTTATTCATTACTGAATAAAAATCACAATTGCCATGGACAACTAAAATATGTTTATGAGTCCCAGCCAAAACTAGAACATTCACTCGAGTGCAATATTAAATTCAAGTCAAGTAAGCTTTGGAAAAAAGAATGGTTGATGTTTGAATTTTTTATATTTGTTCAAATTCGTTGTTTATTTTGTTAATGCATAATAGTATAACAGCAATGCCGGTTTTCGAGAGGGAAATTGGGCAACCACTCGGGGTGCCAATTCAAAATGGGCGGCGAATAGCCACTTGGAGAAAAACTTAAATTTTAATAGAATTTTTTTCTCTTTAAAAACGATCATAATTAAGTCAAATTCTCCAATAGTATCTTTACTATCGTATTTCACGTAAATGGTTGATCTTATGACAAATGACCTAACAATAAATATATTTCTGTGTATTGTGTGTCATATTACCTAAGTAGGTACTAAACATAGAAAAAAAATTCAGAATACTAGATGAAAATTAAAGGACCCACTGTCTCCATACTATTTACTATAACGTTCCAATTACTAAATAAATGATCTTCTACGTCGTGATTTTTAACAGGTGTTCCGCAAACTTGTCACACGTATTTTGCTAAGTTGTGAAAGTTCTAACAATAAAAAACTATTTTAATATATAATTTCAAACGTAACGAACGAAGTGTGCAGTCTTCTATCATGTAGGCAAGCCCGTCCGGAAAAACGGCAAGCATTATCGCTCTGGACAGTGTATAACGAGAACACTGCCGAATTTCTATTCCAAGTCTCTTGGGTCTGTTATTTCAGACCAAATTGATGATTTAGTTTATATAAATAGAACAATGGGCAAGAAGACTAATCTGAAGCCTGAATTTGGCGCTAAAGCTTATTAATTTTGTACTCCGCATTTTTTATGATTGAAAGGTTAAAATAATTGTTTCTCATAGGATGCTCATAGGACTCGAAATGGAAAATTTCACCGATCTCAAAATGATTGAAAAAAATATAGAAGCCCTGGTTCTATATGTATGTCATGAAAATATTGCATTTATGACACATCCATACCTATTATATATAGGTACATTCTGGTACATAAAAAATAATAAATTGTACTAATGACGTAATTGAAAACCTTAAGCAATATTAAGGTCCCCCGTTTGTGCTCCCTCAAAAGTTTAAACAATACCAAAGATTTAATTTAAAAAATCAAATCAAATCAATCGAATTATCAAAATCCGGTTGAAAAACTAATATTCAAATATACCTATTAGTACTCATAGAAGCAATTATATTTTTGATAATATTTTAATTCAACATTTTTCAGGTTTAAAATCTTCTAATCTAACATTTTTTAAACAAAAGATAATATATTATTTATTGTAAAAACAATCTCATTAAATAATAATAAATAGAAGAATTTCCAAATAAAATTCTATTAAATGGAGTTAGTCACGTTGACATCAGAGCGGCTCGAACTTTGTACAACATTAATTAATTTAATTGATACATACTTTTAAATCAAGGGTTTAGTGTAAGTAATTATAAAATAATTATACCTATAACTAGTCATAATAATGTAATAATAAATGTTAATTGTGATATTAAAATTTATGTAGAATTATTTTAGAAATATGTTATGTTGTTGCAAAACAATCTACTCATGTATGTAAATAAACATTGTAAATATTCCTGAAAAAATACCATTAATGATAAGTAGGTAATATATAAATAATGCGTGTACTTATAAAATAAAATGTTCACTGTAATTAACTTAAATTTTGCATCAAGTATTATTTTTACTCTATGTATAATAAATAATTTATAGAATAACTATTGTAATAAATATATGAAAATATATAATGTCGTATTTTTAAAAAAGATCTCTTTATTAACATTGCATACATTTTTAATGAAAAAAATAAAATTGCATCGGCCGGGAATCGAACCCGGGCCGCCCGCGTGGCAGGCGAGCATTCTACCACTGAACCACCGATGCTTGCAACAAAATGGTTATATAATAAAAAAAGTGTATTCTGTATATTTTATTATGTTTATGTATGTATGTATATTATCATAACCTATGTTATTATTTGTTTGTCTACCTTGTTTAGTTTATTTTTCTAGAAACACGAGAAAAGAATTACATTAAATAATAATGGCATTGAAAACAAACATTCTCTTGACAGGAGTGCCAGGTAAATAAATATTTCAAAAAATAAACAAAGTTAATTATATAAATATGAATTTGAAAATATTTTTAGGCATAGGTAAAACTACAATTATTTGTAAAGTATGTGATAATCTTAAAAAAAATAACGTACCAATACAAGGATTTTACACAGAAGAAGTTCGAAATGATCGTGGTATGAGATATGGATTTGATATTGTATCTCTTTCCGATGGAAAAAGAATGCCATTAGCAAGATCAGCGTTAGTACGTTTTATTTTAAATGCATCAAAAATTAAAGAATTAGAGCGAAACAAGTTTTATGAAAAATATTATTCTTATTTTAGAGATTTCAATGTTTCTAATGTAAAATCAAAATACAAAGTTGGACGATACTCAGTGTATGTTGAAGAATTTGAAAAATTTGCTTTACCGTTATTAGATGATAAAATGGTAATAACTTTATATATATATATATGCATTTTAGTACTTATATACTTTATGACCAAACATTTCATTTCTATATAGAAATCATTTTTTTTAAGCAGTAACTCTAGCTGGGTATATAGACTAAATCTATACCTTATTTATCCAAATGTTTTCCGCTGTATACACACTATGGTACCTCCTGATAACAAATGGCTCAGTAACCGAGAACCCCCATATATACTACAAATGCGAGAGAGGTATCCTACTATATCCTACATGCGTTGAATATGTGAGTGCGTTTGTGAACGATATGTGCAGAATGTTGCACAATAATCGCTGCCAACAGAGTTTTTGAATTGTGCGCATCTTTTTGGTGCAGGAGTAGGTGCAAGAGTACGCATTTCGTTTGTTGTAGAGAGGCTCCAAATGTTCGTTGTGTGGGGGCTTTATAATATGGGAAATTGTTATCAGGAGGTACCAGTGTAATATTTACATTAAGTTAATCTGAATCAACCCTGAACACCTTAGGTGCTTTTTCAATTATATAACCACCTAGCATGGTTCACTTGAGGGGAGAAAAGGATCTACTTTCATAGTTTTTTTTTCTTCAAATTTTTAATTATTAATTAAATATTCAACGTAACTAGAATTAAATTACTATAACTTTTTTACCCCCCTAACCCAATGTAACACTATTTAACAAAACCTTTGACCTCCTCGAAGTAATGTTACGTAACACAGGTAACATATATATTACAATATGTTTTTTAAATTATTTCAGCATGAAGTAAACATTATAATAAATAACGGTTAATTGCCCAACAATGTTTTGTGTTTATTTGTATGAATGAATGTTAAGTAACATTTGAATATGACCCCCTAATCTCAATGAAACGTCATATAACAATATAGCTGTACCCCATATAGTGATATCAAAATAAATTCAACTATTAAAAAGTTTTAGTAACTAATCTATAGGAAGAAAATTATTTAACAAAATATACCTATATATTTTTTTTTATAAAACCATATATTTGATTTCATTGACAAAAAAAAAACAATATAAGCTATAGTGCTGATCGGAGACACCAGCATGAATCGAGACCCCTTATATAATTAATAGTTGTTTAATCCTAATCAAATTTTTTAACAGAGCTCAAATTCAATTACTGTAATTGACGAAATTGGAAAAATGGAAACATTTAGTCAATTATTCACAGATCAAGTAAAAAAGATATGTGATAATCCCAAGAACAAAATATTTGCAACAATACCTATAGCGAAAGGAAAACCAATACCGATCGTTGAAGAACTACGAAATAATCCAGCCTTTAGTACTATAATGGTAATCATTTTTTAATACACAAGTTCTATCAATCAGCAACAGTATATAGTATGGCAGTATGAGTATTATCTTGAATATTACTAATAATTATTTTTTTAGGTTACTAAATCGAATCGTGATGAATTACTGCAATCCTTGACTGAAAATTATAAGAACTGTATTTAGAATAAGAAAATTGTTTTATTTTACTGTTATATGTTTAAAATATATATTGTTTATTAATTATTATTGGGACATTTTAATTTTAGAATTATAGATAGGACCAGGATTAGTGCAAAAAAAAAATAGTGAACGTACAAAAGAATATATTTTTTCAGTTATATAAAAATAAATAATTTTCACTTAAAGTAGAACAAATACTATGATTATCAAAACAATCACAATATTTCCAGTAGAAAGTCAACCAAAATCTTATCTTACAGGACTGAACAATTACAGAAAACCAGTTTTTTTTACTCGACTCTCAAATTAGCAACATATAATTTTGTTCAGACCTTCTAATAAAAACTTAGCACTAATAAGCAATCTATTTTTCTACTTTATTCTTGCAAATTATTAATTAATATTGCAACAATTCAAGAAAAAATTTTGGAGTTGGAAAAGAAAATGATTCATTACATTAAAAATTTTGTGATTAATATTTTTATAACACTAAAATATATTTACTGGTATATATCCAACTATAAATAAGTTATTTTCAGTATTATAAAGAAAAATAAAATTTGTTAACTTGCAAGCACTTAGAATGGTTCATAATTTATTCTGATATTCTCTGTGGATTCGTTTTAGAATTAAGAACAGCGGTACTTCAAATTTTCTAAAAAAAACTGACTGGTCACGATATTTTTCTTATGTATCGCCAGCGTTATTATTGTACATACACTAAACCTAACTACATGGCCTACATGTCATATAACTATGTATCATATTAATTCGATACTCATTTCAAAGTGTTCACTAGAAAACAAATTTTATTCGTTTTTTTTTATAATATCAAAAATTATAATTATAAATCTATTAGATATAAAGTATAAATTAATTTTATCTGATAAAAAATATCTATTCTAAACAAACCATTAAATTTTGAAAAATCAATTGCAATAAAAATACTTCCAAATATAGCAATAGCATTAACATTTTTTTGTTATTCTCAAAACGTATCAACATTTTTGTAATCACCGGCTTTTAATAAGTACTATAAAATTTTATCTTTTATACAGCCATCAACCAATCGTGTAAAAAATTATACAAAATAAAATAGAGAACATATAGTTTATAACATATATGTAAAATATTAGTATAATATTTATGCAATTAAAACACAACTAAAATAAACATTATATTTGTTTTAGTTTTCTTTAGTTGAAACAATTTCAACAGTAGTTCCATATCTAATCAGTTGCTGCATCATCGAAGTTTTACCAAATGCTGCGCCTGGTGGAATAACACCTCCCCTAAAATTAAAACTCATTAATAATTTACTCTTTAATCAGACTCCAAAAAAAAATATTTCTAAATAAATGCCTATTAAAAAACAATAATTTCAATTTATACATACTTTCCAGGTAACTTCTCTGCTTCTTTAGCAATCATTATGGCTGAAAGTACAAGAGCAACACATGTGAATCCATATCCAGGATTCACAGCTTTTATACGAGCAACCATTTCCTTATTTGGAGGTTCTGTATGTTCATCAGTTGATTCAGCTAATGATTTATCTGCAGACCAACCATCTGCTTTGAATGTTGTAGAAAACCATGTATTATTCATTGAATCCTCAGATGGACCTTCGTGACTTACAAATCCAGCAGAAAAGAATCGTGGATACTAAAAATAAATTGAAGTAATTGAAATTTTACTTATAATAAGTGAATTTTTTTCTAAATTTAGTCTTTGTGGTAACTGATTTTTCATTTAAAAATTAATAATGAATAATTTATTAATTATCAAAAGTTTATTCAAACTTACCGACAATAATAATCTTCGGCCAATTTTAAATTTAGTCATTATTGAAAAGAAAATACCAAACATTATAATACCAAAGACCATAAACAAACTATCAAATGCCACGTATGTTTGAATTTGTGCAGGTCTTCGTTTTTCATTTTCGTACAAATATCGTTGCGATCGTATAGTTACACTTCGATCAGAACCTGGAAATGGTAGGCACCACTTTCCTGTTACATCATCTTTATGAATAAACTTCCTAGAATAAAATATAAATAAATTAGAATATTCTGCAAATCTCATTTGAGTAAAAACATTTAAACTTACTTCATTTGGACTTTTGGTTTAAACTGAGGTAATCGCTCTGGATAAAGTTTCCTACGTAACTCTCGTAATTCATTCCAATGTGCAAGTCCGTAGATTGCTGAATGCCAAGTTCCGTAATGAATTCCACCGCCTTTTTTATCTCCCTTCGCCCAAGTTTCTAATACTGTCTTAACTGAATTTACAGTACCTATATTACATAAAAACATTACAGTGATTTTCTTCCATTTTAATTTTAATTATATTTGTTACCATCGAATTTGTCCTGTATGTAAACAACACCTAAATCCACTGGAATACTGTCCAACCCACAAGCACTGACAACATATACTCCTTTTTCTTCTGCTGCTTTGTTGTAATTTAACTGCATGCTTTCCATATACTGAAAAATTATATATATAATATACAATACATATATTTTTTAACAGTTGAAATTAATTTTTGCACCACAGTGCCAAATTTACAAAGGCCACAGCCTAGAACCCTGAAACTAACTAAATGATTATTTTTATTTAATCTACAATGTCTTACCGAGTTATTTCATTTATATTCTCGGTTTATAAATTATACATTTGTTGTAATATAGGACATGTTGTGGCCTTCCTTTTTGTTTAAAATACCAACATGGGCCCCATGTCAAAATTAGGTAAGTATAAACAATACAAAAATTAATCATAAAAAACAAGGAAGTTTTAAAGTAAATAGTTTTCTATGAATATTGTATTACATAAGTTACAGCCAAAGTGCAATAAAATATTCAAAATATTTGGCTCAGAAGAGCTAATAAAAAGAATTTAAACTCTATATTTGCATATTGGTTACCTGAGGTTCTCCGCTAACATCTACGTGGTGAGTACCAGCACCAACACAAGCCTTGACGAGTTGCTCTCCAAAGAACCTATATGGCCCACAGCAGTTTATAATGATTTTAGCTTTTTCAACCATTTTCTTTAATGAATCTTCATCTGTGATATCAGCAGTAAAGACTGGGATTTTACTAAAATCATCCTCTGTAAATGCAAGACATACATTGTAACAAACTATTTTTTAGATTTAAATATTGCAAATTACAAGGATCGAATCCACAATAAATAGAGGCAAAAAGTACCTTATATTTAGGCAAAAAAATAGTTGAAAGAACAACAATTTTATTAACTAAAGTCCCTCCCCCTCTGTACATCAGCACCCTGTTTTCTTTTAAATTAAATAAAACACACTTACATAAAATTAATGTTTTTTTTATTTTCCTAATAAATTTTTTTAATGATCATAGTGAAAGAAAAAAAATATGAAATATCTACTTTAAGTTTCTTCATTTTAATATAAATCTTTTAAAGTTAGGCCAATAAAGGGTACGCCGAAAAATTTTAAATATTTAAAACTAAGGCAGAGTGCGTCGAAATTAAAAATAATTGCAATTAAGTTTTAAACATGCCATTGAAAACCTTAAACCCTGAATAGTTTTAAAATGTTTTTTACACGATTTTTTAAAAAATCTCCCCTTCCCACGGTTACC
The DNA here is from genome assembly GCA_949319165.1 of Sialis lutaria. Classification (NCBI taxonomy): domain Eukaryota; kingdom Metazoa; phylum Arthropoda; class Insecta; order Megaloptera; family Sialidae; genus Sialis; species Sialis lutaria. Next base: position 17,955,551 of record OX439231.1, on the reverse strand, counting down.
GCCCTGGATTCAACACTGGTTATAAAAATCTCGCCCCCTTAATAAAATATAGTCAGCGCCTATGTACATAACTATAGAATTTCACACTGAAATAAATAATATTTAATAAAAAAACATAAGAATGAACTTTGCTATCAAGTACAAATATTAATGTATTTTTTACATTATATCATGTATTTATTATATCATATGTCATATTGATTATATCAAATTATAATTAAGACAATAGTATCAGTTACAAAAATAACATAAGATAAATAAGAAGGTATTCATTTTTTATCTCACATTGTTATGTATCATGTCTAAAAATAAAATATGTACATATAAATTAACTATTAATATATTTATAGTTTATAAATTAATTTATAATTTAATTATAAATAGATAATGGTAAAATAATAACTACAGGCTTATTGTTAAATCAATTTATTCCCAGTTTTCCACTAATTTAATATTTATTGCAATCAAGGTATTGAAAAGCAATTAAAATTATTTACAAAACTTTGTTATATTATATTTTACATCCAGGGCCGTAACTGTATACTCGGGGGCCCTCACTATATGTAAAATTTAAATTGAGGACCTTTTTATTTCGTTACTACCTCCAGTCTTTTTGCATATTTAAATTTTAATAACCTTTTTTTTGTTCCTCAATTTTGCCGACCCCAATTTTTACGCTGCTGCGGAGGGCCCGCATACATTACCACGGTGGTGACAAGACGTCCATCGATTTAAAATTATTTTGTGCTCCAAATATTTACCCCTTACATTCAATCTTATTTTAAGAGAGGGGGGATTTTAATTTCTCTGCGTGCCGCTTTTGTTATATCAATATCCCGCCACTAATTATCCGATTTTCATAAAATTACAACCTATAAAATATGATTAGTCAATTCTCGTTTTGTAAAAAATTTTCAGATGACAATTGATTCGTATTTGTAAGATAGGTACTTTGGGCCTCTGAACAGTAATAAGTTTGATTTTAAGAGGAAATCGTAAAACTAAAGAAGCGAAACTCTTTGAATTGCACTCATGTGTTACAACTGTAAAAACATTTTAACTTACTCCGTATTACATCTAACAGCAATGAACATACTATGGTCATAAAAAGTAATTTATCGGTTTACAATCCAGTGATTTCATACAAAAAATATATAAAATGAATCATCGACATATTATATATACCTACTACGTACCAAGATAAAAACCGAATTAGAGTGATTTTTTTTGTTACTGAAAAATACAAGCATCACAAATATGACCGAATTGTCAAAATTTAAATTGATCTTACTTTTATAAAAATTACCTGGACGAAATTTGATATTACGGTACTGGTAACGACCAAATAAGTTTATTGGCATAACTTTTTTAATATAAGAAGACACAAATCAATTCTTGCAAATGCTATAGAGCTGCACGCCAAGACGAGACTTTTCTTGGACAAGACGAGACGGAGACAATAATACTTGAATTTTAATAAAATGAGGCCGAAAAGATATAAACTTTATTAAGAAGTCTCAATGAGAGTCTCGGTTTTAAAGCATTGTCAATAATTACATAACTATTTATCTTTGCAATAAATAATTTCTTTAGGCTTCCGCGGTGATCTTGATATGGATCTTGGGATCTTCTGGGTGTAAGTCGCGTCGATTTAGTCGTGTTATCGACTAACGTTTCGTCACACATTGCATTGGACCTCTTCAGGGTTCTTCTAAAGCGCACTTTTAAAAGAGGTTCACTGCAATGTGACGAAATGTTGGCCGATAACACGATCAAATCGACGCGACATGCACTCAGAAACCAAGATTTAAATGATTTCAAAGTTTAAGTATTTAATAAATGTATTTAAGGAAATTAATTAATGATTTTCAAAAATGTTTACCCCTGCACTTAATAACGATACGTAAGTATAAGGTGACCCCCCCCCCCCTTTCCCCTATCCTTAGGTAAGGTTTTTTAATGAGTATAGTAATAGCACAGTACATTGATTACAAAAATTTTATTGACTCATAAACGAAAAAGTAATTACAACAGCCAGTGCCGGATTTACCCAATGTGATGCCCTAAGCACTAACCATCTAAAGGCCCCCATTCGTAATACTGAAGATCTTTTTTTTTAGTCATCATCAAAATTTTTCCCTATTAACTGCAATATTTCGCTGATGCCCTCAAAAATCACTTTTATGGTGCCCTCAGGGATAGGGTGCCCTAAGCAGTTGCTTCTTTTGCTTTTTGGTAAATCCGGCACTGACAACAGCCGAAACTGGTTTCAAATAATGTATTTTAAAATAATTAGAAAAAAAAAACTTATACATATATATAAGTAGATCTTTTGCCACCCTCACGTTATGATTCGTAAGCATTACGTAATCAATGGACGCTCCCTCACACATATATTTTATAGAAAAACATTCATATATGACCGAGACCTATCATATGGTTTTGGTTACGTATGCGAGAAGAGATTCACCTCACTCTCGACTCGGCTGGTATCGTGTGTAGCTCTGAGAAAGCAAGTCAATATATATACCTACTATAAAACTAATATACGTATAAAATAATATACTTAAAAAATGTTGATAACCACTGCAATAAAACATAAAAAATATTGAACACAGTACAACAGTATACGACAGTGTGTTTGAAGTGGATAAGTATAATAGAAATTTTATCACATCTCGCTGAACTTGACCTTCATGGACTTTATGAACAAACACAACCAGAGCTGGCCTTTACAAATCTGGCGCCCTGGGTGAAATATATTTTTTTAAGAAGTGCAAAACTTGAAAAATAATAAATGAAAAGGTATGGTTGTCCGAAATTTTTACGCGAAATTTCGTTTCAAGCCAATTTTCAACCAATTTTAATATAAATACTCGCGTTTGAAAGGTAAGTAGTTGTAGTTTCTGAAAATTACCCCAAAAATATTTAATTCATCCTCTGAATTACCCTTACATCCCCTTAAATCTGAAAACTCGATAAATTCATAAATTAATAAATCGAGTAAAATAATATATACTGCAAATATAAAAAATAATTTATTAGTACTGTTATATAATATGTGTGAACATATCTACATGTTTTTGAAATATATAGTGTGGCCCCGAAAAAGGTGTATCATTACAGAGTGAATTTATAATGTGTATCTCTTCGCTATCTTCCCTTTTTTCGTTTAATCAATTTTTTAGATTTAACGGGATGAAAGGATAATAAGAGGATGAATTGAATATTCTAGGGGTAGTTTTCAAAAACTTCAACTAATGACCTTTCAAATGTGAGTATTGAGTATTAACATTAAAATTGGCTTGTAGCGAAATTTTGTGCAAGTGCGACGGATAATAATGAGGTTCTACTGTACCGGTATCAATATATTTTTATGAATAATTGAGATACTTTTATCAGTACTACTGAAAATTTGCTTGTTGTCTATAAATTCGATATACGTTTATAATACATAATATTATATTATAATTCAAATTAAATAAAGCTATTGCTTTATTTTTTGTTATTACAAATATTCATCAATTCTATTAGCCTTTTTTATAATTAATCCTAAACAAAGGGTCTTTTTATGAACTTAAGTTTCATAAGATGTTCCTGATATCAAAAATCCTTATTACGCATCTTCCAATAAAAATAATACGTGAATCATTACATATTAGCAACCCTGCTTCAATTGCTCAAACAATGCTAATGAATACTTAAAGAAACATCTATAGGTGAATGAATGCAAGCGACATAAAAATTTAACACCAACACAATATGCACCTTCTGCAAATCAACGAGCTAATAGTAAATAACAGTTTCTATTATTAACTTATACATATCTACATCTCTTATTACTTATACCTTGGCACATGTCTATCTTTCTCAAATAACAGATTTTAATAATTTTTACAACATTACTTCGAATGAATAATGGTTAAAACTCTCCCGTTAGAGTTAATCATAATGATGATGAAATATCCAAGATCAAGACAATATAACATATGTTATATTGTCTTGTATATCCATGTATGTAGATTGCAGGTGCATGACCTTACACTAATAAAAACAATTATTATCTATTCATATTTTCTTTCTACACTCGACAAATTAATTAAGGGGACACCTAAAAAATAGCATGTTTTCAAATGCTTGTAACTTGGTCAAAAATTAACTTTTTTCAAAACTTTTTTATTATAAAATTGAGCAAATTTACTCTACTTTATGATGGTCTAATTCGTTCCTCAACATCTTTTCATTTTTTAACTTTTTTATGTAATTATATAAATTTAAAAAAAAACTGCATATTTTGACACTTGATGTAGAGTGCATTTATGTAGAAAATGAAATTTTGAAATAACCTTTTTGTAGAGAATTTTAATACCTTCAAATTTATATTCGTGCGGAAAAAATGTGACGAAAATTCGCAAAGGTATTACAGTTTTAGTGAAAATCAGGAAAAAATAATTCAAATGAATATAGCCGGAGTAATTTTGGTGGTACAGAAAATAAATAAAAATAAAAATGAAGCTCAAAGTATCACCTTTCAGATTATGCAATGTAATGAAAGATTTTTTTATGAATTACAAAAAAATATTCAAACTTTAAACAGAATAGAAAATATGAGTAATTAGACAGTAAAATTAAAACAAAGAATACATACCCTAAACATTACATTTTAGGTGGCCCGAGCTAGAGGTCTCATTAACAATACATGTTCTTTATAATTCATTTTTATTTTTTTAAATAGGACCATTACGCGAAGATATTCAACTTTGATGTCTCAACATCAGAAAACCCAAAAAAATTACAAATTGGAATTTATTGAAATTTTCCTCGAAATAAAGCAGCTTATGAAAAATTTTAAGAAGTCAAAAAATGCATTATTTTACTGAAATAATAACCCAAAATGATCCATATGGTTTTAAAATTGTACCTAAATATGTGTGCTTACTGTATACATGCATTTGTGCATGTAAAAATAAATATTTAGTAAAAATAAGTATTTTTTGACTTCTTAAACATTCCATGACCTGCTTTATTTTACAAAAACAATTTGCAATTTGTAATTTTTTTGGGTTTTCTGATGTTGAGACATCAAAGTTGAATATCTTCGCGTAATATGGTCCTATTTAAAAAAATAAAAATGAATTATAAAGAACATGTATTGTTAATGAGACCTCTAGCTCGGGCCACCTAAAATGTAATGTTTAGGGTATGTATTCTTTGTTTTAATTTTACTGTCTAATTACTCATATTTTCTATTCTGTTTAAAGTTTGAATATTTTTTTGTAATTCATAAAAAAATCTTTCATTACATTGCATAATCTGAAAGGTGATACTTTGAGCTTCATTTTTATTTTTATTTATTTTCTGTACCACCAAAATTACTCCGGCTATATTCATTTGAATTATTTTTTCCTGATTTTCACTAAAACTGTAATACCTTTGCGAATTTTCGTCACATTTTTTCCGCACGAATATAAATTTGAAGGTATTAAAATTCTCTACAAAAAGGTTATTTCAAAATTTCATTTTCTACATAAATGCACTCTACATCAAGTGTCAAAATATGCAGTTTTTTTTTAAATTTATATAATTACATAAAAAAGTTAAAAAATGAAAAGATGTTGAGGAACGAATTAGACCATCATAAAGTAGAGTAAATTTGCTCAATTTTATAATAAAAAAGTTTTGAAAAAAGTTAATTTTTGACCAAGTTACAAGCATTTGAAAACATGCTATTTTTTAGGTGTCCCCTTAATTAATTTGTCGAGTGTAGTTACTATTTTGTAATTAAATCAGATACTTCTTATTTTGATACTTTTAAAAATCGTTCAACATTTATATTTTTCAATAAACCTTGCTTTTTATTTCCCAGTAAGTTTATAAAATTTCGATTATCCTGATTGTTTTGGCTTCAGAAAGACTCGCATAAAATACATAACAGTCGAAACCGGTTATAACGACATTGGTTAATACAACATATCGATTTTTACAACCTTATATTTCAACTGTAGTATGATTTTTTCTTGTTTTACAAAAGAATAACTCTTTTTAGATTTATATTTATCCTAATAGATCCAATTGGATTTATGTAGATCTCAAAATCGGAACAATTTTAAATGTGAGATATGAATAAATCTAATAAGATCTAAAAAAATCTCAAGACAGATATATTGCAAGTTTTACCCATCATTATAAAATTTATAAATAAGGATGTCACTAAAATCTACATTTACTTCATATCCGAGAAAAATGCTATAATTTTAGAAATTGATAAGTTGGCAAATATCCAAATTTTTTATTTTAATCTAGGTATCGTTATGAACGATATTTTATACTAATTTGTAGTATTGAGTATTAACATTAAAATTGGCTTGTAGCGAAATTTTGTGCAAGTGCGACGGATAATAATGAGGTTCTACTGTACCGGTATCAATATATTTTTATGAATAATTGAGATACTTTTATCAGTACTACTGAAAATTTGCTTGTTGTCTATAAATTCGATATACGTTTATAATACATAATATTATATTATAATTCAAATTAAATAAAGCTATTGCTTTATTTTTTGTTATTACAAATATTCATCAATTCTATTAGCCTTTTTTATAATTAATCCTAAACAAAGGGTCTTTTTATGAACTTAAGTTTCATAACATGTTATAACGATTTTTTCTTGTTTTACAAAAGAATAACTCTTTTTAGATTTATATTTATCCAAATAGATCCAATTGGATTTATGTAGATCTCAAAATCGGAACAATTTTAAATGTGAGATATGAATAAATCTAATAAGATCTAAAAAAATCTCAAGACAGATATATTGCAAGTTTTACCCATCATTATAAAATTTATAAATAAGGATGTCACTAAAATCTACATTTACTTCATATCCGAGAAAAATGCTATAATTTTAGAAATTGATAAGTTGGCAAATATCCAAATTTTTTATTTTAATCTAGGTAATGTTATGAACGATATTTTATACTAATTTGTATGATCAGCAAAATACATAAAAGTTGTAAGCATCATGATTTAATTAATTATCAAATATGTGAATAAAATATGTATATGTAGGTTCTCTATTCCCGTTGATTTCATATTCAAATTAAAAATAACTCTCAATATTAACATACAAACATAGTAAAAGTTTCTATACAGTATACTTAGGTCCGTCTTACAGTCTTACCAGTATAACCACTTTTTATACTGAAATTGTATTTATTTTTCAAATATTTACAGGAGCGTAACATCCTAAAATAGCATGTGTACTCATAATGTCACAATGAAATGAATTTTTCAATATACATATTGATAAACATGGATACTATTGAATAAAAACTTATGGTGTGTTGCATAAAGCAAAAATAATCATTATTAGAGACCCAGTACGAGAATTATAAAGAATTTGCTCTATATAGAGAAAAACTAATTAACTTTTGGCTAACGCTATCTGCAAGGTGTCAAATCGTTATGAATTTGCTTGGGATTCTAGAGCGGTGGTAATAAATGAATAAAAATTTTAATTCTATATGTAGTTAGACTTGTCAGTAGGTACTTATTTTAAGTCATTAATTTATATTTAACGCGCATGTAGTATACCTAAGTTAATTAACTTTTACTCTGGAGCAAATTCTTTATAATACCGGGCATCATAGTAAATCGTAATAGTCGTTAATAATAAAGGAAAACTTTACTAACCATAAATACTTATTTTCAGTACACGAGAAGGTGGAAAGGTAATGAGTTGGATAAAATAGGTATACAAGATAATAAAAGTACAAATAATTCTTCATTCATTCAAAGAAAATATTTAATTTATCATTTAACCGTTCATTTATTTCAAATATGTATGTAACAAGGAGTTTTTTTAACAATAAAAAACAAGATGTATAAACACTTTTTTCTGAGTTAAAATAATTACATCCGCTTCCTTTCCAATCACGTGTGTTTAAATGTGGCACTGGTTTTTAAATAGGTATATTGAAATAGCTTTACTTTTTTGTGAAATACCGCAACTAAATAGTGTTTAACTTTTTACAGATTCCTCACAAAATTTATATGTAGAAATATGTTAAAATTATATCTAGAGATAACCAGATGATATGCTTACTAGTTAAAAAAAATTATTTCGCATTATACTAACTTTTTTTGTATTTTTTCTAACCATCATACTGCAAATGGAGAAAAATATTAATATTGTAAAAATAATTGAATAAAAAACATTATTTAAAAATGTACGAGTTTGTTGCTGTTTTGCCTTGGTGTAAAGAAACACGGCATTACATTAATGTACATAGCTAAGATTTAGATAGATGTGTTATTCATAATTTTTTCGTTATTTTTGAACGAATCTTTTTACTAAATTAATTCTAATGAATAGAGACATAATGAAACAGGACTCGTTTCATCTCTAGTACGTCATCATATTTATAGAATTCATATAACTCCGTTAAAACTGATATGCATAAATTAATTCAAAATTATCTATGAAAATGATAGAAAACAAAATATTATTTTCATAATTTGTATGTTAATTTATTAAAATGTATACTGTTCGTAAACAAATTTTTCTTCACGTTAGTTAGAAAATGTAAAAAAAATTAGCAATTTATATTTAAAAAATTGATTTTATTTCAAAAGCAATAATCTTTTATAAAATTTGCAGTGGTTGCCGGGGATTTGACGGTACAAATAATAAATTGTACCGTCAAATCCCCGACAAACGACTATACAGTCGAACTGCATTGTAGTCCGTATCGTTATTGTCCATTTAAGTTTACTAGATATATGTAGTATATTTTACCAACATCTACGCTAAATTAAAGTAATGATCAACCCAGTGTCAGCCTCTAACATAAAAAGGGAATGGAGTTCTTAATAAATAAAAAAGTTTGAATAAATAATCCAATTTGGAGAGTCTACTATGTTTAATACTAAAATAATAAATAAACATGTTAACTTAGAATTTCAAATCGATAGAATAATTATTTTTGTTTGTTTCATAAAATTTTGTCTAGAGGGGATATCATTTATTTAGGTCACGTATTCCTAAAATATATGAATCAATCTAAAATTATTGATCAATTTGACTGCATTACGCACCATGGCGTAAAATATTCAGTTATTATTGGGTAGATTTAGGTCAAGCAATCAAAGATTGCTAGCTAAAGTAATAAATAATTTCAAGACTTTATACATGTTGATGCATTTTCCTTCCTACTTATATGAACATTATTTTGTTATAATTTAAGAAAAAGAATTGTAGATTTATAAACTTTTAACAGGCAATCATTAAATAAATTACTTATGTGAGATCAGAAAAAGAGTTGTGATGGTAGAGTGATTTTTTTCAATTTTTAAAGGTAAATTAATTGTATACCGTACAATTACAATGCAATAAAATGTTTTATGGGGATAATTTAATTAATTTGTATAAAAAAGCAATAATATAATAAAAAAATGTTCGTAATATAATTATAGTAGGTACCAGTGGCGCGTCAACGAAATTTGCCGCCTGGGTGCAAGACTTTATTTGCCGCCCCTATATATGTCGACAATAAATCACAATAAATTTTTAAATGTATCTAAATAATCTCATATTTTTAAATCCATTTAAAAATTATTATTTTACTGCAAAAAATAAAATAAAAATAAACGAAAAATAAAAAGAAACTATGGTGAAATTTTTTTTTTTTTTGGAAGTCCAGGGACTGACCGAATCGTCGGGAAAGAACCCAATTTCATGGCATAATCGGGAAAGACCCGTGTTTTATACAGTCCATTTGTTTTTAAAATTTAAGCGCAAAATTGAACTTTAGAAATGGTTAATTTATTGTAGGTACTCGTTCTAAAATACTACCTACATTTTCCATAACTATCTAACATTACCTACATTATTTATTTTCGTCATTTAAACAAAAATATTTTTTTACAATCCACAATTAAATTGTTTAATTAAATGATAAACGTTTTTTTATAATTATAGGGTTTTTGCCGCCCCTGAAATTTGCCGCCCGTGTGTGGTGCACTCCCTGCACCCTCGGGGTGGCGCGCCACTGGTAGGTACCTATACTATAATATTATAACGGTCCAACATAAAATACGAATAAAAAATTAATTTTACATTGATTTCAGTGTACAAGTGATATCTTCTTTATCATATTATCAACACACATTGAAAAAATGAAAATTAGGTAAAACCAAAAACAATATAGATTGTATTATTACTTTTGAAATACAATGTACATAAAACAAATTATAAAAATAAATTATTTTGTGAAGTAGTTACCTGTTTTTTTGTTCATCCAATCCAACACCCCCTTCAGCTTTTCCTCATTCCGGCCAGCGATTCCCCAGGTCAGTGTCGGGAAGTCTTTGGCGATACGGTGCAATTCGAACACCGTATATTTACCAGTGAATCCAGTCGCACCGAACACAACAATATCTATTCTATCTGCCATTTTCTTAACTTGCTGTAAATAAATAACATTCGTTAGAAAAATACTTATAACGGTTTTACATATGTCGCGCTAGATTGTTTTAGCCGCTTTACAAAGCGGCTAGCCGTTTTGTAAAATAGATTAGTTTAAAAGCGGAGGTTCAATCTCCACCTTGGTAGGGGCAATCTATTGGGGCAAAAGGGGATTAATGTAGTATAAGAACGGGGATTCAATTTCCACTACAATGAAATGTAGGAATTTTAACGTTTATTTTATTTGACAGAATTATTGAAAAACAGTTTATTGCAGCGAGGATTAAATCCCCGTTTATATACTATATTAACCCCCTTTCGCTTCAATAGATTGCCCTAACCAAGGCGGAGATTGAAGTCCCTTTTTTAACAGAAAGACTAACCTGCTTATTTCACCCCAAAAGATTGCCCTAACCAATGACAGTTACGTGTATGTATATTATTAGAGCATCAACATTTTACAAAACGGCTAGCCGCTTTGTAAAACAGCTAAATTTACAATCCGACTGCGACACATATAGGTACCATAACTAACTTCCTGTAACATAAATAAGCAAAGAAAATTCTAGTACTTTTAACGGGGTATTAATTATGTTATTTCCTCTATTGATTTTTTTCAGAATTTAGAACAGTGAATTTACTAAAACACAGTTAGTGAATCTGACCGTACAAAAATATTGTTCATATATAACACCACTGTTTTAATAACGTTGTTTCTTCACTTACCGCGTATGCACTAAACTGCAAAGAAACATAGTTGAACTGTCGTATATTTGATACCCCGTTTGAAAGTGTTTGTTATATAACTTTAGTTATTTCTTTATAATACCAGGCATAATACATCAAAATCGAAGAAAAATATTTTTATTTTTTTATAATTGACAAAATAACTATGGTAAACTTTTTTTATATCATTACATTACACTACACATGTAACATACATATAGGAAAATAACAACATTTTTATCTTCAGCTAACTCTTCATAATTAATATTTCAGACGAACATATGACTTAAAACACGTGCAAGTTTTTATTCTTTGTTTAATGTTTATACCATAAACACAATAACATCATTTCTATCTAATTGTTACATGTTATAACTTATAACCATATTGTTAATCTATTTATTGTAAGTTTTAATTTATATTTAATTTTTATTGTGATTTTTTTTTTACTTTTAATAGTTGAAATGAAAATATTGCTGAAAAAGTATGCCAGACTTAATGCCCTCACCTAATGTCATACGTCATACCCACTGTTGAGTATGACATATGTAAAAAATTATTTTTTGTAGTTTTTTTCAAATAATAAATATTAAAATTAAACATTCATCGCTTTTAACCTTAACTTGCTAATAAAGTGAAACTTGGATAACTGGAATCTCAAGAGACCAGTTATTTTAACCCACTTAAAAAGAGTTGTCACATTTACCCAGTTATAGAGGTGCACATGTAGAAGTGATGAGACCTCAGTATGAATTCTAGTTATAGAAGTTTTCCACTTATCCAAGCATTGGCATAACTACCGCCGGTCTGGCCGGTTAGATTGTCCGGGCCCCGAGCATCAGGGGCCCCAAAAGTGAAGAAGGAATTTTTATTTTAATTGCTGTGTTGATTTTTTTTTAAAGCTGATTTTTCAGTTATTTTATTTTAAAATTCTAAAATTAAATATCAAAAACTTGAAAATTTGGCGTGTTATTGACTGTTTTTCATTTTAGTACTGTACCATCAAAAAAAATATTTTTACTTACATAAATCAATTTTTTTCGAACGTCTCCGTATCGATACCTCAAATACATTCCTTCAAAATTTTAAGCAATAAATATTATTGTGGGGGGAGGGGTTGTAATAAAAAATCACTGTCAAGGCCCTCCTTCTGAAAATTTGTCTGGGGCCCTCATTTCTATATATTCACGCCACTGTATCCAAGTCCCACTTAATCAAGTTTCACTGTATTCCTATTTTTACCAACCCTCTTAAATGTCAAACGACGCCAAAAAAATAGTACTTGTTGATACATGCGGGTCTACCACTAATAATATTAGATATGGTGTTACCACTGGAGACTGGATGTTTAATTTAACGAAAGTAAACCTTTTAGTTTCTATTATTTTGATAAATGGCTGGTAGAACCAAAAGTCCTAAAACTTCCTATTCTTCTAAATAATTCAATATAATTTTTATTGATAATTATTTTTAAAATATATACAATACCTCTACATAAAATGTTATGCAATAATTCAAATCACCAAAAGTAGATTACGTTTATTTATACAATGCATTTATTTAAGCAGATAATATGCGATATACTGTCGCCACTTTTAATTATACAAATAGATAATTTTGAACTTTCAACAATCGTTCTTTTGTGGTGTGTGATATAGTGGAGGCAATGACGGATTAAATAAAATGGTGGTTATTGGTGCAATTTTCACTTAACCCTCCCCCCCCCTCCCTATGTCACAACCTAAGATAATATAAACTAGTGCATTTGTAATGTGTTGTTGAAACCCTTTTGCTTATTACATTTTTAATTTGACAGCAGCAAAAAGTTAGGTAGGTATATCGCAAGGTTAGTAAATAAACAGGTTGTACCATCGCTTTTGACCAATCAGCAACTGCGCGAAATTACGTCACACCGGGTGACATTCAAATGTAATAGAATAAAGTGGCTTGCAAATTTGTTATGATTGGGCACCCGAAATGACGTAGTCCCCCTCTACTTTCTTGATTTTGACAAGCTGATGGTACAACCTGTATATTTACTAACCTTGGGTATATCGCATAATTATGATAACCCAACCTTTTTATTACACGTTGTCTTCTCTTCCTTACAAAACTTTCTCTGGACTCCCCTATTCACGGTAGGTAGTGTTTATTTATACAAAGTATTATATAATAAAAAAAAATTACAAGTCAGTGGTCAACTAATGATTGCACTTACTGAATTAATGATATAGGTACATTAATAATACAAATAATATTGTACACTTACAACTAATTAAAAAAATGACACTAATTTATTACAAATACAACAAAAAAATTCTGGTTTTAAATAAGTTCAAATCTTTATTGAAAATTCAAACATTAGTAAAAAAACTTTTAGGTAGGTATATTATTAAATAAAATTGACAAAATGGTAAGTTTTAGAATAATATAAATTCGCCCATCTTCCCAAGTTTATAAACTCAAAACACGTCTTGAAAATTAATTCATAATTTAACAATGCAATATTAACACCTTTTATATCCGCATTAGCCATCGTATGAGTCAACAGCCGTTCAGGTAGTTAGCAAATCGATATACATAGACAGAGTTTCCAAACATTTTTTCCGACATGATCACACAAAATTTCAATAATGCAAAATTTGATTGAGATTGCGAACGTTTATGAAAATATACTTAAATGAATATATAAGTATAGATTTAAAGTAAGTAAGTATAAGTAAAATATGATAATTTTTATTCAAAATAAAAATTTCGAAAAATGTTCTTTAAATTACACAGATTAATACTATTAATAATAAGATAACAATTTAAAATAATAAAATAACGCTTACATTTTTCAGAATAAAATTTAAAACTGTATTAATAATATTCATAGTTTAAAAATCAAGATAAAGATTTTATATGAATATATTATAATAAAGGTCATGTTTTTAAAAAATAATAACTAATAATAGTATTTATTTTTCCCTGCTAATATTGACAAAAATAAAATAATTAAAATTTCAAATCGACAGTGCAAGTAAAAAGTACTCCTATTAGAAACAATATCCAAAAATACTAAATTAAAAATATTCCACAAATATTATTCATGCTTAAAAGGTTATCAGCAAAATGCCAATTTTAAAATTTACTTGGGTTATTTTTAAAAAATATCGAGTGATAAAAATAAAAGCATGCTATATCGAATCACAAATAATGTTCTACTGAAGTTATCGCATGTCAAAATGCACTGACATTGAAAAAATTAATAATAATATAAGCTAGTTCAATGCACCCAATTAAATTGAGGTTCCTAGCTTTAAATAAAGTACTAAAAGAAAATACATATTTCTATTAAAAATTATATAATAATATACATCCAGCATAGCCAGTGACGAATTAATTATTTGTAAATACACCATCACCACAGTACATAAAAAGATCTAATTTTATGGGGAAATAGTCAAATTCTCATACTCATACAGACGAGTAAATATTGCATATTTCTTCAATAGCTTCTCTCTTTTAAAAGATGGAAAAAATATTCAATTTTTAACAATGCAATTTATAAAAAAATATATTAAATAACAGAGTGATCCCGGAAAGTGTGAATCAGAAATTATATATTTAAAAAAATGAATGATTCATTGGATCTAGACATTAGTACAATATTTTTTAAAACGTTGAAGGGTCGAGAAAAATACATTTTCGCCCCGTAAGTATTAAGTCTTGGCATTTTAGGACGCCGCGTCGACCGCGCTAGCCGCTTCGACCGCCAGACACGCAATACTGATGTGTGTTTTTTTAACCTTGAAAATAATATACACACATCAGTATTGCGTGTCTGGTGGCCGAAGCGGCCAGCGCGGTCGGCGCGGCGTCCTAAAATGCCAAGACTTTATTGTATTTGAGTATAAACTACTATAAACTATTATTATAATTATTAAAAAAATCTTTATATTTACAATTTGTTTATCTATGCCATTCATCAGGGCCGTAACTACTACCAGGGCACCCGAGCATAGGGGGCCCCTACAGCAGCGTAAAAAAAGTTACAAGTTTACAATTAATAACATGAAAAAAGAGTTAGGTGCCAACGAAAAAAAAAGGTATTTAAAAATAGTAAACGTAAAAACATCGAGGTAACAACGAAAAAAAAGATCATAAAAATTACTAGCATACAAAAATAAAAAAGGTCTTCAGTTGTTTTTTTTTACATATACTGGGGGGAGCCTTCACTAACTTGCTGCCCCGGTGACCCGAGCTTCTAATTACGGCCCTGTCATTCATCTACATATTTCTTAAAATACAGAATAGGTCATGTTAATGCATATCCAAGAAAACAATTTTAAAATATATTCCCAATAAATCTGAAAAAAGTGGATATTTATAAATAGATGTATATACGTAAATACATTCTAAATTATAATTGAACATTGGACCAAAAAAGTTATTGTTACATTTTATTTATATTATGCTCTAAACATTTCCTTATTAGTTTTTAAAACACGTCACTCCAGTAAAATATATTTATAGTACAAGAGCATATGTTTTTTAACCACCCACGACAAACAGTATGACTGTACCATTATATGATTCAGACTAGGTACAGGAGACGCACATTAATTGATTAAGATGACATAATTTGGTTCACCAGTAATCTTAAACAAAAATACTATTGACAACCACGTCAACCACGGTCTAGCACTTAAATAAACAAAAAACATCCAAAAATACAACCAAGGTCATGGAGAAACTAATGGAAAAACACCGGCTTTCGAGTGTTTAGAATTAAAAAAAAAGTATTTGGGACAATTTGGGTACTCACTGGTTGTCAACAATTAACAAAATACAAACTTCAACAATGGCAAATACAACTGACAGTTAAATATTGGATGACAGTACAAAATGTACATATCATTTATTTAAAAAAACACTTACATTACCTGTCTTGTCTTCTTTATCGTAAAAATATCGAATATATTTTAAACATCAATATGATATTAAATAAATGAGTATTATCAACAAATACAAACTTTTATACATACCGGCAATTACTGCAACAACTCACACTGCTACTAACACTGCTAACCTCTAAAGCAGCTGATTATGGAATGGAATGGAATGAGTTCCAGTCAAACTGAAACACGCTTACGTATATTACGCAATACAAATGTATCTCTAGCTCACTTGCTCTCATAGGAAACTATACATATCATGTTTTTAAATATTATGGATTATTATAGTAATAAACTGACAAGACTTTTTAGGGTTCCGTAGAAAACTAGGGACCCTTATAGTTTCGCTTTGTTTGTCTTTAAAAAATTTAGACATAATAAATAATAAGATGAAATTTGGTATAGGTACGGTCATAAATTGATGACCTAAAAGTAAAAACAGAAATTATAAGATTTTTGAAAAAATAATTTTTTAGACTCCCCCTTCCATAGAATGTAAAATGTATTCAAAAAAATTGTTTACTTACTCTATTAAGTAGAAAGGTCTCCCAAAATGCCACAAAAAATGTATAAGGACCTTTTCATTTTAACCTTTCAGTCTTCAGTACTTCAGTCACGATATATTTCGTTCTCAATGTCGTTTTTTATTTTATAAACTGTCGATTCAATAAATCTAAATAAATTCCAATTTTGAACTAACTTTTTTTTTTTAATCGTAGCGAGAATGAATACGGAACCCTATTGTGTGCGAGCACGCCGTTTTTTAGGGTTCCGTAGAAAATCAGGAAACCTTATAGTTTCGCTCTGTCCGTCTGTTTGTCTTTGAAAAAATTAGACATAATAAGATGAAATTTGATATACGGACGTAGATTGATTAACCAAAAACAGAAATGATACGATTTTTGAAAAAAAATAATAACTTTTTAGACCTCCCTTCCATAGAATGAAAAGCGTATTCAAAATATTTTTTTCACTTAGCCCTAATTAGAAAGGTCTCCTAAATTGCTACAAAAAATGTTAAATGACCTTTAGATTTTAACCCTTCAGTTACGATATATTTGCTTTTCAATATCATTATCAGAGCGTCCTCCCTCCTATTTTTAATTATCGATTCAAAAAATCTTAAATAATTTCCGATTGTAACTTCTAATTAATACTTTTAATGAAAATTATACCGAACACCGTAGCAAAAAGAGTTTATGAAACATTTTGAAATAACTTTTTTTTATAAATTGTAGTGAGAATGACTATATGGAACCCTATCGTATGCGTGTCCAATATGCTCTTGGCCGTTTTATTTATTTATTTATTATTTATGATACAGAAGAAATTACTTAAGTTAACATTTTCTGTTTTTAAAGTGAATATAAATTACATTACATTAATTTTTGTTTTTGATAATATTACTTATTTTCAAAATATACGAAAAAAAAAACATAAACATATTTTATACGCTGAAATTGAGCAAAAAATTGCAAATTTGGAAATATTCCAAAAACAAAAAAGCAAACAATTCGGTTTCTTAAATTTTGTAGGATTTTCTTTGGTGTCATCGCAAAGTACATAAAAAGAAAAAGTTACCGAGTTTGAGGGAGAGAGGGATAAATTACTGCTTGGAGCCCCTTGCTGGGGCCATTTATGGTTTGTTTAAACAAATAAAAAATTAGGTCAAATTTTATTAATTGAGATTTACATTTTAATACCCCAAACGCCTAAAAGGTATCATTTCACATATTCATTAAAAATTTCAAAATTCTACTTATATAGTTTACGAGCTATCTAGCTTTGATTCAAAAGGACTGACTAACGGACGGAAGATAGATTTATAGGTTTTCTTCGGAACCTTAAAAATGCTATTCGTGTAACTTTGACTATTGTTTATAAATTATTAAAAAAATTTAATGTGGCTATTTGCACATAACGTACATATGTGCATGCAATTGGCTATTTGAACATACTGTTTATGTACCTAATTAGGTAAGGTTGTTAAGTAAGAGTAGGTTAGTTTACGTTAAGTTAGTGGTATGTGCAAATAGCCAATTGCATGCACATACGGTATGTGCAAATAGCCCCATCCAAAAATTTATGCTCACAGAAGAATTAATGCAAGTTATTTTTACAATTGCACTGGTTTATTAAGTTTACTTACTTATTGTTAGTACAAGAGATAAAATGGTCATTTCATGGGTTTAATTGAAATAATAAAACAAATAATCAATACACGACATATTTTTGTAAAATAATTTATACTTGTATGTATACATTGTAATAAATAAAATATATTTTACAAATATTCATTTTATTTATCGGAAATGGTTTTTAATTCAACCAACTCATGTTTAATTAATTGTTGTAAAAATGATGTTTTGTGTAACACAACAGCTGGAGAAAGTACACCTCCCCTAAAAAATAAATAATATCGGTTAGATCAATATAAATATAATTCATACAATTCAAAATCAAAATAAACGAAATATAAAACCAAGGTAAACATATGTATATTGAGACACCTAATAACATTACCTATATACAATGCTTTTTAACAATAAAAGAATTAAAAAAAAAATCAAATAAATGTTAATAATTTTCATGATAGCTATACGAATATATACAGGGTGAGTCATATCAGGTGGAACAAACTTAAACCGTTGATTGAGAAAAATATTTCAAGTAAAAAAGTTCATATAAACATGTGTCCAGAAATTCTTCGTGGGGGAGCTACAGACTCCCAAAGATTTTGACTAAAATTGGTTTTTATTTAATATCTGGAGAACCCATTGTGATAGAGCAATGAAAATTAATTCCTGGATTAGTAATAATACGTGTTATCGATTTCCAGTATCAAACAATGGTTATTTAGACCAGAGATGTATGGGGCCTGTGGGCCCTCTGATTTTATCTAGTATTTTTTTGTTCTTCACTTTTTTCTTATGTTTGGTATTTTTATAAGGTCATATGATACAAAATACACATAAATATACATTGTTAAGTTGTCATAAGATCAACCGTTTACGAGAAATACGATTGGGAAGATAGTTTTGCAGAATTTAACTTAATACGGATGTATAAAAAAACATGCCTCATTTCATATAAAAACGGGCCCTACACAAATTTTGTTTTGTCTGTCAAATTGTCAGCCCTATGTCACATTTATGTTGAAAAACTGAAGTCGATATCTCCAGTGGTTTCAGAGAAATAGATTCATTTGACCACCGAGGTATTTTATATGTTGCATTACTACGCTAATGAATATTCAATTTATTAAAAAAAATGTGAATTTAATAACGCCCGATATTATGAAAAATTTCTTATAAGTAGGTAAATTGTTTTTCATAGACATCATTACAGATGATTGTCATACTTCAATTGTAACTAGGACTACGATGAGGAATAAATTTATTTATTATTTCGGAAGTATTCTTTTTCATTAGATTTTTAACATTTTTTCATAGAAGTTTATCCCCAACAATTTATTGAATTGGGATCAACTTGACCGCCAAATGGGATTTATCCATTTAATCCTTTACAAATTATATTATTAAATACAGACTTTTATAAAATACATTTTATTTACTTCTGGAATAACTGTAAATTGAGCTCATCACAAATTAATAGAATCTAATGATTGTCAAACAAATTATTGACAATTTCAGATATAAGTATTTTACAATAAAATAATTAAAAATATATATGCCTAGTTTTACTCCTTGAAAAATATTTTTTAATGTTTAAATTTGTACCTGATTGGGATATTTTTAGTTTCCGTAATAATCGATATAGCAGACAGAACTAAAGCCAAACTTGTAAAGCCATAGCCTGGATTTCTTGTTTTAAATCGAATAATCATTTCCTTATTCATAGGTGTTTTTTGTAAATTTTCTTCTCTAATATTAGATGACCAACCTTCTGCTTTCAATGTAGCGCAATACCAAGATTTTTCCATATTCTCTTCCGATGGACCTTCATGGGATAGCATCCCAAATGTGAATAATTTCGGATACTGAAAATATTCAAAAATATTAAAACTCACAGACCTAAAATTTATTTTCAGGTTGAATTATTGTATCAATTCTAACAATTCTTTATTTCTGATCGAGTGCAATTTCAGGTGTGTAACTAGGGCTTAGCGAATCCGGCCCCCGCCAGGGGTGTTAAGCCTAAGGGTGGCATAATGGTTGAAAATATAGTTGAAATATAGTTACCATGATTAAAGAGTGACATGCTGACAATGAGTAAAAAAGTCTTCAAAATTAAAAGTAACATTGAAATTTATTAGGGCGACAGAATTGTCATGACAACTTAAAAAGGTCATAAATAAAAGTAATGGGGGATGCAAAACTGAGGTTACGGTAGCAATGAAAAAAAGTTATCAAAATTTCTAACCATGAAGTTTTCTAACATAAGAGACAGAGCTTAAATACAAATAAAAAAATATGTATGTACTTATGTTACTTTTGTGTATTAGGAATTGCATATTCTCACTAGTGAGTACAATACCGGGATCCCGACCATTTTTCTCCAGCATTACGAAATTAGAATAGATACTAATCTTTAATATGAAATCTTTTAATATTGAAATTCTTATAACTGTTAGGGAGATGATTTTTAAATTAATAATATGTTATTGTGTTGCCCAATTACGATATTTTCCCGATATGTAGTAGATTGTTCGGAGTATTCGATGAAAATTGCTCTTGTGTTTGTTCAGTTCATTCGTTGTAAAATTCTCTAGTCAAGACTTACTTTTCAATCTGTATAGACATTAATTACATACCTTTAGAGCAAAATTTCTGGTAATTTCGGTTTGTGCAAATATAAATAATATAAAATTTAATATTATCGACACCAATGCTAACAATATAAAAGGAAACGCCATGTAGAACTGAAACTGGACTGGTCTGCGATTAACCTTTTCGTAAAAAAATCTCTGCGTACGTAGTACCATGTCCCGGTCGCAACCTGGTACCTTCAAACACCATTTTCTTGTTGTTTCATCTTTGTGAAAAAATCTAAAATATTTGTATTCACATTTTATTTACAATCAAAAAATAGGGCGAGATGGGAAGTAACGCAGCAATAAATTCAACCTAAACCCAAAATTCAAGCTCAAATTAAAAAAAAACTGGTAAGCAGAAAATTCCAAAAATTTGGATGTCGACTATGCTTGATCAATACTACAATGCTATGTAGTTCGATTTTTGGTACCTCACACTTTTTTGTGTGGCTGTGTAATTATTGCTACTACTAACCCCCACCTGGTTTCGCATCTCAATTTATAAACTAAAATGAATTATGTTGTTGACCTTCGTATGATAGATTGGAATTTTCAGTATTTATTAAAAAAATCCAGCCAATTCCAAATTTATTTTCCTGATTATGACGAGAAAAACAAGAAATGATCACCAAACAGCAAACAAAATATAATTACCTATATCTTATTATTTGATATTTATGTATAATTAAGAAAGTGTTATTAATACTCACTGTACTTTTTATATTTTGTGACGTATTCAACACATCTCTGTATGTCCAATGAATAAATATATTATTATTATTATTATTATTATAACTGCAATATTTTTTGAGAAACATACTATAATCTTTATTGTAAAATCTATTTTAAAATTGGCCAAATAAATAAATGCGACAACAGCAAGTAACTTGCTTTCTTAGTTGTAATTTTTTGTTCCTTTAGGTTTTTTCCCTTTCATTTTTTTGAAATAATTTTTTATTATTATTACACGCTTGAATAAAATAAAAATGGAATATATTTATTAATATCTATTAAATCGATTTTATAGCTATGGGGATATAATAATAATTATATAATAATACACTTGATTACCTCGATTCGAGTTTAGGTTGCAAATCGAGTTGTTCTTCTAGAGGTTTCTGCGATCTTTTAATTTCATTTTTATTTGCAAATAGATTTATTAATGATGAATATGTACCATAATGTGCTTGAGGATAAACGAATGCACCCAAATCTGTCCAAAAGCTTAGTACTGCTTTTACAGAATTTACCGTACCTTAAAAAATAAAAAAAATAAGTAATTATTTTACAAACTACAAACGGCGTTAGACACTATCAATTTTCCATTCTACTTTAGGCATCATGTTAACTCTTAATGTTAGGACGATTAATAATATTTTATCAATTATTTTTATTTAACACTCACCATTAAAATTATCCTGAAGATAAGTAACTCCTAAATCAGACGGAATACTTTCTAAACCACAGGCATTAACAATATAAACACCTTTTTCTTCAGCTACTCTGTCATAGAGAAGATGAATTCGACGAACAAACTAAAATACATTTTATTATATTGGCATTTGTATAAGGCTTGTATTTAAATGGATTTTTTTTAATAATAACTTCTTACTTAATCGTTTTCACTTATAAAAAATATACTGCATGCAAAATTAATTATTCAACATTAAACAAATATATTGAACTTAAAACAAATTATATCACTTTAAATAAATAGTTTCCACTAAAAATAAATACTTTGCACTAAAAAAATAATATTTTGCACATTGGGCCTGTGAGATTTAAAAATTACATATTTTTGATGTATTTATTGTGATTTTTGTGATTTTCTCTATTTTTACCTAACCTACCTATTAACCTCCTTCCTTTGACCCAAATAGATTTGATATTTTTAATGTGATTTTCTATATTTTAAAATGATTAAATATTTGCCTTATGCGTTAAAAAAGTATTAAAATTTATATTCACGTGTATAAAGTGGATACTTTACATTTTTTAATACAAAATATTAAAATTTACGTTCGATGTATAAATTTGAAGTGCAAAGTATTATTTATGTTCGATGAACAAAGTGAATACTATCTAATATATAGTGCTATTAAATATAAACTTTTGTATAATCATTCTCGACTGTTATCAATCCAGTGGCGTGACTACAAATTTCGACATTTTTTATGGTGAACCCTATAGCATATTGAAAATTTATTTGAGCTTGGGCTTGCCGGCAAAATCTTTTTTCTAGCGTGACTATCTTTTTCTATTTTTTAGGGTTCTAATATAACGAAATGCTTATTGACAATATCTAAATACTATTACCTGTGTTTCTGCAGTAATATCTACATAATGAGTTCCAGTAGAGATGCATGCTTTAATGACAGGCTCTCCATATAAATCGTAAGGACCACAACAGTTAATTAATATTTTACATTGGCTAGTCATTCTTTTAATTGATGCTTCATCAGAAATATCAGCATTGATAATGGGAACTTCTCTAAAGGTTCCATCTGTAATTATTATACTTATACAGTTCTTTATTTATTCTAATAATAAATTGACAAATCCGAAGACGAAACTGATAATATAAGTTGATTGTATATGCATATGAAATAATGTTGTAAATAATAAAATAAGTAAAAAATTACTTAAGGGGAGGGGGGTCAACGTGATTTATGGACGATTATATACTTATTCGACATATTTTCGAAACTTGATTTTTTTTTAATCTTTATTTAAAATCTGTAAATATGTAAAATAACTCTTAAATAAAATCTGGATAAACAGAAACTTGTACTCAGAATACAAAAATAATTATACTTATAAAATGACTTAAAATATCTCCAAATCTCTTAATTTTGCAAACGCGTATCGGTTATTTCCTTCTCTTGTAAAATCTCATGTCCGGTATCATAAAGAGGCTAGCAAATTTGCAAATGAGATATCAAAATTATATGACAGTTCTCTCGGTGTTTTCTGAAGTCTTTGACAAGTTTCGCGCATGCATTTTATGTAAACACCAAGTCACCAACGGTGTTAAAACAGTGGTGATATTATGAAAATTATTTTATACGGTCAAAGCCGCCAACTGTAGCCAACAACACGTTGAAGTATCACTGCTCTAAATATCATATCAAATCCATAGATACTATTACAAAATTAATACCTCATTTGTGAGTGCTTGCTAGCTAGCAAATCTTGCTAGCCCCTTAGTGACGGTAACGGTTACGGCCTATTGGATACAGTAGAATCAGGTTATAACGACCTCGAAGGGACCGGTCAAATTAGGTCGTACAGGCCGATAGTCGTAATAATCGGCTAAAATACAATTATATGGGATTCAGTTGAACTTTTATTTTGAGTCGTTAAAACCGATACGTTGTATTAACCGGAGTCGTCATAACCGGTTTCTACTGTATTTCATTTCAAGTCGATAGCATTTTTTATTATATGATATTTGAACACCACTAAACACTTACTTGTTTTTGAAGTCAACCAAACCAAGACATCATTTAGTTTACTGTTATTTCGCCCAGCAATACCCCATGTTAAATTTGGGAATTCTTTAGATTGTTTATACATTTCTAATGCACTGCGTTTACCAGTGAAACCTGAAGCTCCAAAAATTATTATATCCAATTTTTCCATGTTCTCTAAAAAAAGAATGATTTACATTTTAAAATGAAATTTTAAAATAATGAAAACAAATTTTATTTTATGTTTGAATATAATTATAATTATAATTTTACTTTCCAAAAATACTTTTAATAAATGAATAATGAATACAAAAAGAATAGATGATAAATTAATTTTAAATATAAAGACATGTAATAAATAGTAAACTATGTATATGTATATAAATATAATATTTTTACCTGCTTTAAGGTTACTCGTGGCACTATATTGATAGCACTTCTTCAGACTGACCTAATCGTCAACTGTTCATTCATAAAAGTAACTTTCATACTACAGACTTTATTTGTGAAGTATATGAGTGACTCAAAACAGGTATTTCATATGAACTATAGGTACAAAAATGTAACCCAGTGTGAGGATATTTTGTGTCTGTAAACAAACAGCTTTTATTTTATTTCCTTTTTTAACAAGTGGTTTATTTTTTAATACTATAATGCACGGATGGGCATAGACTTTTGACGCAGGGCCGGATTAAATATTATAACTTATTTGCGGGAAAATATAGCCAAGTTTACATTACATTAGAAGTTTTCATTTAGCAATTTTTATCACTCATGCAGTTGAATTTCAAAGATTTTTTTTAAATACATGCTTATGTCAATAATTTCAGAGTAATACGCTCTTAAAATTACTAATGTATGCAATTTGACAGTATGTTGATACTTGATGTTCAGAAAGATTTTGCTATTTTTAACCCTTCGATGGGCGCATGTATCCTACAGATACATTGTGATTTTATATTGGTTCTAACGGACACGTTTCAAAAACTAGACCTTCCTCCTCCCATGTATCTTCCTAGCTCCCGTGGTGGTTTGTAACAGTATACCAAGTGATTACAAAGTAGTCAGTGGTTTTTATATATTGGTGTTTTGTATCTCATACTAATTTATAATGTTTGCTTTCAATAAGTTTTTCTTATTTCATTATATGAACAAAAAACAGTATATGTATCTGAGGTTACATCGTCAGTATTGAGTAAGCATTTTGCTCTCATACATATACATTATACATAATTTTTGTGAATTTTCAAAGTATTGTTGTATAAATTGTAAAAAGTGTTTATGTCTTGAACATTGTTCAGTAATTTGCACAGATTGTATTTCTAAATAATTATTTTTTAGTTGAAATTTACCAATGTATGCATTTTTTTGAGTTTTGTTTCAACCAGTTTTTTTTTCAATTTATAGAAATACCATTTATTTAATTTATATGTATTTAAGTGTTTTATATACCTGATATTACAAAAAACTAAATGCAAGTAAAGTATTTTGAATGAATAGGTGTTTAATATGAAAATATTGAAATGTATCTGTGAGATACATACGCGCCCATGCATTCATGTAACTTTCTATGCGCGCCCATCGGAGGGTTAATTGTGTTTGTATAAATAATTCATAGTGATTATTAATTCGAAAATTGGGAGATGACGCGGTTGGAAAAAATTCAACAAAAACCTGAAAATATTTTTAATATTATTCCTCATATTTGTATTCATCTTAATACACGTGAAGCTCAATAACAGAAGAGCAATACAAAAAATTAGAAATATGAAATATGAAAGAAATTATGCGATATTTAAATGAAGTAAACATAACACATTCTAGATATTTTTTACAACCTTGAATAACATAAAGAATAAAATGCAATTAAGGAGGTACAAAAAAGAAATCAGTATACTTAATAAACTAATTGCAAGTGCTTAAGAAACATAAACTAGGTACTTATTCACTTTATTTAATTAACGGAATTTATGCAAACTGATTATTTAGTTAACAGAAATTATCATATTTTACTTTGATCGGCGATTGGCTGTATATGTATACATGATGTCCAAGATAAGCGTAAAATGTATGGGGATATCCTAAACGGTAAGAGATATACGAGTATGTAGATGTGGTTAAATAAGATGAATTATTTGTAGAAAAGGGATGAGTAGGGGAGCATGGGTGACAGTGGATCAACTTTTTTATTCCGTCGCATTCCTATGAAACTGCAGTATTTTTTAACTATCTTTTATATGGGTCTTATAGAGGAGTTATTAAGGTATAAACAACACTAACAATTTTAGGTATTGAAGCATTAGAAACGCCTTTTTTCGGCTATTAAAAAAAATGAGGAAAATGATTCACTGTTCCCCATGCACGGGTGACAGTGGATCAGCATAAGACAATTAAAAAACCTTTACGTTTTATTAATGATTGTATTATATTTATCTTAAACTAGGAAACATCAATCTTGTCAAGTAATAAAATCACATAGGTAATATATTAAAAAAAAAAAAGGCAAAACCAATAAAATTTATAAAACATAATATTTTTACAGAAATGTTCAATAATTATATATTATTAATTAATAATTAATAATAATTAACGAATAGTTATTCGCGAAATCGAACATTTTCTAGTCTACCCATGTGACATAGCTCGATCCATTGTACCCCAAAACATAATGATCCACTGTAACCCACAGGCACGTGTGAAAATAATAATCATACCGTTAAAAATACAAGCAACAATGGATTAAAAACAGCTGTTTCACCAATACTTAACATACTTATACGTAGTACAAAATTATTAAACACGTCAATATATATATATTCTCTATAAAAAATTGTTTTGAAAAATACTGTGAAAAAAAATTTCGTACATTTTTTTTGTCAGAGTGCCGTAACATGTCTACCTTATGTGATAATCTAACAAATACTAACAAGAAGGCAGGACATTTGAAAAAGTATACTCCTGATGTAATAAGTATGTGCATATGGTTTATACAAAAAAAAAATATTTGCACTGATCCACTGTGTACCATGATCCACTGTCACCCATGTTCCCCTATTACTACATCCAAAAAAAAAATTATATGTATAAAATATAAATATAAATTTAAATGGCTATAGCTTTTTTGTCACAATAGATTATCGAAAAAAGTAAGAACAGTAGTTCTTGACTTATATACCTCAATATTAAGTACAATATTTTAAATTTCACTACTTTTTGTAGGTAGGTTCTTTAAAGTAAAGTTGGACATTAAGATTGACAATTGAAGTTAAAAAATAATCATTTCTAGTTTTTTTTTTTACTTTTGAATTTCTTAACAAGACTTAAAAAATCAAAAACCAGTATTAAATAAATAGACTTTTATTTTTCAAACTCAGAAACTTTGTATGTATGTTTACTAAAATAAACTAAATTTACAACAAAAAACCATTATTTTATTTTATTTATAAATACAAAATATATAAGTTATAGAAAATAACAACTATTAACAAAATTATATATGTGTACTGTGTACATTATATATGGATTCTTTATTGAATAACGGCAGGGGCAGAAAGTACTAGTATTGTGGTCATCTCTCTTAAATATTTTTCGATTTGACTGTGCATAAACTTATACAATAAGGCATCCATTTGAATAAATAATAAACAATTATCAACAATCTTGTTTCAGAAATTAATAAAATCATTTAACTATGTGGAACTTAATGTTTTAATTTCCACTCCATATTTAATTAATTGTTCGATATAAGATGTTTTATCCAAAACAACAGCCGGAGAAAGAACACCTCCTCTGAAAAAAATATAACAAAATTAACTTTAAGGTTTCGTTGATCATTACCTAATTATTATTATATGTGAAAGAAAGGTACGCCTCGACTTGAGTATATTACCATATTATATTACTATAGCGTTTTAAATTATTTTTTTGATCTTTTACGATTTACCGATTTGAGAATTTCTCGGCAAGCTCGTTCTATTCGAAAGTACCTACTACTAGTATGGACATTCGAATTAAAATACTCATGTCAAAAAATAAACTTGTGATTTAATATTTTTCAAGAAAACCATTTCATTACCTAAAAAAACGGTTACCTAATACGCAATTCCATTTATCATAATTACAAGATATTAAAAAATAGGGAAAGAATTTTAATAGCATACTAACTGAATTAAATAAAAAAATCTATACTGAACACTATGTAGACTTTTTTTTAACCAGTAAAATTTTGTATATACATTTAAGCTTCCAGATAGTAAAATGTGTAAAAAAAATGCTTCACTCTTTTTTAGCCATTCAAAGTCTATGAGGAGTAACCGTTTAATTTATTAAAAAAATATTTGATTTTTTTCTGTCGTTAAAAATTCACAGGGGGTGACACCCGCCTAATGTGCAAAAAAAGAAAATCAATGTATTTTTTGAGGGGGGTGGGGGTGACACCCCCTCCTAGCGACGCCACTGACCGCACGTGTAATCATTTAAGTATTTTTATGTTGTTATTAATGTTTTCACATGTGAAAACATTTAATTACTTATTTGGTAATATACTATCATAAGATGAGGTTAATTTAAATTTAAATGAATATGAATTTACCTGTCTGGTAATTTATCAGATTCCCTAAGTATCATCAAGGCTGATGTAACTAAAGATAAGCAAGAAAACCCATAAGCAGGATTTCTTGCTTTAATACAAACAACCATCTCTTTATTTAAAGGTATTCCATCGAAAACATCGCTTTTAATATTTGAAGACCAGCCTTTAGCTGTCAGTGTAGATGAAAACCAGGAATTTTCCATATTCACATCCGTTGGCCCGTCATGAGATAAAATTCCGCATGTAAATATTTTCGGATGCTAAAATTAATTATTATCAAATACAAATTAAAATATATAATTGTATTTATAAAGACACAAAAGTTTAACTTTTTAATAAAAAATAAAAACAGATGTATCTATGCAAATATTTATAAAAATGTTTGATTACTTATTGATGTATGTATATCGTATAAGTAAAAGTACCTACCAAAGTAATTTTATAAATACTTTAGTTGTAATTGCAATAACCTATAGAGTTAAATGTATAGCTATATTTTTTATACTTATATACAACTCTGAGTAAAAACTTAAATCAAAATCATATACTTAACATTTAGTAGGAAATTTCGACTCCACGAGAATTTACATAAACTTCGAAAAATAAAACCAAAAGTAATTCCTCCCATATAAATTAAAAAGTTTGGAGTAGCTATGAATGGTTCCACTTGAGCTGGTCTTTGCATTTCTTTCTTATAAAAATATCTTTGTGTGTGTAACGCTACATCTTTGTCACAAATTGGCAATTGCAGGCACCATTTTCCTGTAGTATTGTCTTTATGAAGAGATCTTTAAGAAACATTATTTCATCAAGCAATAATTTATTTTATAAATTATATTAACCAATTATATTGATATGAATGTAAGAATAATTTGTACATATCTACAATGTTTTTTTATTTTTCTTATTTTAATATTCCTTTTTTACAATCATTCGTTTCTTGGATTTCAGCACAAGCAAATGAATACATATTACCTTGGTTTGAACACGGGTTTTAAATCAATTTTATTTTGTCTCTGATATTGACGTTCTTGTTCTTCCAATTTTCTCAGATTTGCAAAAATATAAATTACAGATGAATATGTTCCATAATTTGCGTTTGGAAAATTAAATGCACCCAAATCGGTCCAGAATTGCAGTACTGTTTTCACGGAGTTTACTGTACCTATAATTATTATTTAAATAATAGAGATAATTAAGTTGTAACCGATCTACATAGGTATATTATAGTGCTTCAATAAACAATATATTGGATGATCATACTAGGGTATAAGTATCATTCGGTTTTGTAAGAAATATTTATATTTTGTTTTCTCAATGCCGCTGAATTTTGACTACAGTAGACATTCCATACTGTGAGACCGATTAGACACGGTACATTCCATAGTGCGAATCCTCACTCATCAAAGCCTCAAAATTTTTGTAAAGCGGTCATTTCTAATCGAACTGATTGCGTTGGTACGGTTCACAGTATGGAACATCTACTGTAGTACTGTATCACTTTGTATTTTATATGCATAATTAATATAGATGTTATGGAGCCAACAGTATCGGATATCTGAAACTGAAACCAAAACTGAAACCGTATCGGAAATAATTAGATTCTGATTTCAAAAACCAAAATCATAACCGGATAGTTTTCTACTATTTACTTCGAATCTTAAGACACAAACTGTGGGCAAAAAATACTATGTAAGTAATAAAAATCTAAATCCATATCCCAAACTATATCCGAATTAATTGCATTTCCGTATCTGAATCCAAAACCAGAAAGAATATCACTAACCGTATCCGAAACCAAAACCAAGAAAAATATCCCAATTTGAATTCGAAATCGAAACCATAAAAAAATGATAAAAACTCTAACATGTAATTCTGTAAGTATTTTAGCACTATATACCTATAAAAATGAAAAATTATTTTTTATTGATGTTTTTACCATCGAAATGTTTCTGAATATATCTGACGCCTAAATCAACTGGAATACTTTCCAATCCACAAGCACAAACTATATAAACTCCTTTTTCTTCAGCAGCTTTACTGTATACATTTCGTATGCGTTGGATATACTATAAAAATAAGATTCATTTTTATGAATTAAAATCTAAGTTAAGATGTAGTTTTGACTATTAATCATTATTAATTTTTACCTGAGTTTCCGCAGTTACGTCAACGTAATGCGTACCAGTAGCTATACAAGATTTTACTACTGGTTCTCCATATAAATCAAATGGACCACAACAATTGATTATTACTTTGCACTGAACTGTCATTTTCTTTAGTGAACCTTCATCACAAACATCAGCAATTATTACAGGAATGTTGTTGAAATCTTTATCTGAAATTATATTTATTGTGGATAAACTGACAAGAGCTAGATGCGTAGGTAATTTTAGCTGATTTGGCTCACAATCACGCACGCTCACGAATTTATTTTACGTCTCTAGTTCACATTATGATTTAAAAATATAAGAAATACATTTTATTTATTTAAGAAATATTTTTTTTTACTTAGAACCGCAATTAAAATATTATATTTGTCATTTTAAATAATGGTTTTACTTTATATTGATGCGCATTGAAAGGTCAAAATGGTCAATTATTATTGAATACGCATAGCATTTGTTATAGTATACCTAATGTAACTGTATGAATATACCTGTTTTTGATTTTAACCAATCCAAAATTTCCTTAAGTTTCGTTTCATTTCGTCCTGCGATCCCCCAAGATAACTTTGGAAAATCTTGACTCAATTTGTGTAATTGTAATGCACTATATTTCCCGGTGAAACCTGTGGCTCCAAAAATTATACAATCCAACCTTATCATTTCCATTTTTCAGTCAACAATAAAATATGATTTAAACTAAAAACAATATCATAACAAAATAATGTAATATACCTACGAGTGGCGTAGCCAGAATTATTTTGAAGGGAAACCTCTGTTTTTACCACTACGGTGAAGGTAACCCCTTCATCGCTCGTTATAATATACCACTGATACATACCTGCAAATATAATCACTGAACAAGTTACGATTATAATTTTGTGAAATAATAATAATTTAATCATCAGCTCAGTTATATTAATTCGTTTTTAATTTAGTAAAAACAGTAGGTATATAAATGTATTCAAAAACAAATATTTTAATAACAGCCAGTTACTTCCGCACAGCTATGATTTTTTTTGAAAATTTGAAATAGTCTACTCTATCAGTCGCGCAAGTAAACTAATGTAATAAATAGAACTACCATGGTAGTTCTATTTACTACATTAGTAATTAACTTTACAAGGTTAATTACTAACCTTTATACTACTATTTAAATATCAATCACGATGAAGATTGTGTTTACATATAACTCGTATTAAAGTCTATTTAATGTCCGTTATTTTAATGATACACTCAGCACTCTGCTATACGACCATCCACTACACGACTGCTCCGTTACACAATGTGCCGACAGTTCTAACCAACGTCCTTCTCCCGTCCTCATCATAATACCACCGTGACTGCTATATTTCTGCGCGTTTAAATTCCCCAATCAACGTTAAAGTCGGCGGCGCGGTGGTGGGTGCCCCTCTAGCCGTCGTGTAGTGGAATTTTTGAATTACTGATGCCGTCATATAGCAGAATGTTGAGTGTACTAACAATAAGAAACACTTTCAATGGAGTATTATTACTGTGATATTGTATATCATTTATAACGCAATTGGTGACTAATATCAAATTTCATAATTTCTACATGAAACTTAAAGTGAACTTTTATGTTACCCCGTTTGAAAGTAATTGATAGCTAAAAAAATTGTTAGCTCTTTTATAATACCGAACATTTATACTTTCTAAATTATGCATTAATGCATTAAATTAATGAATGAATGACCCTATAGATTCGCGACGCCCACCCCTGTAAAGATATCACGGCTCCCCAAGGCGCCGCGGCCGCAATGCATACTTTGGATACTACTGCATTAATGCTAATCGAAAATATGATTTTTATTTTATATATTTTGATGGAAACACTCATTTTGACTAATATATGTATAATGTATGTATATCTATAATATAGATTTATATATAGAGATCTTGTAACATATTTTGTATTTTTTTAATATTCCAGAAATAGGTAGGTATATAAGTAAATTTTTTCGCATTTGGAGAAAACTCTATTTTCCGATTTCAATGACAATTTTTATGATTTTCTTGCAAATGAAAATATACATTTTTTTTTATTTTAATTTTTTTTACATAAGTGTAGAAGTCTATTATTTCTTTATATAGGTACAACCTAGTGGAAAAAAAAGAGCAGCTTTACGAGTTATATATATATATATATATATATATATATATATATATATATATATATATATATATATATATATATATATATATATATATATATATATATATATATATATACAGGGTGTCCAAGATAAGCGTGCAATGCATGGGGATATCCTAAACGGTAAGAGATACAGATGTGGTTAAATGAGATGAATTATTTGTAAGAAAGGGGTGAGTATTACAACATCAAAAAATATTAATAATTTTATGTGGTTTAGGCGGTATACCCAAAAAACTGAAAATTCGGAATTTCTTTAAATGACTATAACTTTTTTGGCAAAGTAGATAGGTACTTTTTGTTTGCGGTTTCTTAAAGCACTTTTTTGAGTAGAATTGTTTGGTGTATTCAGAATTTTTATATTACTTTTAGTTTCCGAGTTACAAGCCCTAACTTTAGTTCTTCTTATGGGCCGCCAAGTTGGCTATATCATATTTGAACGTGTTTTTTTACTCTACTTTACAACGATATATCACATGACATACTTATTATAGAAAATAAGTCGAAGTACTAAATATTGGTGATATTTATAAAGTATTTTATTACAAACATTTAAGTAAGCCATGAAAAACAAAAATTGTTAAAAAAAATCGCAAGAACAACAATGAAAATAACAAATGCATATTTAAAAACAATAAACTATTACAAAAAAAAGGTTTTTACTTTTTTTTAATAATAAGTATGACATGTGACATATCATTGTAAAGTAGAGTAAAAAACACGTTCGAATATGATATAGCCAACTTGGCGGCCCATAAGAAAAACTAAAGTTAGGGCTTGTAACTCGGAAACTAAAAGTGATATAAAAATTCTGAATACACCAAACAATTCTACTCAAAAAAGTGCTTTAAGAAACCGCAAACAAAAAGTACCTATCTACTTTGCCAAAAAAGTTATAGTCATTTAAAGAAATTCCGAATTTTCAGTTTTTTGGGTATACCGCCTGAACCACATAAAATTATTAATATTTTTTGATGTTGTAATACTCACCCCTTTCTTACAAATAATTCATCTCATTTAACCACATCTGTATCTCTTACCGTTTAGGATATCCCCATGCATTGCACGCTTATCTTGGACAGCCTGTATATATATATATATATATATCTTAATATATATAAATTACGTGTCACATGTTCCTCCGCTATAGACTCCTAAACTACTAAACCGATTTTAATCAAATTTGTACACCGTGTGCAGTTTGATCCAACTTGAAACATAGGATGCCTCCTATGGGAAATGGGGGGGGAGGGGCTTTGCCCCCCCCTTTTTTTTAAAGAGAGTTCCCATTTTTTACGGTGGTGGTGGTAGGGGGCTGTAAAGCTTCCTATGGGAAAAGGGGGAGGGGGGGGGGGTGCCCCCCCTTTTTTCGCCCCGCCCTTATTTTAAAATAGAGTTCCCACTTTTTTACGGTGATGGTGGTGGGGGACTGTAAAGCCTCCTTTGGGAAATGGGGGGGGGTCAAGAGGGGTGGGGGTTGCCCCCCCTTTCACCCCCCCTTCTTTTAAAATTGAGTTCCCACTTTTTTTTACGGTGATGGTGGTGGGGGACTGTAAAGCCTCCTTTGGGAAATGGGGGGGGTTCGCCCCCCCCCTCTTTTTTAAAGAGAGTTCCCACTTTTTTACGGGGAGGTGGGGAGGGGGCTGTAAAGCCTCCTATGGCTAGAGTAAATTTTCGTATGCATCTAGGCTTCTGGGACCTGGGTATAATTTTAAAGCTTCCGCGGTGATTTTCATATGCATTTTTAGATTTTGGGTATAATTATAGGCAACAACTGTTTGTCTTATTTTGAGGTGTTTAATTTATATTACAAATAATTTCTGTTTTGGTTGTGAATAAATTTGTGATCCAACTTGAAAGATAGGATAGCTTACATCTCAATTTATGATCGCAATATTCTACTTAACCGATTTTAATCAAATTTGTACACCGTGTGCAGTTTGATCCAACTTGAAAAATAGGCTATAGGATTATAATATTAAAATCTTAAATATCTCAGCTCCTATGTAAGATAGGTTGTTGTTTTTTTCCCTCCAACCCCCACCCCCAAGGTATTTTTCCGCCAGATCAAATAAATTTTATTAAAACTCTTCAAATGTGAAAGGGGGTGAAATATATAAATTTTCTTTTGTTTTGGTTCACATTCATTATACAAAATCGTAAATATCTCGGTTCTTATGGGAGATAGGGGGTTCTTTCCCCCCCTAAAACCCCCCACTCCCGTAGTATTTTTCCCGCCAGATCGAATGAAAATAATTACAGCTCTTCATATGTGTCAGGGGGTGAAATATTTAAAAAAATCCCATACAAACATTTCCACCCCCTTTTAATTTTTAGGGGATGAATTTTTGGGATTCGAAGTAGCCTATGTCTTTTCTCAGGGTGTAAACTATCTCCCTGCAAAATTTCATCAAAATTGGTTCAGCGGTTTAGCAGTGAAAAAATAGCAAACAGACAGAGAGACAGATCCACTTTCGCAATTATAATATTAAAATCTTAAATATCTCAGCTCCTATGTAAGATAGGTTGTTGTTTTTTTCCCTCCAACCCCCACCCCCAAGGTATTTTCCCGCCAGATCAAATAAATTTTATTAAAACTCTTCAAATGTGAAAGGGGGTGAAATATATAAATTTTCTTTTGTTTTGGTTCACATTCATTATACAAAATCGTAAATATCTCGGTTCCTATGGGAGATAGGGGGTTCTTTTCCCCCCTAAAACCCCCCACTTCCGTAGTATTTTTCCCGCCAGATCGAATGAAAATAATTACAGCCCTTCATATGTGTCAGGGGGTGAAATATTTTTAAAAAATTCCCATACAAACATTTCCACCCCCTTTAAATTTTTTTGGGGATGAATTTTTGGGATTCGAAGTAGCCTATGTCTTTTCTCAGGGTGTAAACTATCACCCTGCAAAATTTCATCAAAATCGGTTCAGCGGTTTAGCAGTGAAAAAATAGCAAACAGACAGAGAGACAGATCCACTTTCGCAATTATAATATTAAAATCTTAAATATCTCGGCTCCTATGTAAGATAGGTTGTTGTTTTTTTCCCTCCAACCCCCACCCCCAAGGTAATTTCCCGCCAGATCAAATAAATTTTATTAAAACTTTTCAAATGTGAAAGGGGGTGAAATATATAAATTTTCTTTTGTTTTGGTTCACAAAGAGAGATAGGGGGTTCTTTTCCCCCCTAAAACCCCCCACTTCCGTAGTATTTTTCCCGCCAGATCGAATGAAAATAATTACAGCCCTTCATATGTGTCAGGGGGTGAAATATTAAAAAAAAAGGATTGTGTGGTTTTATGAAACCACGGTAAAAGTGAAACTTTTTTTCACATTATAGACATTTAACTAAAAATGTTCGGAATAATAAATTCAAGCACTCAAAATTGAAATAAATCCATAAACAACAACATGCACCAGCAAAAAGTTCTAATAATTCTAATAAATTCTATATAACAACCAAACAATTTCTGTCTCTTTCATTTGACACGGCTCTTTTTTCGAGTCAGATGCACTGTCCATTTCTGTATGTCTATGGCTCTGACGTATTTACCCCTACTCCGCGGCCGAGCGACATGCAACACACAGACGAAAAATTTTAAGACGATGTAATAAAAGTTTCACTTTAAAAATCCCATACAAACATTTCCACCCCCTTTAAATTTTTTAGGGGATGAATTTTTGGGATTCGAAGTAGCATATGTCCTTTCTCAGGATGTGGGCTATCTCCCTACCAAATTTCATCAAGATCGGTTCAGCGGTTTAGCCATGAAAAGGTAACAAACAGACAGACAGACAGATACACTTTCGCATTTATAATATTAGTATGGATTATTTGACGGTCTCAATTATCTGTTAGCTCCAAACGATTCTAGATGGTGACATCTGTTGACTGGATTGAGTAAGTATTCAATAAATAGCGCTATGTCAAACTTCCAAACGTTTCATATAACCTACAATTAAAGTATAGGTTAACCACAGCAACGCGTGGCCGGGTCAGCTAGTATATATATATATATATATATATATATATATATATATATATATATATATATATATATATATATATATATATATATATATATATATAATATACTAGTAGTGTTTATTAAATCTTTGACGTTTAGACAATTAGTTGTTTTATTATATATATATATATATATATATATATATATATATATATATATATATATATATATATATATATATATATATATATATATATATATATATATATATATATATATATATATATATATATATATATATATATATATATATATACTATACATAATATGTATATGTTGTACATTTACCAAAATGAAATTTCTTTTCAATACATAACTATTTTCTATCAATAACTTCAGTTATTATTTTTCTTACATATCTAAAGAACAAAAACTAACACCTTTGTAAAATTATATTAATTAAGTTACACTTATTTGCTTTGAAACAAGCCACTGTAATATTTATTTAATACACATTTACTATATTAATTATCATTTGATAGATTTGATTTGTTATACTCATAGGAAAAATGTTTTCTAAATGAAAATTTATTAAAAAATACGAATTATGCTAATTTCCATATAATTCCATTTTTATTTCGAAGATTTTCTAAAACGTAAACCCCAAATATATTACTATAAAAATACATATATATCTAATAACATTATACATTATACTAATTATAACAATAATGATTATATGTAGGTGTTCATTAATTTAATATAGTTCACTTGATTATATATGAGATGCCATATTTAGCCAATTGATCTAATAAAGATGTTTTGGCAAAAGCCGCACCTGGAGAGAAAACGCCTCCCCTGAAAATTATAATAAAATTTTAGTTAAGTATTATAAATGTGCGTGTGTTATTCAATAATAATGATTTTATTTCATTTTGAAAATATTTGAAATATTTCATTCGTAAATTATTGTACATATCATGCAATTTTTATTTTTCATTTCTATGACATTAGTATACGTAAAAATTAGCGTATACTGATATAGATAGATTAATATGGTGCATGAAAAATATTTTATGTGGCTAGAGTTGCCGTTTGTGTTTTAATAAATTGAACTACCACTGTTCTAAATTTTAAAATTTTCATCGAATCAATATCCCGATCAAAGTGCTTGCAAGTTAACAATTTCTTTATAATAGGCAATAGGCATAGTGGCGTATAATTGCGATTGGGGGCAAGGTTAATAAATACACAGATTACCTCACTAGGCTTTACATTAGAAGGGAGACCGCGTCATCACGACCATTGAAAAATCGTGTCAAATGAAAGAGATGGAAAATAGTTTAAGATATTTATGTATTGTTTAAGTAAAGTAGATTTATTAAAAGTTGTTATTGATAGAGTACTGAATTTTAAAATAACATTTTTATTATTTTATTCTTATAAATTAGTTTTAAACATAAAATGTGTAATCAACAAAATGTTCTTTAGTGGAATTTTCTCAAGTAGGTACGAGTATTATATACATAATAATGTATATGTAATGTAAGTAGGTATATATATACATAATAATGTTACGTAATTTAAATTTTTAATATAGATTAGCGGACCTGCCCGCGGCTTCGCTCGCGTTGTCTGCTTTTTTATGTTGGCAGCACAAATAATATTTTAAGACAGGGGATGAAATAAAATTTTTGTATTTACTTTTTATTCATTAAATATGCGAGATAGGGGGTTGTTTCCCCCCTAAAATCTCCTCCATTGTATATTTTCCGCCGGATCGAATGATACGTGATAGGGGATGAAATATTTTTGTTTTGTTTTTTACTCATTATACAAAATCTTAAATATCTCGGTTTCTATGAGACATAGAGGTTTGTTTTTCCGAGGACATGAAATATTAAAATATTTATTTTTAGCATCTACTTAATTACATATTTAATTAATAATAGTTATTTACTTTTTCACTATCAGTAAAAATTGAAATTTAAAAATATACACAGAAAATGATTGACTTATAATTTGGCTTATGCAATAATGACTATTACAAAAAAACTATTTCCTACCTGTTTGGTAATTTATCTGTTTCTTTTACAATCATCAACGCTGACAACACAAGCGCAATACATGTGAATCCATATCCAGGATTCGAAGCTTTAATTTGTGCAACCATCGTTTTATTAATAGGTATGGTATTCTCTACGGAATATTCTGGAATATACGTGTTGGAAGTCCATCCTTCCGCTTTTAATGTTGTCTTGAACCATGCTTTGTTCATTGATTCTTCAGATGGGCCAACTTGTGTCACTGTACCTCCCGAAAACAAACGAGGATACTGAAAATAGATTTAAATATTTATGTACGAACATAAGTCTAGCAACAAATACACGTTTTAATGGAATGCACATTAAAGACTATTAGGTAATCTAACGCCGTGCTTAGAACAGAAAGATAAAACAACAAATACGGTTTTTTGGACAAATAGCAAAAAAAAAACTTCTACATTTTTAAATACGAAATGTTTTAAAAACACCATATTGCTGTTTTGTCTATTTGGTTTAACACGGCTAGGCAGGGTAAAACCCAATAAATTTTATTAACTACTCTACTAATTGTAAGTAGTAGTTTATTATATGGTAAGACGTAAGACGATCACATATGTTCACGAATTTAATGTTTTTCTCACGTCCGCTTACGCACGCTCATGAATTAAATTATTTTACTCACGCGCTTATGTTGATTTTATGTGTATTGGTTTTAATAAATGTCAAGTGCGAGTCAAGTGTCACGTATCG
Organism: Sialis lutaria; assembly: GCA_949319165.1. Classification (NCBI taxonomy): domain Eukaryota; kingdom Metazoa; phylum Arthropoda; class Insecta; order Megaloptera; family Sialidae; genus Sialis; species Sialis lutaria. Next base: position 17,915,475 of record OX439231.1, on the reverse strand, counting down.
TATAGTTTTTCAAATTTATACGATTATTGTGATAAACTTTACATATTACAAACGTTTCAAGTAGTTATAAGTAAAGTTAAGAACCACTATAACATGGGCGTACCCAGCATTTTGTTCAGGGGGGGGAGGGTATTTTTTTTGATAAAAACCTATTTAGTCGGTGTGTTTCACCAAGGACCCCGCAAAAATAGGGGGGGGGATCGAACAGATGGGTTATTAACCTTTTTAGATATTTAGGTGCAAAAAAATGTTGTGTACTGTCCTTATAAATGAGCATTATTGTAAATAAACATTGAGTAATTTTTCCATTTTTTCTTAAAATATTAGTCGTTTCTGTGCTACGCTGTTGCAACTTTTAGCTATCGCTGTATGCAAAAGTAAGAACCAAAATTGTTAAATTTTTAATTTCTTCTTAAATTTTGCTCACAAACTTTTTTTCAATCGTAAATTTATATTTATCATATAGAAGACAAAATCATCTCCAAAAATGTACCTACTCTACCTATATAGCTGTCGGTTTTAGTGGGTTTCATTCATTCTATTTTTTTCTATTTTAGGTAAAAAAATCGACATAATTTGACTGGTCTATAACTCGATAAATATATTAATAGTTTAAATGTGAAAAAAATAAAATTAACATATTTTTGCCTTATATAAAAAAGAAAATGACAACAGTTTAACCACTACAAGAAGAGATTGTATATAAAAAAATATGTTTTTTCTGGATCAAAAATATAGATTGAAAATCAAATGTTCATTAAATAATAATAATAGAATAACTACCCAAATCGATATGGCGCGATTTTTTAAATTTGTTTAACTCATTTAATAATAACTCGTAAGGTGACTCAAACGTAAGTTCTGAATGAAAATTTTACCTATAAATTTTACTTCTTCAATTTCATAAATACAATAGTACTTAGGCGTAGGCACATAATTAACCAGCTAAATGTATGGCAGGTCAGGTACCGGTGGGGAAGGAGGGAGCATAAAAACATATTTTTTTTACTTCAAACCCGACAAAAATACCTACATGCCTATTTGTTTAACTTTACCTCAATATTTTAATATTAATACATCCAATCACAGCAAACTAACTCTAACCTTTACAAATTTCTAATAGTTTGTTTTTGTATTAATTTGAAAAACATTAAAATCTGCAATGTATTTTAATTTCATCGTTTAAAAAGTTTATTATGTCAAGGTGACATAAGATTCATCTAAATGTAAATAATTTTTGATAACACTGAAAGTGACAATATGAACTCAAGCGAACTTAGTAATTTATAAGAAACTAGTTGTGCCCACGGCTTCACTGCCAAGGACTACGGACTTATTGTTTATTATATTTATAGAAAATATAGATATTTATTACTCTACACAACTATTTACTATACATTATAGACAATATTTAACGGTTTAGGATGCGTAGTGTAAAATACAAGTAGTTTTTCGACTTGATTTACTATTATCGTCACTGCTTATTTCTTATGTTACTTAACGTAACAAAATATGTATATACTCAGTGCCGGATTTACCAATAAGCAATTGCTTAGGGCACCCGATCCCTGAGGGCACCATAAAAGCGATTTTGGGGGCATCAGCATAATATTGGAGTTAATAGAGAAAAATAGAAAAATGGTAGTGGAAAATTGTGGTGATGACTAAAAAAAAAAGTTATCTGAATTTTGGTAACTAAAAAAAAAATCAGTATTACAAATGGGGGCCATTACCTAATTAGTGCTTAGGGCATCACAGTAGGTAAATCCGGCACTGTATATACTAAAATAAAAACACGTAAATCGGATAAGTGATTCTCAAGTGATAAGCACACTAACGAACAGACAGAGAGACGTTGCGTTTTATAATATGTAAGGATATACATTACAATTAAAATAGTAGCAGCGCTACTATTTTTTCCAAATCTTTCTATTAGATATTTATGAATAAATGCGAGAAAATTTGTATGCATAATAAAAAATATTTTGATATATTCTCTACATTTGTTAGGTTAGTAAGTTCTGGAGCGCGTCCTACCTCTAATTTAAAGTGAGGAGGAAAGCCGGCCCGGTGCGCTTCGGCTCGATTACACAACTAATTAATAGCAATTTGAATGTCTTATGATACAAATAAAATAAATAAAACGTACAGATAATAATAACTTGCGGCCTAAAGAAAACTGCGTCATCACAGCAAAATACGAAAAACATGTCATTGCACCACACAACAAGAATAAGTTGTCGAAAGCCAAATAAGTCTGAATCTGCGCCGGTCGACGATTGTCATTTTCATGGAGATATTGTTGTGATCTCAGAGCAATGTCTCTGTCTGAACTCAGTAATGGCACACACCATTTACCCGTTGTTTCATCCTTATGTACCAATTTCCTAGAAAAAAAGTAATCATATTTTTTAAGGAGTGGCCACTGTATCGCAAAACAAAACGTCAGATACGGTAAAAAAAAAACGTAATTTTTTAACATAAAAATAAATAAAAATGTTATTGATAGCAGTTGAAGTCCTTTAGGCGGCAATTACACTATCAAATAAATGTCATATTTCTTTGATCAATGAAATTGTATCACTTCTTTTTGTTAGTGTAATAACCGCTTATGTTAAATGTGATAAAATTTCTTAAATTAAAAAAATATGACAGTATAATAAGTCATCTTTTATAATATTCATAATATTTCTCTGATCATAGATATTGATAATCTCAATATTTGATCAAATCTTTGTAAAAGATCTTTGATATATTTATTTGATAGTGTAATAGCCGCCTTAGGCCTATTTCACACATATACGGTTTCATTCGGTTCGGTTCGTTTTCGGTTCGTTTTCGGTCGCTGCCGACAAGTGTGAAACGATGATTCAGTTTGTATTCGGTACCTAATAGAAACCGTACAGAACTGAATACTCCCTCCACACGGACAGATTTCATCAGGTTTCAATTCGTGTCCAGGGAACACAAAGCAATGAACGCGTTCACACATACTCGGTTTAGTTTCGGTTTTAACCTGATAGCGAGTGTTATTTTTTTTAAGTTTTGTCGCGGATTTTCTAATAAAATGAGCGGTTTTCTAGATGTTGATGTGGATCGTCTTCATGCTCTTTAGCTTCGGAAAAATAGTGTAGAATGCTCCAAATTCCTGCTGTAAAGTGATGAGAGGGTGCTCGCAATGAATTCTAGTATCCCTCCTTCATTTTTTAATTTTTTTATAGGCAAACAACATGGCAACAACTTGCTTTCTCTCCATGATAACTACTGAGTTTACGGAAAAAAATAAAACCTAATATGAACCGTATGAGAACCGTGTATGTGTGAAAGTGTTTGATTCGTTTTCGGCTGAAACCGAAAACGAACCGAACCGAATGGAACCGCGTATGTGTGAAACAAGGCTTACAAGCAGATCCGTGCACAAGTACAAAAAATTTACTTAAGTACAAGTATAATACTTTTGCAAAAATTGTGTAATACAAGTACAGTCAAAACAGGTTATAACGACATCAGGGAACCAGTCATATTAGCTCGTAAAAACCGGTTAAAAGACAGTTATATGGGATACAGTCGGACTTTTATTTTGAGTTGTTTAAACCGATATGTAGTATTAAATGATGTCGTTATAACCGATTTCGACTGTATATATTGTTTAAAAATACGTAGTTGTATGTAGAAGCATAATTACTTTTTATAATTGCAATTAAATTTATTTGTATTTATAAAAAATTAATTATTTTAATACTTAAGTATTTAATTAAGTACATAAAAAGAAACATTTTTTTGAAAAAATGTTTAAATATACAAGTACAATTATTACTACTTTATACAAATCTATCGATTTCACAAAAAGGTGTTATTGAACCCAATTCCAAAACCTATTTTTTAACTCTGCAGCAATTTATACCTCATAGCAACTATTTAAAAAAAATTAGAATTAAGAATTTTTAGAATAGTCAAACTAATTATTTAAACTATTTATTGAAATATAATACTCCAATCTCAATAAGAAAATCTCACTATAATTTATTCGTATGAAAAGGTCGATTTTGATTAATTAATATTTATGTAATACATGTAATTTTGATGTCATGTTTGTTATTAATCAGTAAAATATGCAACAAACACACACCTCTGTTCAAGTTCAGGTTGACATTGTAGTTTGTTATCAGATTCCAATTTTGAATTCATTTCGTTTACTTCATTCCAATTGGCAGCAACATGGACTGCAGAATGCCACGTTCCGTAATTAGTGGTGCTGTAAAGATACTTCAACTTTTCTGTCCAGAATTCCACAACACATTTAACGGAATTCACAGTACCTATATTTGTGAGAAAATTAATGCAATACATATATTTTGTTTGTATTCTTACATCAAAGGGAGTGCCCCTCTTCCGTGATGTAAAAATATTTGTCGTGTGGTCTATACGATTAATAGAGAAGTGGGAATGAGAAGGGTTTGGGGGCTTGGGGGCAAAATATTTATTTAATACAAATAAGGATTACTACTCCTGTTCCTGCAATGTTCCGCCACCACTGTCTTCAGGATTTTTTGAGAAGTATGTACGAATGTATGTACATTTTTAAACTTCCGTAGATCTATGACCAGCAGTAGTTAAGTGGTGGAAGGGGTGAGGTTGAAAACACGCAATTATACCTACAATCAGTAGGAAACAGAACCCTAATGATATTTTTATTAATATAATAATATTTTTTGTTAAGAATCCTACCTAATTACGCAACGAAATAAAAAATTAGTGTTCAAAATATTACTTACCGTCAAAATGGTTTTGAAGAAAAATAACTCCCATATCGACTGGAATACTTTCAAATCCACAAGCACTGATGATGTAGACCCCTTTTTCTTGGGCTGCTTTGTCATACTCAAGACGTATTCGATCAATAAACTAAAAAACATCCAAAATAATTTACTTATTTTTTAAGTTTTATTTACAGCACACGAAACGAGGCGTGACAAGAATCAGGTAAGTCTCGTCTCATCTCAATCTCGTCTCGGTCTCGTCTCGTACATGTAACCGAGACTGAGAAAATATCAAAACTAATTGTAAGACCAAGAAAAATGTTTTTTTATTTATTCATACCATACACAAATTGTTCCATCACAGAACCGACATCAGTCTAGTGTTCGTACTAGACACTCGAGATATTTTCGTGTATCGAATACCTACCAGAAATTGGAAAGAATCTAAAAATTAATGTACCTACTTCGAAATAATTGAGTCAGATTTTATGAATAAAAAACTAATTTGAATGTTCATTTGTATAACTGCATTCATTGATAATTTTTAATGTTCCAAAAACCATAATTAAAAAATCCTCTTCAGCTCTCCCCCACTTTTTCACTCGACACTCGAAATTTATCTTTTCTGCCGGGCCTGTCTTCATCACGTCAGGTTTTTACGTTTTCTATCTTAAATGTATTTTACTTTAATTATTCATTTAAAAATTAATATCAAATATTTACTGACCCTCTTAATAAACCGAGATTATCGACGAGATTTATAATTAAAGTTAATATCGTATCGGTCATCTTGATAGTGGGAACCTAAAAAGGTTGGTACCCGGAATGAAATGTTAGTTATACACCCCTTACCCCAAAAAAATTCACTGAATGGCCTTTTTTTCGATGTCAGTTGAATTTTGGAACCCTCTAATAATTACTTTAACGCCCTCCTGCAGGTTTTGAAAATCTATTTTGTTAATCCTCTATCTAGGCAACCCACACCCATAGTCCGCCACTGCGTTTCGGTATTGTCTCGTCAGAATATAAGCTTGTCTCAGTTTTGTCTTGTCTTGACTGAGACGAAACCGATAAAAATCTCTTCTCGGTGAATTATATATACCTAATATTGGGATCCGTCAAATGAGCGTACACCACCTGGTGGCAAAACTTGTAACTAGACTGGGGGTTCAGTTTCTATGGTAATAGAATTTAATAATGAAAAAAAAAAATCTCAAGCATAAAACTGACAGATGAACCTACGGTTAAGGATGTACTGGAGGTACAATAGTAGGAAAAGTAACTCCTATTCGAGTCTGATGAATATATACTTTGGCATAGTATAAGAACTAAAAATTGCTAGTAAATGCATATATATATTAAATTAATAAACATAAATGTGTTTTTTTTAATTCCTGTTGCTTATTTCGATAAATATTGAAAATTATAATTATTATTTTTAACTTTTTAACATTACTATACGTCAAATTCATTTTGATAAAACGAATTTTTCGTTTTGTTTTCATGGCAACATGAATTTATTGGTATTTAAAATTTAAAATTTGAGGATGGTTTTCACCCTTTCAGTGGCTATTTCGGCAGGTTTATGAAATAAGTTTCTCTTAGATTGAATTGAACTACATATACATAGGAATACATATTGTATATATTCCTATGTCCATGCAAAAAATACGTTATATGCCACGTTGCCAAATATAATACGCAAAATTTTCGCAGAACGCGAAATTTGAAATTTTGTTGTATTATAATTATTTTCTCAGAAATGGTTTAGTGAATACTAATGATATTGTGCATAAATGTTCTACTAATCAAGTACTACACGCTCCCCAAAAATTAAAAAAATGACATTATTTTATCAATGTGTTTTAACAAAAAAATGGCAAAAAACATCAGTTTTCCATAAGAACACATGTTAAATTAAAATCAGTATATTTCCTAAACGGCGTAGACAAACTATTTAATATTTCGTTTATAGCATCAGAATGCTATTGAGAACATTCCCACCAATTTTCATGCATTTTTCATTATTTTGAGATACCTCCAATACATCCTTTTAAATCACAATATTATGTTTTAAATCATCCAAAAATAAAATGAATGAAAGGACAGTAAGCACCAAGAAAGAATTTTACAATTTTTCCTATATATAATTGATTTATTATAATATAAATATGTATTATTTAAAAGATTTGTTTGTTGAAAAATTGTAAACAATCAAAAATAAATAACGTATGCGTATTGTATTTGATTAGGGTTGCCAGGTGTCCACTATTTGAGCGGACAGTCCGCTTTTTTCACATTATGTTCACTATTTTTTTCACAAAATAGTGGACATTTTTCTATTCAAAAGCTTTATGATGAAATGGTACGTAATCTAAAGCTGTACAGTCTAAGACCTAAAAGAATAAGGATAGGAGAATCGCGTTTTGTCTTTTTTTCATAAGTTAGAATGAGACAAAGATCTAATATCCATTGAACTCGATTCTTAAAAAAAAATACTAATCATACTCAATTGTATAAAATTTTTTTAATTTTTTTACCCCCCCCCCTCCCCCTCTTGTCCGCTATTTTTTGGAAGCAGACCTGGCAACCCTATATTTGATGCTATTGCGTGATATTATCTGTAATCATAATGATTGAATTTAAAATATGTGTACATTATAATACTTATACTTTAATTATTGACGCTGTCTTTTATTTTTTTATTCACCCTTAGCTACGCCATGTTTTTTTAGGTTCCTCCCATCTGAAGGATCCCAATAGTAAGTACTTAATATACTCTTTCAATAATGTTTTTTTTGTAAATTATAAATCGAATTGCGAGATTTGTTAGCTATGTATAATAAAATATCTGCTATAATGTTTTAATAATCACCTGTTGTTCGCCAGTGATATCAATATAATGCGTTCCAGCTGCAATACAAGAAGTTACCACTGGTTCTCCGTACAGACGAAATGGACCGACGCAATTAATTACAATCTTAGCTTGTTTGGCCATATTTAGAACTGATACATCATCTGTGACATCGGCAACGATTATGGGTATTTTAGAAAAATCATGTTCTGAAAGAAATAATTTTTAATACATACATAAGAATATTACTGGACCAACAATATAGAATTTCAGGAAGAACAGAGCATTTAATAAGCAAACTTTTATTATATTTTAAAATTCAGTTAAATGCAATAATGCAAACAATAAAAAAGAAAATACAAACAGTTTTTAATATCAAACTATTAAAAATAATTAAACAAATATTATATGCTCGGTAGCTATCATAAACAATTTGGTCTGGATTAAAACATAACCAAGCGCTTTCTGAAAGGTACCAAATATAAACGGTAATCATTTAAATCAGGGGCTTCCAACCTTTTTTGCACGTAGACACCGAATTTCAAAACATACAAATTTCCCATAGACTCCTGGTGTACTATATACCCCTTTAAAACTTTCATTGACCCCCAGGGGGTCCACATAGACCACGTTGGAAAACCCTGGTTTAAATCAACGGTCTAAAGCATTGTGATTGGTATATAGGTACCATAGAAATACTAGCGATATTACATTATTATTAATTTATTAAAATACAAACAAAATTTAAAACCTTGTAGAAAGTGTTTAATTAGCTACCGATTATAAGTTACCAGTTTTTTTGTGTAGCCAGTTTAAAATATCCTTTAATTTCGTTTCATTTCGACCAGCAATACCCCATGTTAGATTCGGGAAATCCTTAGCGATATTGAATAACTGTAATACGCTGTATTTTCCCGTGAAACCACTAGCTCCGAAAATTATTATATCCAAGCGTTCTTCCATTGTCCCCATTTTACTAAAAATAAAAAACAAATGTTTCAATACCGTGCTACTTTAAAATATTATGTTTTATTACTCCAGGTTAGTAAATCTAAAACACAAATGATTTAGACATCTTAAAGTACCTTTATTATAATTTTTAAATAAAAAACGGTAATTTGAATAAAGAAGTCATGTATTTATATAGAGAGTAAACTTCGTTTTAAATATAGGTGTATTAAAACCAAACAAAAAATAAATAAATATCATTCATTGACGTATTTTAAAGAAAAAGTTGAAAATGTTATTTTTCAATTGATAAAAAATAATAATCACAACAAATTAAATCAGAAATATAATGATCCTAAGTCGCCCAAGGTTAACCAGAATAATATTTAGGTAACAACAAAAATTAAATCAGTAGTATCATCTTGGTAAGATGTAAATTAGAAATCTTGAAAAACTATATTGACGCAACATTTTCACGAAAAAAAAACGAATTCTTCTTGTTTTGATTTGCGCAAATAATTTAATGAACAGTTACTACAGCAAATCTGGGTCGCTGGGATCGAGTTCGTACGTTTTGTTGAAGTAAAGTTTTTATAAGGAAGTGGAGGGGGGCAATAAAATGGACTTGGAGATGGTATTGAGATGTTCTGTTATCGAAAATTGATCTATACTAGAAGGGGTAGCTTTCAATTGAAAGTATGTTTTATAATTAGGATTTTAACCCGCCTATATTTATGGGCATATACTTTTTCCAAAAATACGATTAAAATTCATTAACTGTTGATCATGTTACGAAAAATTTAAATATATTAGTTTTACGATTTTAATTTTTTTAGGTTATTATAGAGTTTATAACGAAGAAAATTTATTTTTATTTTGATCAATTGAACCAGAGATATTTAAAAAATGTACAAAAAAAAAGTAAAAAGGTAGTTATATTCTTGTCAGCGCCCAGGGGCCCCCGAGTAAAAAAACTATTCAGTTTTTAATTTGCATATAGCGGAGGTCTCCTCCCATACACTCTGCCCCGGGCCCCCAAACTTCTTGTTACGGCTCTGTTTGTTGTTTCAGACTTCCATTTGCGCATTTTATTATAAAATGTAACTCCTAAATTAAAAAAAAATCGTTTCACAACAAATTATCTTAATTATATTTCATGAATTTATTTTTAAAATAGAACTTTGCTATATGCGAGCCACATTCAATAGGCAAAGAACCGTATTTTGATCTATCCTATACCATAAACTGTATATGCTAATATAATGTCCAATTTCTATTAAACTACGGTTTTAATCTTACACAATTAAGTGAAAGCGATAGAATAACTTCTATATTAACTATATTTTTGACATTTTAACACAGATTTTTTTTATAAAACTGGTAAGATGAAGAAATACAAACTGGAATATGTTTTAGTAATTTTTTTGCAAGCAAAAAAGTAAGTCACTATTTGTATACGTTACGTTAATTAATTATATTTTTAATATTCCCAAATACAGGGGGCAGGGGGTAATTGCTACCGAAAAAATTACTCGTGTCCGTTTAAAAGGGAATTAAAATAACATAGTAAACGGGAAAAATGAGTTAAATTGGGATAAGTTCAGAAAAATTAAATAAGTATTTTATTATTGTTGAAAGTGACCGATGAGACTTTTTTTCTAGAATTTCAAAAAAGGAGACTCGGATATCCAGGTATAATTAAATTTAATGAAAAAAAATCATAAATTGAAAATATTATAAAAAACTAAAAATACATGCTTACATAGGCGCCGATTTTTCATTTTATTCAGGGGGAAGATTATCATAACCAAGGTGGGGAGGAATCCCTTAAATGTGCAATATTCAACTTTTTCATTTAGGCACATCTTAAGGTTATACGTCTAATGTCTAGCACACTGTAAAAAAAGATTTGGTTTCGAAAAATTTTGTTTTTCATTTATATTCTCAACACATAAGTTTAATTTAATTTGAAAATTGAAATAGACAGAACGGTATATAATAGTAACACGTACTAGTTTGCTGTAATGGCAGAGCTAGTTTTTCATTATTTTGAATAAATTACATGTGAATATATTTGTTTTATAATTTTTATAGTATTTAAAAGGGTTGATTCTCGAATAATTTGTTTTTAAAACGTATCTATATAGCCAATTGTGTAGAATATCAATAAATAGGCACTTTCGTTTTATCTTTTCATTTATCTTGTGTTAAAAACTCTATTTTTAATATCCAATTACTCAAAAACCACACGTCCAATATTTAAAATAAAAATTAGTAAAATATATGAGTTATCCATAAATAACATGTATTAAAATTTTAGACTTTTATCTATACATTGCTCTAATGATCGAATAACCTTAAAAGTTACAAGTCAATAATAATAATAGATATGCCAAAAAATACAAATAAAATACAGCTTCAGCGATTGCCCCCTTAACCCCCAGAATTGGCGCCTATGTATGCTTTTAATTTATTATTCTTGTTCACTATTTAACAATATATTTACTTACTAGTCATATTATTACTGTGACACATTAAATAAACAATACACTTTTTGTTTAAGAAAAGTTGAAAGTAATAAATATTATAAAAATAGTCGATACAATTTATTTTAATTTAACGCCTATTGTTAAAAAAAATGGTACTTACTCCTTACAGATCACAATATTCAACAATGAAACTAATATACCAACATATAACTATACTAACAACACTTAAGTTCGAAAAGTGAATTGTAACTGAGAATAAATATTTTGAATATATTTCGTCATTTCATTTTCTACTGCTGTTTTATGTAGTTCTAAATTCAAAGTTGTCAAGGGCGTACGTATAAAACGGAAATTGGCATCAATTTATAATAAATGGTAAATATATAATTTTGGTGATTATTTAACATTTTTTACATGCGTTTACAATAAAACGCATAACCTTTGTCATTTCAGAAATTTGAACTTTCTACGGTTATTGATCAATCCGAAAACAATGGTGGCGGAATCTAAAATAAAATAGAAAATTGTTCCCCCACATTTCATTGTAAATTGAAGTATTTTAAATTGTTTGAGTCTATACGTACTTTTTAACTTCTTTAGTATGTCTTGTTAACGGTTTATCCTATGACAAATGAGCAAAGTATATGTATTTTTGTTCATATTGTACCATATCAGTGGTTAATTAAGTATTTTAAGAAAATTTTACAACTGCACATTTTTTTTTGGTCTATACTTGTAATTTTTCAATTAATACCTAGGAATTCCATAGAATATTAAGATAATGTAAGGAAATGTATTTAATAAGACAAAATGATGTTATTTAATTAATTTAAAAAGTTAAAATTCATATTAAGAGCCTTTACTGTTAAAATAACAAATAAAAAAACAATATTGGAACATTTGATATTTATTATAATAAATAAAATAAAATATTAGAAAAACATTTTTTTTTTAAATGTAATGTTTTAAAATATTAATTAAAAATAGATATGGCAGTTTTTCCTTTTGGTAACTATTTGCACTTTTCCCTATTCTGAGTTTATAATTCAAAATATTCCTGTGATTTATATCAAATTAACCTGTAATTAAATGTAAACTTTTAAAATATTAATTTAAAGTTGATATTGTAGTGTTTCTTTTCCTTTATTTTGAATCTTAATTTCACAATATTCACAGGAATAGCTACTTTAAATGAATATTTCGAAATATTATACATTAAATTCCAGGTTAATTTGATTATAAATTAGAGAATGTTTCAACCAGGAATTTTATATTATATTCCGAAATATTCATTTAAAGTAACTAAATGTAGTTTTTTTCTTTGTGAACTTTTAGCCCTTGATTCTATCTTGAATCTAGAATTCCAAATATTAATGAAATGTACCAATTTAATTAATGTGATTTCATGTAATATTTCGAAATATGAATTTAAGGTAGATAAGATACTAGTTTCTTTACCTTTTTTTATGTTGAATCTAGAATTGTAATAATAATGTTTAATGTACCTTTTTAACATAATATTATTTAAATACAATTTAATGTAATTTGGAAATATTAATTTATAGTAAAAAATGTAGTTGTTCCTTTGTTGACTTTCAAGTTAGTTAAAAATCAGTTACAAATGACATACATACAATAGTCTGTTTCATACATCTGAAATTAAATAAAAGCTTGTAAAAAAATGAAAGAAAACACTCAAAAACACTATAATATTTTTATATACTTATACTTGAACAGTATATAGGGTGACCAAATAAGATTCCAGCTATCGTTATTTTAAGAAATAATAAAAAAATAACATCAATATAATTGTTATATACAGTTATTTATTAGAAATATAGAAAAAACGTTTACAAACAAATAGACAGAGATATTTTCGCATTTATAATAATAACATGAATTCTGTAGATGTAGCTCTTGTATGTTTGGTAAGTTAGAGAATACATTCGTTGGTATTTTACTTATATGTTATTATTTTGTAAATATAAATGTTCTAGCGATGATAATACTAGGAAATATTCACTCTAGTGTTTGTATACCAAGTCCAGATATATTCAGTTTAATTATTCCAGTTAATTTTCGATACGTTTTTTGATATTGCTTAATGATCCTTCAGGTAAATATAAGTTCAATACATTTGCCAAATCATTAAAAGCTCCAGTTTCAATGTTTCTAATAGGATTATTCCTCAAGTCTAGTTCCTTGAGATTTTTTAACGTTTTGAAAGTATTCGTTTTAATTTCTGTCAATTTATTGTTTGCTAAATTGAGTTTTTCTAGCGCCTCCATATTATAGAAAGCTTCTGGTTCTATTTGTGATATTTCTTGATTATTTAGTTGTAAAATTTTCACTTTTATTAGACCAGTAAATGTATTGGCCTTAAGTACTTTTAATTTGTTGTTTGTAATACCTAGATAAGTAACATTGTTTAAATGTTCAAAAGCAAATGGTTCTATTTCTTCTAATGTATTATTATTTAAGTGAATCCTATTTAAGTTGCTTAATTTCCCGAAAGTGTTCCGTTTCACTAAGACCAAATGATTACTTTGTAAATACATTATTTTTAAATTTTCTAATCCGTTAAAAGCACCCTCTTCAATTTCTTTGATTTTATTCAATCTCAAATAAAGATTTTCTAGACGTGTTAAATAAGAAAAAGTGCTGTTCTTTATTTTTTTTACTCCAATATTATCAAGATCTACAGTTGTTAGATTTATCAAGTTCTTGAAATGTTCCTTAACTAATATTTCTATTGGATTATTACGTAAAGTTAATTTATGCAATGAATCTAAACCTTTAAATAATTCTCCTGTTATTTTAGTAATTTTATTATTATGCAAATATAATTCATATAATTTTGACAGTCCAGCAAATGCATTTGATTCAATAATTTCAATGCAATTCGTATCTAAATATAGTCTTTTAAGTACATGAGTGTCACTAAAAGCATTTGCGGGTATTCGACTGATTCTATTGGAAGTTAAACGTAACTTATGTAAACTTGTAAGCATTTTGAAAGTATTCTTTGGTATTTCTGTGATTTTATTGTTATACATTTGTAACAACTGTAAACTTGTAAGCCCTTTGAAAGTATTATCTGTTATTTCTGTGATTTTGTTGTTATACAAATATAATTCATGTAATTGTGACAGTCCAGTAAATGCGTTTTGTTCAATAATTTCAATGTCGTTAGTGGATAAAGACAGTTGTTTAAGTGCATGGCAGTCACTAAAAGCATTCGCGGGTATTCGTTTGATTTTATTGTTATATATTAGTAACAATTGTAAATTAGTAAGCCCTATGAAAGTATTCTCTGTTACCTCTGCAATTTTGTTGTTATATAAATATAATTTTGTTAATTTTGAGAGTCCAGTAAATGCGTTTGTTTCGATAATTTCAATATCGTTATCGTTTAAATACAGTTTTATAAGTGCATGAGTGTCACTAAAAGCATTCGCAGGTATTCGTTTGATTCTATTGTAATCTAAAACTAACAACTGTAAACTTGTTAGCCCTTTGAAAGTATATTCTGTTATCTCTGTGATGTTATTTCTAAATAAATATAACTTTTTTAGTTTATTTAAATTTACAAAAGCTCCGTCTGCGACGTTATTTATGTTGCATTCATATAAATGTATTTCTTCTATCGAATTGCTACCTATTTTTTCAAATGCTCCAGTTCTTATTGTTTGAATTGACGATTCCTTGACATATATTTTTTTAACATTGGTGTTATTTTTGATACAGTTTACAATTTCATCAATACTGCTGTTCTTACATTCTACAGTTTCTTCATTAGTGTCACAACTGCCAAATGTTGAATGTAGATAACAGATTATGAAGTAGATTACTATGATATTTGTTATTTTGGTGGACATTTCTGTAAAATAATTTATTTTTGTTAGAATAAAGTTATCGTATTTTGTTTAATTATAATTTAATTTCAATCGTTACGAAAATGAATTGTTTCCAATGCATCGTGGTAAAATTAAACTTATTTATTCAGAATAAAGGAATGATAAATAAAAAACTATAACTTACCAATAATAATGTTAGTGCCTTTCTTAAAACATCAAATATAATTAAGTCACTCACAATTATCTACTTACTTTGTGAGATAGAATTAATATATTTAGTTATTTAAAATTTTCAAACATAAATATTACATTTTAAGATAAGTTATCGACGCAAGTGGGCAACCTATCACCCGTAGATTAGAAAAATTGCAAATAATATTAACACTTTCAAGTCTTGGCATCTTAGGACGCCGCGCCGACCGCGCTGGCCGCTCCGGCCGCCAGACACGCAATACAGTTTGTGTTTTTTTAACCTTGAAAATAATATACACACATCAGTATTGCGTGTCTGGCGGACGGTGCGGCCAGCGCGGTCGGCGCGGCGTCCTAAGATGCCAAGACTTCACTGTGAAACAGTGTTTTAATTTTTTACCCCAATATTATCAAAATCTAAAATAATTAGATTTTAGATCAACCAGAAATAATGTAAGTGCCTTTCTTATCAAATTTAAATCAGTCACTTACGAATATATGTTACAATAGGGTGGGTCGAAAAAAATTTTTTTTTTAATTTCAAGTGGGGGTAGTGGGGAAAAGTTATCACGTGAACAGTGTATTCCACAAAAAATATAATTTTTTTTGAAAATATCTTAACCGGGGGACCCAAAAAAAATTTTTTTTTAATTTTTAATTTTTTTGAGGACAAAAACAGTAGTACTGTATTTATTATAATTGTAAAAAAATTATTACTGATATATTTAAAATTTTTACTGCGCACCTGACCACATACTTGAGCAAGCATAGAGGATAACTACATATACTGTAAATAATTATTAGATAGTAAAACAACATATTTTTTATCTATTTGGGTGCTAAGGGCCCTTGTTAAATGTTGAAATATATTAACACATTTTTTACATGTATATTACACACAGTGGTAGTATTTTTTTTGACAACATATGAAAAAAAAATTGCATTTTTTTTATTATTTGGACCCTAATGGGCCCGACTAGATATTTTTTTTTAAATTCAAATTTTTTGTATAATACACTGTTTACATAAGACAACTTTTCCCCACTACCCCCATTTGAAATTCTAAAAAAAATGTTTTTGCCGTTTTCGGCCCACCCTAATATACAAGAGTACCTATGTACCATAACTTGCTTTGTAAGAATTAATAGTTACAAGTAAATTATGTTATTTATTAGAAATATGGAAAAAATACATTATTGTACATATTTTTAGATAAGTTTAAAACAGAAATTGTTAACCTTTGACCCGCAAATTGCAAAAATTGCAAACATTATTAACATTTCATTTGATATTTTTTGGGCCAATGGAATATGCAAATATGAAAATTTAAAAAAATAACATCAAGATTAGATTTGATTGGATATTGATGAAATTTTACAAAATTGATCGAAATACCCTTATTTGAGAGTAGAAAATTACGTGCATTATTTTGATTTTACACGTTTTGCTCCGTTTCGTATCCGCTTGCGCGCTTATAAAATAATAAACGTTTGCTGTTCTTTTTGTTTCAATAATACAATGTACTCACAAATTAAAAATTTCCGTCAAAATTTTTGAAAACTTCCCGAAAATTTTTGTATAACTCAACTTTTTTTATATTTATTTAAAAACAAAAACACATCGATTACACATTTATTTACAAAAAGAAATGTAAAAAAACTTTTATATAAAATTCCCGAAAAATCTTTATTTTGATAACGTATTCTTAATCAGCGACCCCCAAACCCCCAGGTAAAATTTTCTCGTCGAAAATCGGACTTAATATATGTATGAAATCAGTAAATTATACAAATTTCCAAAATTAGGGGGAGGGTAAGTCGTTTCTGTTATCAAATAGTATGATATAATGGACATTTAAAAAAAACATCAAAATCGGTGCTAATCGACTAATAGCAACATGTACATGTGTATATTTTAAATAAACAAATAATTAATCTCATAATATTTCATCATTTAGTTTTTTAATTGTTCGAAAGACCCTTATTCAATAGTAAAAAAAATTAAGAATACTTTACAGGCATTAGTTTTGCTCCGAAATTTAGTATCCGCTCGCGCCGCGTATAAAAGAATATACGTTTGCCGTTTTGCTAATCAACAAACAATTTTGACCAAAAAAATTGTGCTTATTTGAGATGTATTTACCTAACGTTTTTTAAAAGTTTTAGCCCTCTAGGTTTATTATTTTTAATTCTAGACTAGTATATTCCTCTTTTTTCGCCCGTTCGTCGACAAGATCGTTTACTCTATTAAAAATATTTGTTGAATTTTGATTAAATTTTACGTAATTGTTCGGAATTCTTTAATTTAGCAGTAAAAAAATTAAGAGCACGTCACTAGCATTATTTTTCATTTTACAACTAGTTAGGCTATGAAATTTACTCGCCACTCGTACCGCGGATAAGACAATAACCGTTTTGCAAATAAACAAACAATTTTGACAAAAAAAATTATGCTTATTTATGATAGATTTATCTAACGTTTCTGACATTTTTAGCCCACTAGGTTCTTTTTTTTTAATGGTACAATGTTATTTATTACAATTTCAAAATTTTCGAGGAAAAATTGGGAAATTTCTGAAAATTCCTGAAAATTTTTGTATAATTCAACTTTGTGAAAAGAAACATCACGAATACACATTTCTAGCAAAATTTTCAATAAATTTACACAAAGATTTAAAAAAACTTTTGGAAAATTCCCGGAAAATCCTTATTTTGACAACGTATTCTTATTCAGCGACCCTCAAAACCCCTACAGGTAAAAAAATTTCGTCGAAAATCAGACAATATATGAAATCAGTGAATTGTACAAATTTTCAAAATTTGGAGGGGAGGGGTTAAATCCGACGACTGGAATATTTCTGATTTCAAATAGTATGGTATAACGAACATTTTAAAAAATATCCATCAAAATCGGTGCTGTTTCTGAGGGTTACAAAGTTTTGGCCATTTTCGAGCTTCATTGACTCGACTAATATAAAATAATTATTTTAGCAATGTTCAAAATTAATTATATTAATTAAAAACAGTATGTCAATCTTCATTTCTAAGTGTTGTGAAGGAACTAATTATCATAATAATATAATATTAATATACAAATTTTATTCAGTAGAGGTTAACCTGTTTAAAATCAATTGCTTAAAAAATCATTAGCAATACTTTAATTTTTTCAATATTTTTTATTTTGAATACAACTATTCAACTGAAATATTTGAATATAAAAAATTAAATAAAGAAAATATATAACAATTTTGCTATCTACAGAATATTACAAAATTTTAAATATCTGTCATCATAAAATAACAAATATTATATATACATATAATATTCAATTCAAAAACCAGGTACATTTTTTTTTTAATATTCGAGCAATTTTTTTAAAGGTAACGTAAAAATGTAAAATCTGGCAAGATATTTTTAAAAATTTACCTGAATTTTAAACAACATAAATAAAATATGATACTATTGATTAAAAATTTAATACACTAGTGATCAATTTTTTCCAGATAATACCGTCGCATTCTTATTTTTGGGTAATCATCTTCATCAAAATATTTTCTTCTTTCTTTAACGAAAAATTGACAAACGTCCTCTTCCTCCAGGCATTTTTCCTTCAGTATCCAAAAGACCAGCTTGGATATCTTGTAATGTTGGTAATTTATGAATTTCACCTCTAGCTGCAACTGACGGTTGGGAACTAAGCAATCTTCGAGCTACTCGAATTATGTCCTCTTTTGTTACTTTTTCTAAAACAAAAACATATTATAGATTTTCTAGATAGTAATTTCAATTTCTAAATTACATACCTATAGCATCTATGAAGAATTCTGGACGTTTTCTATGTCCAGTAGCTAAAACTTGTCTTCCTATATCTTCAAAAACAACCGGTCTAGATTCGAGATTCATTAATAGCATTGATTGTAACTGTTTCTTCGCCCGCTGTATTTAAAAATAAAAAACATTAATAATATCTAAAATATTTTCATAACAACAAAAATATACTTTTATTTCACTGTCTGAAACTGGACCAGCCATTGCTACCATTTCTCTTACAATTACTTCAGTCAGTTCACGTATATTTGAAGGTGGACAACTTGCATGGATACAGAACAATCCAGTATCAGCGTAAGCATGGTTGTATGCTGTGGCACTGTACATCCAATGATACCTAAATCAAAACAAAAATAATTAACCCTAAATTCCTGAGGACTAACAGTTCAACAATTAACTTATTTGTCATTTATTCAAAATCATTTCTTATGTGAGTTTCTTTTCTATTTATTTATTTGAAAATATGTCAAGCAAAACCAGTTTCGGCTGCTACTTCGTATATTAAATTCAAGATTTTGAATGGAGCTGTATATAACCTTTTTTAGTTATTTACAAAATTTAAGCTTACCTACTCTTAATTTTTGTTTTAATTTTCTGAGATTTTATGATTCATGTAATATTTCTCTTTTTCTATCATATAGCAAAGCTTAATAAATACCTTAATTGTTATATTTCAAAAATTGATAAATGTTGTTAATACTTAAAATAAAATATAAAATAAATTATTTCCACCAATGTAATTTGTATTAACTCTGATTTAATAAATATTTGGTCTCCAATGGGAGCACCCTCTTACGTGAACCCGACATAAAACTATAACCAACCAAACTATGGAACAAACATATAATACCTACTGCTTTCATTTTATATTGATTTTTAACCGATTATTTTGTAAAGCATGATGTTTTATAAATTTTGCCTAGGACGCCAGCCATGATAGAGCTGGCTCTGAATACAAGCATGTATATGAAGTAATCAAACATCATACCTGTTTAAAACATTTGTATATAATCTTGTATACATTCCTTTCCCTGGACCTCCTGCACTGAAGGATCCACCACCTCCCATCATCATATTAAGTACGCACATTGGTATAAAATCAGGATCTTGATGCGAACAACCTTCCAATCCTAAAACCACATGTGCCAACCTTGGTAATGCATGACCAGCAAATTCTGGGATTTCACATTCGTCCTAGAATATAATATTTTTATTACCACACTTGGGACTTTTATAGATTGCAATAGTATACAGAGCATCATTGAATCTATGGCATTATGATGACATCATAAAAAAAAATGTAAATAAAAAAATTAAACCATTTTTATTTTTAAATAAATGTTAACAAAGAAGTTAAGGCATAGGAGACTGCTAGAACTGTTTGTACTCTTTAGAAAGAGATTGTCATTGGGAGAAGTACAGCACAAAAATAGTTTTTTTGTTTCAAACAGGACCATTTAGACAATTCAATGATTCTCTATGTTTAGAGAGACCATTTGGCTTTGATGAAGACCATTTAAATGTTTTAATTTACAATGATCCATATCAATTAACTTGGGAATCGGCCAATAATATTAATTGGCAAGTGATTTTGCAGCATGATAATGACCATCAACATTAAAAGATTGGTTAAAAGATCTGTTGAGAGGCTATTTTGTTATATTTTTAAAATAACTAACAGGTCGTTTTGACCCACAGCTAGTACCTGTGTTTTATTTATTAGTCTGTAGTGGTTCAAATTAATATAAAAATATTTTTGAACGAAGACTAATTATAACAGACATCAGCTTATTCCAGCACTTCCGAGCAACGTTTAATTAATCACAAACTCATTCTAGTAAATGTCAACGTTTTTACATATAAGCAACTACAACTTCTGGACTCAACACTTCAAAAGAAGACCACTAGACGTTGGTCCAAATGTCAAGTGATGTTAAAGTGCGATGCGGGATAAAACTCAAAAATAAAAAATTTATACAATGAATATATCTTATTTACTTTATTTAGGAAAATGCCTCTATATGCTCATTCAATTTCTTTATGAAAAACTAAGTCAAGAAATTACACTACACCGATTTATTATCACTTTAGCTGCCACAATATTAAACAAAAATTAGTTCCCTGGGACATCATACTATTAAAAAAATTATCTTTTATTTCGAATGTTCAGAACCCAATGCCATGTCTCATGGCAATTAAGTGTTAATAATAACATTAAGCATACTGACATCAATTTTTAGGTTTTTTGTATTTATAGAATTAACAAAAATGCAAAGTGTTTTAATATATAATTTTTTGTTTGCCTATGTCAGTTTAGTGATTTTTTAACTTTATTTCATAAATAACCATATGTATATCCTACTGTACTTTAAATATCAATTCTAACCTGTACAAGCCCTCCTGTATATTGGGCTATACTCTCATCTACCGATATTTGTTTTCCAGGTATTGTCAAACTTGTATCGACTTGCCAAATAGGTTTTTCTTCTACAAAATATTTCTGTACGAGATCAACAAGTCTTTGATGCTCCACTCCTACACCAGCGACAACCATTCGTGGACCGACATAATGTTGACCAAGATAAGTAAAAAGTGTCGTTCGATCTATACGGTTAACGTTTCCAACAGGACATATTTTTGGGAGTCCTAATGTGTTATCCCGATAAGCAGCCTAAAAATAGACTTTTTATTAAAACTGAGATAAGTAGGTTTGTTTATTTTGTTTTATATTATTCACTTCGAAAAGTTAAAGTTAGATTTTGCATGTATCTTATAAATAAAAATCTATTTCATTAAAATACAAGTGAGTAATACATACTGCATGAATCATATCCATCAAAATTGTTTCTTGCTCTGGTCTCATTCCAAGAGCTTCTAATTCAAATGCAACAGCTGCCCTGGCTCCCTCTAATTCCTCTTGTGTCATTGACGGTCTTAGTACAACTTCACCGAGAATCCTTGTAACTGCTGGCAACCCATGAACTTCAACACTTGCAGCATAAACAAAAGTATCTCTAGAACACTGTGTATCACAAATACCACCGTGTTTTTCCAGTTCATTTAAAATTTTGTCTCTGTCTGAGAAATGTGATGTAGACTGAAAATTTTAAATAATATAATTTAAATTAATCATTGATCTAAATTAAAACTTACTTGAAATGATAGTTTTTCAAGAAAATGAGAAACACCACTTGGATAAGCTACTTCATATCGTGGTCCTGAATCAATAACAACTAAAATAAAAATAAAATTTAATGATATTATAGTTATCCTACTATAATAAATAGTTGATATTTAATACAATCAAACTTCTTCAAACTGACTGGCTACGATTACTAGACAAAAGTCACAACTTTCATGTGATTGTTTTTTTTAGTCTTTTTGCAGAAAAATTATATTTAGAAAAAAATATAAATGGTTCAATCAAATCCTGATCATGTTAAAGAAAGGGTCTGTTCAAAGAGTTTAATTCATAAACAATATAATTAAAATAGATAAATTTTTAACCTCCAACGGTGCAAAATTGTCCAAATCGGTTCTCTGTAGCTACGCGTAAACCATTAGAGAGAGTAGTCACTTGTGTTGTGTGATGCTCTTTTTGCAAACTTGCATATACGGGTTTTGGTAATCCAGGTACAGCATCCGTTAGTGGAGGTAAATTTGTTACTACCTTATTTGATGGTATATTAACATTGCTATCATTTTCACTAGTAGTTTTTGCATAATGTCTTAAAGTCCAATTTCTGCATCATGAAAATAGATATTAAAATTATTAGTATTCATATTTTTTTATGAAACATTAAGGTTATGTGATGCAATATTTTAAGTAAATGTACCTGTTTCTACTTTGAAGTAATTTTTCACCCAATCTACTTAGGCTAGTACGAGGAACCATATTTTTTAAAGGTATAATTTTATCATAAATGAATTTACCAAATGTTTTAATACTTTCAAAATGAAAATGAAAAAAAATTACAGCAAATGACGACTAAAGAGATTTTCAATGTCATATCTCCATCCTTGTCTAAAAACATTATATTACCAGTGCTACTCAAAATTTAAATTTAGTGTCATATTTTATTGTGTAGGTACCTATAATTTATTAAAATGTACAGGTTTACAAGGAAAAATCATTTTATTAAATTTATAAATAACATTTTAATTAATTATATTTAACAGTGTACAAATCACAAATATTTCCAATATCATTTATCCAAATTTCTTTCCATTTTTCAAATAAGTTCTTGTGTGAATTTATTTTAAAATCAATATTATTAATTATGTTTTGAATATGTATATTAAATGTCTAAAAAAAATCACATTATGTTAAAATCAGTAATCTAATGTTTCTAGGAAGTGTTGGACACTGTTGGATTATGGGTTGAAAGGGCCGGGGGGGGGGGGGGGGGGATGCTTTCGTAGTGATTTTGATATGGATCTTGGACATTGTAGTAGATATCTTCAGTGCTCAATAAAGTCCTGAAGACGTCCATGCAATGTGCGACCAAACGTTGACCGATAGAACGACCAAATTGAGCAGTTTTTACCCAAAATCCAAAAATGCCCTATATACCAAATTAAATCAAGTTTTTTTTATTTAATATTAATGGTGAATTAGGGCCAGTTAAAAACCCTGACATTTCAAATCTGGTACATTATATGTACATACAAACAATCAAAAATGTAGGTACTTTTACCGACATAATTAATTGCCAAGGCTTTACAATGTCATCGTAAACATTTAAAACTACATATTTATTTATAAAAAAGCTGTCTAAATAAACCAATGGTTCAACAGACAAAATTAATATAACTAAAAAAAATACATATTTATTATTCCTAATTATTTTAAGCTAGTTAATTTAATACTATACTTTTTAACATTTATTCAAATTTGGTTTTACCTTTATATATTTTTTAATTTCATTACTAAAAAACAAAGATATTGATGTTACAGAATCTAAAGAAGTTTCAGATTTTAAAGTATCCAATGCATCTGATAATTTTTTTTCGAAATTCATATCCGTATCAGATTTTTGTTCAACTCTGTCGGCCATTGTTTTAACAAAACTCATATTGCTTAATATTTCACGTGATTTTGTACTGAATTTTTCAAAATCAAACGTAAATGTCATATAAGAAGATCCTGTACATTGTGTTGATGGGGTAATACAAACTGCAATAAGAATAAAAACATACATTATATAATATTTATTAAAATTAAAGCACTTATGGTAATTAAACTAACAAATCGGTTCAAATTATAATTTCATTTAAAGAACCTAGTGACGTATTAAAGAATTTATAGTCTCTGACTGCGCCTGTGTAAAGTTAACACTGTATGTTTAGAAAAATAAAAAAAAATAGTTTTGGATAACACTCCAAGAGTTCTGGAGTTATTTTATGTTTTGAAAAAAAGTTCTGTCAATTTAATCCCTCAAAACCGTATTTTCAATATGGGGTGCTAACATCACGCAACACCGCTAACTTAAAAAAAATAACTAATTTTTTTTTTAGAGTTCTGGAGAGCACTCCAAGAGTTCTGGAGTTCTCTTGTATAAAAAAAAGAATTTGGTGAATTTAACCCCGTAAAAACGATTTTTTAAAATACCCTTGAGATGCTAAGCTCACATACATCCCGACTGCTAACAAAATTATGACCCATATACAGGATGTCCAAGATAAGCGTGAAATGCATGGGGATATCCTAAACGGTAAGAGATACGGATGTGGTTAAATGAGATGAATTATTTGTAGGAAAGGAATGAGTACTACTGCATCAAAAAATATGAATAATTTTATGTGGTTTAGGCGGTATATCCAAAAAACTGAAATTTCGGAATTTCTTTAAATGGCTATAACTTTTTTGTCAAAACAGATAGGTACTTTTTGTTTGCGGTTTCTTAAAACACTTTTTTGTTTAAAATTGTTTGGTGTAGGTATTCAGAATTTTTATATCACTTTTAGTTTCCGAGTTACAAGCCCTAACTTTAGTTTTTCTTATGGGCCGCTAAGTTGACAATAACATATTTGAACGTGTTTTTTACTCGATTTTACAATGATATGTCACATGTCACATTTATTTTCGAAAATAAATCGAAGTAGGTACTAAATTCCAGTGATATTTATAAAGTATTTTATTACAAACATTTAAGTGATCTATGAAAAACAAAAATTGTTAAACAAAAATCACAATAGCAACAATCAAAATAACAAATGAATATTTGAAAACAATGAACTATATTACAAAACAAATTCAAATTTTGAAATCGTAGACACAAAATTTTCTGCTTTTAAAAATAATCGCATAGTTTCCTCCTATCCAGAGGTGGAATATGGCAGGTAGGGCAGTCCGGCCCGAGTGCCAAGGCATAGGAGGTGCCAAATGAGGTAGAAAAGAACGTGAGTGTATAAAATGTATAAGTATAAAAAAGTGATACGAGGACTAACAAAAGTTCTTCAGATATTGCATCATCAGTATTTAAAGTTGAAATTCATCAGGGGACACAAAAATATTTTGGGGATTATTCTAAATGTTTTGAGACAGGAGGTGCATAACTTACATTCCGCCATTGAATCCAAAACAACTATAAACTTATACAGGGTGTCCCATTTTAATCTATCACCCCCCTAATTTTTTTTATCTATCAATTAAATCAAAAAATGCTTCAAATAAAAGTTGTTTGGTTTTGAGGGGGACCCAAAATGGCGTTATTAATTTTTTATTTTTTGGACGTCTTCATGGTCAAATAGGCCCAACTTTTTTTTTTCAAATGGAAACCTATATTTTTTATTACAATATCTTATTGTTTGGAAAAAAACAAGTAGCTTTTGTTTCAAAAAAATTTTTATATGACTTCATTTTTTTTTAATATTCAACAAAATAAATTTAAATTTTAGATATTTACTAATTTTTTACTCGAAACCCATTAACTTTAGAGGAAAAGTGTAAGAAACAAAAAATGTTTATTTTAATCTGATATAACTAGGAAAATTATATCAGGATTTTTTGTTAACTTTTGCTCTTCAAAATATTAAAGCAAATAAAAAATAAAATAAAAAATTTTGAAATAATTATCCTAGTTATATCATATTAAAATAAACATTTTTTGTTTCTTACACTTTTCCTCTAAAGTTAATGGGTTTCGAGTAAAAAATTAGTTAAAATCTAAAATTTAAAATTATTTTGTTGAATATTAAAAGAAAATGAAGTCATATAAAAAATTTTTTGAAACAAAAGCTACTTGTTTTTTTCCAAACAATAAGATATTGTAATAAAAAATATAGGTTTCCATTTGAAAAAAAAAAGTTGGGCCTATTTGACCATGAAGACGTCCAAAAAATAAAAAATTAATAACACCATTTTGGGTCCCCCTCAAAACCAAACAACTTTTATTTGAAGCATTTTTTGATTTAATTGATAGATAAAAAAAATTAGGGGGGTGATAGATTAAAATGGGACACCCTGTATAATGAGCTAACTAAACTATTCATCGCTAAATCTGTGGCTGATTGTGAATTTAAAAAAGCCAATATTTTATATAAAATGATCTAGTGAAAAGAGCCATAGTTTTATTAAATATCTGAATAGATAACTTATATTTTCGATACAATAAAAGTTCCATATTGTTGATCGGTTGTTGGGGCATAGCACTCTACTAACTGTTAATTTTAATTTTTTTCCCCATTTTTCAAAAAGCCCATTCCGAGCGTCGAAAAAATCAAGAGTACATAGTAACCAAATAAACAATAAGAAATGAAGCCAGGGGATTAACAATATAGATCATTTAACGGTACGGACATTTACAGTATGAAATAACTACTGTAAATTTCAATGATTTCTACTTCCGTCATATAGGAACCATTTGAATCATTGGAATAGTTACTGTGTTTATGGATAAAAAGATGTTGATATTAATCATTTTAGATTTTTGCACTCATTTTCAACTAGAGATTTATATTAACTATTAAATTATATAGAAATATTTTTAATACGTTTTGGGCTTCTGCATGAATTATCTTCATAGTCATTACTATTCATATCTAGTATTGGACCTGTGTGTGTAAACATTAAATCTTTGCTGAATACAATATCCATGAATAGTGTTAACTTTGTGAATATAAAATCGATGTCAGTAACGTAAGAATCAATGTTTGATAGAAACTGTTCCTGTAATATAAATAAACATATTATTTTACTACTAATACATCATAATTATACACTCAGCACTCTATAATACGATGGCATCGATAATGCAATTGTTCTATAGATCGACGGCTAGAGGGGCACCCACCACTTTAACGTTAATTGGTGAATTTAAATTTCACACAGAAATATAACAGTCACGGTGGTATTATGGATAGAACTGTCGGACAGTCGTCGGATGGAACGGTCGTTCAGTAGTGGGTGGTTTTATAGAGTGCTAAGTGTATCTACTGTTTTGTCTAAATACTTATAAATGACAAAAAATGTTAGTTATCGTAAAAATCTATGATTATATTTCTTTTATATTGTATTTTAGTATTAAGATAATGATAATTATAACGATTAATTTGTCTACTGCGTCAGAGTACACCTATAGACCACTTTGGGTTATGAAATAATTTTTAAGACATTATTATGTTTTGAATAGTAATACTTCGCTTTGTATCGTTCGAAGATTCATTTTCCTATGCTAGATAATGAAGGGAAAAATGATTTATTTCATTTCAATATCCATAGTATTTTCAAAAATGCATCCCCAATGCAAAGAGGGGTCAAAGTATATATAATTCATATCGACAATTACCAGGGGAAAGGACGTAACCCTAAAAAATGGAAAAAAATATTTTTCTTTACATCCGTCGTGAACCCTTGCGCCCTCAAATCAAAAGGTGTAACCCACAAAAAATTCAAAAATATTCAGTTAATAGAAAATATCCCGTTTCCATTTTGGCTCATAATGTTTTTTTGAGAGCTGCATTTTTAATTTACGACCCATTATATTAAGATAATGTTAGGTTAAAGTGATTTTTTATTTAAAAAAATTGATAAATAAAAATTAAAAAAAAATATTTTTTTTCGTTAATTATCCAAAATTATCAAAAATGTTGCAGTGAAAAGGTTAATTAGAACATAGTTTTTTTAATGCAAAATAAATAATTAAATAAATTTTAATACTTTATGTGCTTCCACAATAGTTTTTAAGTTTTTATCTGCAGTTTCCAAAAACATTAGTACTTCTTCATTTAGCAAATCAAATATGTTTTTATTTTTTGAATATCCATACAAAGTTTTTAATTTGTAATGATACTCATTCCATTTTTTTTCATAATCAATATATTGATTTGAAATATTTGCCATACAGTCATTGTTTATTTCTTCAATCTTCCATATGTAATTTTCATGAAAATGTAAAATATACAACTCAGAAAATGTTTTGATTCTTGATTTAAACAATTTTAGAACATCCGACAGTTCTGAAAACATTGATTTGATTTTATTAAAATAATATTTTTGAAAAATTTAAGTTTTGCTTATAATAAAAAAAATCATATAACTTTTAAATACATAAAAAATAAGACTTCATCCAAACGAACAGTAAATACTAGGTAAATTTCATTTTTAGTATATCTATATTTTGCCACACGAGCAATATTATATTATTTTATTCATTGTCAGTAAATAATGCAAGTACGCTGCTCTTCATGTGACAACATATAGCAGTAAACGGACTATAATATTTAATGTTCAAATGGTTACATCCTTAATCATACCTTCTACCATTACTGATCTATTTTGTTCACATTGCATATGATAACGTCTATATTTTATTAAAACATCTTCAATAAAATCATCGTATGAATCGTATATTAGCTTGGGAATTTTCGTTTTTCTTTTCCCCTTTCTATCGTAGTAATCCTGCATATATTTTTATGTAAAAATAAGATTATTTAATTATATAAATCCTTAACATTTATAATTTACCATTGCAATATTTTGTATTATATTAAATGATTCATATAAATCATGACATATCTCAGAAGATAGCGTTCCATCGAGAGTTGTGTTCATATGACCTCTGAACAAAGCATTTCTATAATCAGGAAAATTTTGTAACTTTGCTGTTGTTTTACGAGTCATAATTGTTTCTTTGGAAATTCTACTCGGTACACTTTTAACTTCAGTGCTTTTAAAGGTTGTATGTGATTTATCTAAAAAATATAATGGATACATTAATACATAACATACAGGGCCGCGCCGCCCATATGTGCGAAGTGTGCGGCGCACACAGGCGCCAGGGCATCAGGGGCGCCGCGAGGCGCTTTTTGGGTTTAATGAAATACCAGCGCCAATCATTAAAGAAAATCGAAAGAAATAGAAGAAAAAATTATATCGTATCGATCTTTTTTTTAAAATTAAACAATGATGTGGTGAAAAGTTGCAGTAGCAAGCGCAGAAAGCTCGTTTTCTAAATTAAAACTGATACAAAATTATCTGCGCTCAGCTATGAGCCAGAAAAAGTTAACAAATTTAGCAACAATATCTATAGAGAAGCATATTGAGCATATAGATATACACGAAACTATTATTTTTTACTATTTTTACTTTATTTTGCAAAATATAAAATACATATCAATCAGGCGCTCAGCGCTGAAACAGTTTAACCCACACATATTGAAAAAAACTGAGATTTACATACCGTTTTAATCGAAAATTTTCAATTTTTAAGAAACTAAAACTACTATTACGCTAATTCATGTTTTCTTTTTCTGAAAGTGAAACGCAATTTCTCTTCGCAAATGATAGGGTTCCGTAGTCATTCTCACTACGATTTATAAGAGTTATTTAAAAAAAATCTATTTTTGTTACATTCTGAATAGTTTAGAAATTAGCTGAGAGGTAGTTTTGATAATTTCATTGAAAAGCAAATATATCGTGACTGAAGGGTTAATATCAAAAAAATCATTTCACATTTTTTGTTGCAAAAAGTCAATTGAGATTTTTTGATGCAATGGGGTAAGTGAACAAAAAATGAAAGTACACTTTTCGGTCTATGGGAAGGAGGTCCTAAATAATTTTGATAGTGTTCGTTATAATTTTCATTGAAAGTACTGATTAAAAGGTATATTCTGTAATTTTTTCGGATTTTTTGAATCAATGAAATTAGAGGAAGGAGACGCTCTGATAATGACTTTGAAGAGCAAATACATATACATTGTGATTGGTTAAAACCATTTTTTTTTAAATCTCATCGTTTTTGTTTTTAAGTCAATCTGTCCGTATACCAAATTTTATCTTATGTATATTAAAAAAAAAAACAGATGGGCAGTGCAAAACTAAAAGAGTTCCTATATTTTTTTTCGGAACTCTAACAAAAAGGCGCTTCATAGGTTTCGCACACAGGCGCTGCCGAGGGTCGGCGCGGCCCTGATAACATACACGCAGAATAATGATTCTTATAAAATATCTTGTACACAATGGTAAAGACATGGTAAAAAGAACTATCATGTCCGGCATCATAAAAGGGTTAACAAATTTACAAGCTAGCAAGCACTTACAAATAAAATATCAAACTCATATTACAGTTTTCTGAAGAATTTGACAAGTTTCGCGCACGCGTTGTATGTACCACCAACGGTATTAAAACAGTGGTGATATTATGAAAATTATTTTGTAGGGTCAGTCACCAACTGTGTTACAATTCGTTGAAGTATCACTGCTCTAAATTCCATAGCAAGTCCATAGATACTATCACAAAATTAATACCTCATTTGTGAGTGCTTGCTAGCTTACAAATTTGCTAGCCCCTTTATGATACCGGACATAAGAATCCCTTGTTGTTTCCAAATTATATTGCTTGTAATTTTTTCGTAACAATCAATATTTTTTTCTAAAAAAGCTACATTTTTCTCTCCTCATTCCTCCACCCTCCACCTAAAGCCGGTTCTGTTACAGTTGTGATCTAATTTTTTCTTCAAAATGTGATTTGATTGACTTTCTACGAAACTTCGTTGCGCGTATTAAAAATACTTATAGAAAAATATTTAGTTACTAAAATTTTTATTAAAAACTAATGGTGGTCGTTTATGGCATCCAGAAGGAAAACTTTGTATATTTTAAGGGTAAATCTACAATTAATAATTTTGTGTAGCAATAAAAATTAAATTCTACACACTGGCAACTTCAATGTAGGTATGTAGGTACCATACATGCAAGAGGTGTTGTTGCGTAAAATAAGTGAACATTAATTGGGACATGAACCGCATGTTCAAGAAGCTTAGAATAATAAATTATTATTAAATCTAGGATATGTAAATAATAAAAAATATATTTATACTCAAAGGTTGTTGAAAATATTTTGCCAAATATACAATCTCTTCTATGATAGGTTCATATTTTTGTTTAATTAAAATTATTGGTATTTCTAATCTCTTAGTCAACTTGTGAGGATCATAAAATGTTGTGTATGCACTGTTTAACCGCGCTGATATATGCTTTAGTTTATATTTAGTATGGAAGAGTGATTTCTTCATTGACTTCTGTAATTGTTTTATCAATCTTATGATTAGTTCATTGAATTGTAAATCTACAACAACTTCATTTACTCTAAAATAAAAAAAAATCTTGTTTAGAAACATTAACAAATCATCATTATAAATTTAAACTAGCGAGTCTCTATAATTCTGCATAGGTAGGAGAAAGTAGCCATAATCGTACTACCGCCCACCTAAATCGTACTACCATCCGCCTAAATCGTACCACAGCTATTTTAAAGAAAACCTTTGTACATATTAACCATCTATTGTGGATAATAGAAAGTAAACCGTATTCCATGTGCGCATAACAATTTTTGCACTTGTAGAAGATACGATCATATATTAAACATACTAATTATGTTGTTTAATATATGATACGATATTAAAACGACAATCGAAAAAGTTTCAGCCTCGTGTGAATTTTTTTTTCAAATATTTTATTTTTATGTATAAAATACAACATTTTAATTTAATTATTGGTTCTAAAGATTCATATCAAATTGACTAATATCATAATATCATATTCTTTGTCAATATTTTGAACGGTCTCTTTTCGTTAAATTCAAGTGGTATCATTACGGTCTCATTTCGTCCAAATTTAAACCGATTTTGGTCGAGATCTCGTTTCGAGACCATAACAAGTTTCGTTTCGAATTCTCTTATTTTATGTACCTACATATTTTAAAATTCCTTCAAATAAAAACATATGAAGAAATTTCTCAAAGAAATGATTGTATATTTTACAGTTTTAATCAGTGGTTCTCTAGATGCAATGAAACACTGGATAAAATAATCAATAAGACAACTTACAGGTTAGTAGATTGTTCAGTACACTTGTTAATATGTTTAATATATATATCTTCATGATTTTGTATGTCCTTTAAAATCATGTTACATCCTTTATCTATTATACTAGTCTCGATGTCTTTTAAACGTTTTACATAAATATTTTTCTCATCTTTATTAAAATTACCATCTTCTTCAAATAATCTAATAATCAATTAAAATATATTATTTTACATGCATTTAATTTACAATTTATCTTAATGTTTCTTTTTATTCAATTTTTTTAACATCTCTTTTACAATTTCAGTAAAAAATAAGTTTCTAGCTTATATAATTTAAGATATTTAGCTTTGACTGAAAGGACGGACGAACTCTAAAAAATAGCTTCTGTATATTACTCAACTATTTCGAACCATATAGGGTGCGAAATTATCAGGTAATTATTGGATAATTTCAAACCCTGCTACTAACGCGGGTACCTTAGACAAGTTAAGATATAGGATTTATAACACACAGTCTAACATTGAAACCTGGGTACCCTGCAATAATGTGCTTGATAGTCAGTGGCGTATCATTCTGATATTAAAGATCAATTGTTTGGGATTAGAAAATTAATTAATAATATTTTTTTAATTACCCATTTACTATCAACTTTATACTTATCTATAAGCTTTCCTAAGGTGGATAACAACTTAGAGATAGGTGGTAATTGAAAGTGTTCATAAATGTAAAAAGCCGTAACTTGGGGTATAACTGTATAATGATTAGTAATGATCACATACTAACATATTATAAAATATTTAAAATTACTTACTTAATGCAGTCTATGAAAGAATGATTTGCCATTTTTAAATATTGAACTTTATTGTTTAGTTCTTCGCGTAAGTCTTCAGCGGTTGTTTTTACTGTATTGGTAATAGTTCTGTATAGTTCTTCAATCTCATTATGGTATATTTTTGCTCGACTGGTGTCCTTGGTATTTTCAAGTTTTCTTTCAAGAATATTCAATTTCGTTTTATATTGTTCCAATAAATATTCATATCTTCGAGCGGCTACACTAATATGTTCCGCAACTTCTGCCAAACTTTTTTTTACACCCTGAAACATTATTTTAAAATGTTATTAAATAAAAAAATTATACATATACATGGATCTGTAGTCTCTTGATAATTTATAATGAAAATTTACTGATCCGAGTTTGATGGGACTTTCACTAATTGTAAGTCTTCTACGTACCCTGTGCGGGCGCGTGTATAATATAGTTACGAAATTGAGTACATTTTTACTTTGGTAATTGTGATATTCTTATAATCAAACTATAATATTATATTTAATAATTTGGTCATCTAATAAAATGTATAAATATGAAAAGGAAATTACTACCCCCCCTTTCCCTTAAAAAACGAACGGGTGTGTATTGATATAGCAATAAAAAAATTATTGACCTCTTCATGAGACATAAATATCGCCCTGTGATTTTTTATCTCTTCCATACGGACAGTATATATATCATAAATGACTCTATCATATTGTGGCTTCAGAGTCATTTTCTTTAACTCCAATTGCTGTATCAATGTTTCCACGTGTTCTTTAATCCATTGATTCAAGCGTTCTCTTATAATTTCTGGACAACAATTTGCATACCGTTCAAAATTTGTTATTAATCTACAAACGTAAATTGTTGATAACATTGGTTGTACTGGATTTTTTGTAGCAAATTGATTTGATGTGTTTTTTAATAATAAATATTTACCCAATTTTCCAATTATTAAGGGACATCATTTGATATGTACATTGTTTTATTTGTTTAGCAATTATATAATTATCTTGTAGTTTTAATTCACTAAATTTATTGTTCTTGAACTTGGTTTTTCTATGTGGTTTTAGAAAATTTAAAATCGTTTCAACAAATACATCTATTTCATGTTCAACTTTTATTTTCATTTTATCAACTTCATTTACTTCGCTTTCAAAATGATTCATATAACTAGAGAATTTTTTTAAATAATATATTATTAATTTAACTAATAATAGAAAATACTAGCTGATGGGGAAATTAATTTATTGAAAAAGTTTACATGATCAATTATTCAGAAATTCTGGATTCATGTTTATACCTTTGTTTAAAATAACTTACACGATTATTTATTTAAATAAGGTGTGATAGTATTGTATTCAAAATCTAAATCGTCTTATATTTATTAAAATATCCTTACGTTGTAGATACATTGTCTAGTAACAGCATAGCCTCTTCTAAATATTCTCTCAGCTTTGGTTCTATATGTTCTTCTCGCATTTTTATTATAAAATTTTCAATGTCACACATACTTGACTAAAAGTGAAATACACATGATTTAGTTTTACATTATTTTATTTAGATAATATTTTAAACCTCAAATATTTCAGTATTTTTATTCATTTTT
This sequence comes from Sialis lutaria, assembly GCA_949319165.1. Classification (NCBI taxonomy): domain Eukaryota; kingdom Metazoa; phylum Arthropoda; class Insecta; order Megaloptera; family Sialidae; genus Sialis; species Sialis lutaria. The sequence continues at coordinate 17,880,820 of OX439231.1, read as the reverse complement.
TCAACAACATCGTTCTCTACAAGCATTAAATAATTCTCCATTCTTTTTTTGTGTTCTAACCAAAGTTCTACAGAATTTTTGAGGAAATCTTGTATACCGTGTACTTCCCGCTGTAGATCTCCAATAATATTATCTAATGTTTGCTAAAATTAATAATAATTATAATTAATGATTGAAGTTTATGTTCTTATAATTAATTCTCTCATTTTTTAAACGTTTCTACTTTTTATCCGACTATACGAGGAGGGCAATATTGTCTTACGTTTAATGTTTATTTGTATGTATGTATGTATAATGTACATAATATGTCTGCACCCTTGTAATTTCAAAACGACTGGACTGATTTTAACAAAATGCTCACAGTAAGTAATACTGGGTACATGAAAAAAATTCAAAAGTTCACAAATTCTATAGAGTATGGTATCAAACGTTTTCTTGAATTTCATACCATATATAAAATTTAAGAAAAGGTAACATCGATATCAGAAATGTATATATAGTATGGGTTTGTGAGGAAATTTCATAATGAAAAGTCATTAAATAAAACGCATGGTGGCTTGTTATATATCTAAAAAAACACATTTTTAAAACCCTGCTACGTTAATAAATTTCAATAAAAAAAGTTATCTTCAAAACGAAGGAGTTTCACCAAAAGGCGTAGTCGCATAAACGGTGCAGCAGGAAGACTTGAAATTAATTTGAGAGACGTACGACTATACATATTCTCTGTAAAAGTTCTTCCTTTTGAAGACAACTTGTTTATTAATTATAATTTTAGGTTGAAATAGTTTAGCATATTCGGGCTTAGTACATCTAGGCTTAATTATATGTACAAATAATTTTATAATAGATATAAACCTGTAATCTCAAAAAATCCGTTTCACTAGAAATATTCCCAGTTTCTGAAGAAATGTTTACATCAGATGCATTAGCGTTTACAAGCGTCAGTGATATATCACTAGAATCTCCAAATAAGTTATTTTCATAATCTTTCATTATATCATGTCCTTGAGTACTTTTTAAAGTCTTTATTGATTCTTTATAAGAAATAACGGTATCTCTTATTTTGTCATCTGAAAATGAGCATAAAGTTATAGTAGCTTGCTAAACCAAAAAAGCAATTAAAAATACTATAACACCGAGTGTTTTACTAGCTTGCAAGCACTGTTTACTGTTATGTCCAGCCTACACGAGGCTAGTTTTTCAAAGCTACGATAGAAAGCTAGTAATTCTAGTCCCGTGTTAACTAAACTAGCTTCGTTTTTAAGCTAACATCTCAAACCAGGATAATTTAATAGGATGGGGTTCTGTTAAATTAGCCTAGCTTAAGATACAACTTGCTATCCTAGCTTCAACAACTAGCCACTTGTAGGCCGAGCATTATGGGGTTTCAAACTTATAAATAGGACAATTCTATGACAATTAAAAATGTTTTATCGCATGCGTGATATGTAAGAAACAAAGCCATTAAAAGAGTGTTAATAATAACATAGGTATATGAAAAATATATTGAAAATTTAGTGGCCAACTGATACAGAGGTGATGGATAGGCCAGAGTCGGTTGTAATAGATAATATAGTCATTGAAATTATCCGAAAAGCAAAAAAAAAGATATTCACATATTATATGATAATTTTATATGTTTGAAATATTTTACAAATTTCAAAAAAATAAAAAATAAAAGAGACAAAAACTTTTTTTGCCAGTGGTACAACGCGACACTGTGTACCACTAATAAATTTTAAAACAAATCCATACATAATGAATGCCCCGTTCAAAGAGTTGCAAGCCAACAAATTGTATTTAATTTCTTTATAACACCTATATTCTTAATCGTATTATCCAAATCGCTTAACCAATCCTGTATTTTCCCGTAATCAGTTCCAGTGTCTGTATCAAAATGTATGTCTATCCATGTTTTAATAAGCCCTTCAATTTTATTTTTATCATCATGCATTGCCATTTTAATCAATGCATTACTCATTAAAGTCACTTCGACAAACTTATCTCTATCTTTACGATCATCTTGAAGTTTAATTTGTTTGACCGATCTAAAGTATAAGATTTATTATTTTTAATAAAATACAAAAATAATAGAACATTTATTTACTTTTTTTTCTTAATCAGTTTTTTCCAATAATCTTCAAAACATTTCAACTGGTGCATATTTTCGTTAAAATCAAATTCAGAGTGAAGTTTTAGTCTGTATTGAAGATCTTCATAGTTTCTTAAGTTTGTTAACATTGTTTTATTAAAATTCTATAAATACAAAAACGAATTAAAATGAATTTAAAATATAAATTATTATTTGATGTACTTACAGCAACTTGGTTTTCAAAATAATATTTGATATTAAAAGGCATTGGAGAATATTTTTTATACGTTTCTAAATATTTATGTTTTAATACATGTTTTGTATTTGCAAGTCTCGTTTCTTCAATATACTTTAAGTCTTGATGGAAAATGTTGATTTTTTCTAGTCTTTCATCAGTTAATTTACGAATATCTTCAGTTACAGTTGAAAAATCACATGTTGAATCTTGAGCATTCTAAATATTTTTTAAATAAATTAATTGTCTGCTAGGTACATGAATTTTCAAAAGTGTATGTATTTGTAGAGCAACCAAGATGGGATTTCCATGCTGTATCCCCCCTTCCTCGATAGTTATTAAAAAAAATGTAGCATGCATATTTTGTTATATAAATCCAACCTCCTTCCGAGCAATTTAATTTTTATTTAATCACGAAAGCGGTAAGTATGCAAACAAATTTACTGCCCTCCCCCTTTCTAACAAAAGAGGGGCTTATTGTTTTAAGTAAAAAAATAATTTGGAAAATTAAATGGGTAGTGGGATAAAGTGTTTAAAATCCTTACTATTATTTTAGTTTAATCTTTGTGGTTTTGAGTTTTATCCCTTGTTGTATTTATGTTACAATTGAAGTTTCGGCCAATTAATTATAGTTATTAATTACTAACAAAATTACCGAATATACTCGAATTTTTATTTCATTTATATACTTTTTCATCTTTTTCACTATGTCTTCGATCTCACCAAGAAGCGTTTCTGATTTCAAACGTATTTCTTGTTCAAATTGCTGAATTACTCTAATAAAACCTATTTTCAGTTCTTCTGAAAGTTCCTCAAATTCTTTTTTATGTTTTTCATCAAGTCTTTGTAGTAAAGATTTATTTTTTGACTGATCTATAAAAATATTTCTATTATACTATATAATTATATTATACATTATAATATGTATTTCTTAGCCTCGTCCCGTCAATATTCATTCTGTCTCATCTCTATCTTGTCGCGTTAAAATTTAAGTAGGTAGTCTGATATATATGTACATATGTCTTGCGTGTATTAATTCATTGATATATCTTTTATTTGAATTAACATTGTATCTAAGGTAATGACCAAGAGATAAGGGCATTAAATCAATTCAGTAGTCGAAGCTTTCTAATTGAACATCAAGAAAATGAGTTTACTGTCTAATAAATTATTGAAGCATCTGCCACCTAACTACTAAATGTAGGTACATATAGAAAATAAAAACGAACTTCCGTCAACTTTCAACTCGATTTTTGAAACTGAAGTTTCGTCTCGGTCTCAAATTTTACATGTGACAGTCCATCTCGGTCTCGTGTGAATTTTTTTTGTACTCTTTACTTGTGTAATAAACAAAGAACTTAATTCATTTAACAATTCATATCAATTCGTTTTTTAATTAATATTGATTATCTCTTAAAACCTCGATTCTTGGCGAGACATATAAGTAATATATATCTTGTCTCGGTAAAATTTCAGATGGTCTCACTCTGTCTGAATTTAAGACACTCTAGTCTCTGCATGCAGCCCTAGTTGAACTTCAAAGAGAGTACATACATTTTAAATTACCGAGCGTGCGAATGTTAAAACTGTTTAACAATATAACACTATATTTGGAGGCCCAAAAAGCTAAAAAACTTATACTTATTGAGATTTTTTAACTAAAAATTTGTCTGATAAGCGAGCTTATGCTGTATATAGATATTGGTTAACTTAAAATTCAGTGAGGATGGAAATACCGGTCAGTAAATTTATCATCCCTGGTGTTGTGGTCACATTATTTTGTCACAAACTATTTTAATACCAATAAAAATAAAATATAAATACCCCACTCGTGTGGTAATGTTTTTACAAGCCATTTTTCACTGTTCGATACCAAAATAGGGTAATCTTTTTCGCAATCAAACACATTCATCATCTGCTCTTTTACAGATGCTCTTGGTGTAGATGCTACTGAAATTCTGTTCCTCATACTTGATATTCTTCTATATTTTACTTCTGATATTTTTTCTAACCTTTTAACTACTTCGTCCATTTTTTTTTTAATTTATTTGATATGGTTTTAAATCTGTCTAAAGTTTAATTAATGACATTAGTATATTTCAATTGTTTTGTTTTGTACAAAGTAACTTTTTATTAATTTTTATAAAAAAAACTTACTAAGAATTGGAGTTATTTTTATTATAGCACTAAATATTGGCTTTAGGAATAGTTAATAAATTTTTGGTCTCCATTTTAAGAGTTTTAATCCCAAGTTTTTTTTAGTAGTGGGAAAATGGTTTAAACTATTTTTCAATATTTAACAACGAAGAAAGCTTAAATATGAAAATTACAATGACAAATATGTATAGAAATCTTCAAAATATTGGGTTTAAGTAGATCTCATTTTTTTTAATTCCTATGAAAAATTTTAGAAACTCCATCTTTATATTTTTAAAGGGAAATGCAAAGATTACATATACGAGTATGCAAGAGATGATGCTATGGTTGACTCACCCTTCTTTGCTACAATTTCAAAAAATAATACATAGAATAAATTACGAATATGAGGTTCATTTCAAATATATACACGTTTACTGTAGCCTTAATATATTCTGTTATAAACGCGTGATTTAAACTAATATTTACTTAAAAAACCCATTCTTTGGTGAGATCAGTATATAGCAACATATGTACATATGTGAAAACGGAATAAACAAGTTTTTAAACAACCTTCCTCAAATCATTAATTTTACTACCTACATTTTTATATTATCTATTAAAATAATATATATCTTAAAAGAACATCACTTACTACTACAATCTGAAAGTTATATAACTTGGAAACATTTCCACTTACTCAAAGTTTTTTTTCTTTTATAAATTCCTCCAGGCAGTTTATCTGAACGCTACATACTGTAAATATATTCTTATTTGGGGTATATTTTTCTCATGTTAGAATGAAATACAGTTTTCGTAGTGAAAACAATTTTATTTTTTCTAAATATTAATTTTCCATTTTGAACACATATTATTTTTTATGTACATAGGTACAGTATCTATAGTAGAAATCGGTTATAACGACATCGGTTAATACGACGTATCGGTTTTAACGACTCAAAATAAAAGTCTAACTGAATCCCATATCCGCTTTTTACGACCAATATGACCGGTCCCTTCGATGTCGTTATAACTGGTTTCTACTGTATATAAATAAACAGTTTTATAGTTTTTACAATTTTTAACTAAACAAATAATTATTTTTTTACCCTTTACTTCTAAACTAACTTTTAGTTACATTTTACAAATAATTTTATTGGATCTACTCTACTATTTAAAATATTTTCTTTGATGCATTTTGTATACCTTGTATAATAAAGGCGTATTATTATTATCATTATCATTATTATTATAACAATGGGAGTGGAATGAGAGGAAAAAATCAATATAATTCAATTATAATTTCCATATAGGTACTTTATTGGATTTTAAGAAAGGTGTGGAACAAATGTGTACATTTCTTTATTCAGTGAAACTTGATTTCAATTTTTTTTTAAATTTCATAACGGTAATAATAGATAGATAATATAGAAGATAGATAAAGATAGACGTTAGAAAGATATTAGATTAAACCTGAACGATTAGAAAATGTAATTAACTTATATTTAACCAATTGAAGAAAGTAAAATATTCAATAGAGTGAAAAAAATAATAATTGCGAATTATTAAAGATTATGCAATAGGCGTAAAGTAAACGTTTCATTTACAAGTACAAATTAGTGAATATAAGGAATTCAATAGTTCAAGGTGCAATATAAAAAGTTATATCACAAAAAGAAGGATATATATTTTATATCAGATTATTAAAAATATAAAAAAAAACATATTTAGACAAATATGTACCCTGTTAATGAGAAGTAAGAAAATCTAAAGTTAAATCTGGAGGATATCATTTAAATAATATATTTCAAAATATCGGGAGATCAGTCAAAAGTACAAAGAAAACAATAATTGCTAAAAACACTTCATTCAAATTAAAGAAAATTCTATCAACGTTATAAAAAAATCAAAATGCAATGGACGTTAGTAAAGTATATGTTTCATAAAATATACATACCTATCTATTTTAAGAAAATCAACAATTAAAAAATAAAGTTTAATTAAATTTTCAATAGCAGTAATATACGAATAATATAGTGGGATGTTCGATTAATTATCTAAATGATAAGAAAATATACATTCTTTAAATTAAAAATTGTTAAAAACTAAATATTCAACGAAGTGAAGAAAATAATAATTGTTAATGCACTTTATTCAAATAAAAAATGTCTATCAACGTTCTAAAAAAAAAAAAAAAAGTAATTTGAGTAAAGTACAAGTTTCTTATAAAAATTTAGTTAAGGAATTCAACAATAAAAAATATACTTTAACTTTAGTATACAACAAAACAGAATAATAAAACAATTAAAAAACTATTTCACAAAAAGGAGATTTTAATCAGTAGGTATATATCAGAAATGTTAACGACACAATGTCCGTAATTTAGATGTAATCAATTGGGGAAATCAATAAACTAATAATGCGTGAAGAAAATAATAATTGCTAAATATATTCATTCAAATAAAAGAACATTCTGCCAACATTTTAAATAATAATCGGAATACGGAGAATGCTATCGATTTTTTTTAATGTTTATTGAATTCAACAATAAAAATATATACTTTAAATACAACATACTAACACGATAATAAAACAATTAAAAATTATTTCACAAAACGGAAAGACAGATATTATATTCAGTACCTATTATATCAAAAATGATAACGACACAATGTACGTAATTTAGATTTAATCAATTGGGGAAATCAATAAACTAATTAATGTGTGAAGAAAATAATAATTGCTAAATATATTCATTCAAATAAAAGAACATTCTTCCTACATTATAAATAATAATCAGAATGCGGACACTGCTATCGATTTTTTAGCGCAACCCACGAAGTGGTAGCGCTCATATACTCGATTTTCCGTCCGTCCGTCTGTCTTCCACCACGAGATCTCGGCCCCCTGACCACCTAAAAACCTCGGGTTTTCGCTGAATTGTAGGTCTGTGGTTCTAGTTTAGCCCATTTTAGGAATTTCTCCGGTCATGACCCCCCCCCCACCTTCAAAGTTTTTCGTATATGGCTTCATGTACCTCGTTGGACTAGGGATTGATTCACGAATCGATTGGCAAGAGCATTTTTTTAATTGTGTCAAGTGGGTTGCGCGTCAACACTCACGTGTGAGTTTTGATGAGTTTTGAATTTGTTTAATATTTATTGAATTCAACAATAAAAATATATACTTTAGATACAACAAAACAACAGGATAATAAACCAATTAAAAAATTATTTGACAAAAAGAAAAGACAGATACCTATTATATCAAAAATGTTAACGACATAATGTACGTAGTTTAGATTTAATCAATTGGGGAAATCAATTGATAGTGCGTGAAGAAAATAATAATTGCTAAATATATTATTAATTCAAATAAAAGAACTGCCAATATTACAAATATTAATCAGAATAGGGAGAATGCTATCGATACTTTTTAAAGTTAATTGAATTCAACAATAAAAATAAATACTTTATATAACACAATTACAATAAATTATTTTATAAAAAGGAAAGGCGAATATTTTAATTAGTATAAATCAAAAGTTTAACTGCTCCAGCAAATTCTCTGCATTTTAAGACGAACCTGAGGTTTGTGTGATTTATTGTTTCGGAGTTCTATGTCGGCAAACTGGAAACGTTTTTTTTATTTATTTATTAATCTGGATATGTCTCCCCCCCCTCCTACGAGCTGTATCCCCACCCCATAGACCTGAAGGCGAGTGTTTCCATCAACCCCTAGCTACTGATTTTACATACTATTGAGTTAGTATATAAATATAATATGAATATTACTAACAATTTATGTATAATACTTGTAATTGGCAAATTATTAGTAATTGTAATGTCTACTTCAATTGGAAATATATGTTATTTATGCGCTTTTCATTTGATAAAAAACTGAACAGTCAAGTTGTTTTCAATTATGTATAAAATGTATTTGAAAGAATTGTGTATATGCCAATTTTCTTGTAGGTAACAGATTTGTTGAGAAATAAGTGTTGTAATCATGGTGTAAATAAAAAGTACGTGTAAAGGTGATAGGATGAAGAACTTGACGATTATTTATTATTTACGATCCAGGTAAGTAATAAGTTATCTTGTAAAAATCCAAAAGTCCAATTGTTGATTACACATGTAGGTTAGGCTTGTTTCCAATATTTGCAGAATCTGGTCTAGTCTACTGCTCTGGATTTGTATTCCAAAAAAATCGATCTGGAAAAAAAAATTAATAGTACTACCGCCTAAATCTTACAACAGCTATTTTAAAGAAAACCGTTTTAATACATATTAACCATCTATTGTGGATATAAGAAACTAAACCGTATTCCATGTACGCATAACAATTAAAAAAAATTTAAAAATTGTGTTGTTTGATGTATTATGTAATATTATACCTAGTGTAGAGCATTGACAATTCAGTAGATTTTCAATTTACTGAAATGTAAGTACAGTTATATTATCTACAATATGTAGTATGATTACCAATTCCAGTTTTATTTTGTTCAATTGAAGTTATAATTAAAATTTATTTATAAAATGTCAGAGTTACCAATATTGTATTATGCACTGTTGCGTAAATCGTACTTTAAAAAAGATCATTAAAACATTTCTGTGAATTTTTTGCATGTAATTAAAAAAAAAACCTGGCCGAAAAAAATATTTATTAGAGGGCCCCCTAATAATTCCAGATAAAAATTTGATATATTACATGAATGCATTTTTTTCATCCATTTTTTGTGTAGGTATATACCTATTATTATAAGTACGATTTAGGGAACCGCAGATACGAATTAGGAAACTTGACTTCACAATTGTACCATTTAAGAAGCTTCAGAAAAACGTTAAAATTATGAACAATGCACATTTTTCCAATAATCTATTCATTGAGTCCGCTAGAATGAAAAAAACGAAAAAGTGGTACGATGTTGGCAACCTTCCCCTATAGGTACATACGAGGGTTGTAGAGTATACTCGTAAAACAATAGTATTAATTTGAGTAGATATAATGATTTTTAAATATTATGTATATAATTTAAAATCATATAAAAAATAATCCTTTATAATAGCTATATGTATATACTTTATGTATACTGAATACATATGTACGAGTATGTACATATGTATATAAATATATACATAACTATAATAAAAATGCTGATGATGAAAATTAGCAACCATTCGATATTACTCTATCATCTTCAGACTGATATTAAATTATTGAAAATTTGTTTATTTCTAGTATTAAATTTTTGATGTTTAAATAAATTACATTTTTTTTATTATTATTTAACGTCATTCTATTTATACATATGATATACCTACGACCTACATATACTTTCATATATAATATTTGTATTATTTACGTGTATATATACAAATGTGTACATACTTATATTTCATATAAATACATAAACTATTATACGTTATGTACACATGAAAAGTTAAATGTAATATGTGCCTGCCACAAAAACCATGCGATTTCCTTTTCAACTAAAGAACATAATATCATGTAGCTGTAATAACGCAGATCCAATTTGCGAAGCGAGATGTCTATTATACGCGCTTAAATAATAAGCTTTACAATTTATCAAGCATGCACGAGCATCCCATTAATTCTGCCCTTTCTCTCTAAAAGCTCCAATGGGGTAGAAAGCCTCCACTTCAGCTCGACCAATAGCACGCGAGGATATTCAAACCGTTCCGACCAATTAGAATACGTGTTTTCTTTCAATGTGAAAACGCTTCAAAATGGCACGGTATACTCTGGAGGAAAATTTTTCATCCCGATTTATTACATTTTTTTTTAACAATTATGCCTATATATTTTTCTGGAAAATAAAATAATTCATTAAAAAAATTATAGGGAATATCAAAATTAGTTGTTTTCATTAAAACTCGAATAATTTCCAAAAAATTTGCAAAAGTGAATATAAAATTATTGTTAAAAGTAAGAGTTTAAAATAAAATTATAAATAAATAGATAAATAGAAAAATACTGTATTTAAAGTAATATAAATTACATTAAGGAGGGGTTGAATAAAATGTACAATGTGCGATGTGCATTTAATTGTACTGTCAGTGTTATTATTATAACATTTACATTTTCTTTAAATTTATAAATGTGGTTAGCCAAACTTCCATGAGTGATATCAGCAAAAAATATAAAACAATTTAACAAAAAAGTGTATTCATATAATGTAATCTACATATATCCTACATTTTATTCATATCCCTCCATGTACATATGTCTATGGGTATGTATAATATTCATTTATAAAAATATACTAAGAAGTTTTACTGTACACTGGTAGAAAGGATTTCTCAAACCAAGTAAACCTTGTTTTGTATATAACGAAAACAATATTTTCTTAAAATAAGCAATAATCTCTTAAACCAACTATAGTATTCTTGAACGAAGGAATAACGTAGTTGGATTAAGAGTATGTTTCTTATATTAAGAAAATATTGTTTTCGTTATATACAAAACAAGGTTTTCTTGGTCCAATACAGTTTTTTTTTGTGTACATACATTTTCAACATATTCTTGAGATTTGCATGTGATGTGCGGATGTGCGTAAACAAATATTTTACAAATGTGTCAGTTCATTATTATGTCTGTATTCATATTACATACCTATACAAGTACTGTATCCTATATCTATAAGTATTTTATAAAAAAATATCTCATATAATTGTTATTAATGTAATATAAAAATTATTTAACTCAATATCTGATGAAGATCATATTGACCGAAACGTAAAAATAATAAACAAAGAAAAAAAAATTATAGACCATTGTATCCCTATGCGATAATTAATTAATATTGTAATACAGTGAAACCTGGATAACTGGGATCTCAAGGGACCAGTTATTTTATCCCACTTAAAGAGGTATCCCATTTACCCAGTTATAGAGGTGTAATTGTAGAAGTGACGGGACCTCAGTATGAATTCTAGTTTTAGAAGTTTCCCACTTTTCCAAGTCCCACTTAATCAAGTTTTACTGTATTTGAACTAAAGAATATGCATAAACTATGTTAAATTCTAAAAAATATGTTTCTTAAATATATAAATACAGTACAAACCGGTTATAACGACTCCGGTTAATACAACGTACCAGTTTTAATGACTCAAAATAAAAGTCCAACTGAATCCCATATAATTGTATTCAAGCCGGCTTTTATGACCTAATTTGACAGGTCCTTTCGAGGTCGTTATAACTGGTTTCTACTGTACATTCCTTGTATAAAAATATGCATTTTTCTGACAATAAAATTTTAATAAAAAAAGAAATAAACTACTAAAAGTAACCTAAACATTATATGTAAGTACATACCCAAAATAAAAAATATTTTTTTCAAAATTTTCATTAGCCATGTATTTACAAACATAAATGTGGTGTAGTTAATATTAAACATCCCCTCATAGGAGGGAAACGGAAGTACACTGTATGTGGGCGGGAAACAGAGTCTAGTTCAAACGGATCCCGTTAGGGGTTGTTTAGTCATTGAAGGGAGTTTATCTTGACATAACAACTTGTGGTATGCAGTTAAAATCATAAATGACAATGATAAATCGCGATTTGTAATAAATTTATCATCTTTAACTACTGAAGTATATTTTGTTTGTTTTATAACATTTTTAATAAATATACAATTTGAGTACGAACACAAATTCATTCAACGTGATAGTGATTAAATTATAGTAAAAAAACTACATGAATTAAAGTTAAAGTGATCACAATGATGCAAGAACATAAGTCATTTTTAATTAGAGATTTGTTAAGTGATGTTTTTGATAATAAAAAAGACGGTAAATATTTTTTATATTTTTTTCCATAAAATAGGTAATTGTATTATAAGATTATAACTGTATTAAAACATATTTAAACAATCATTACCATAATTGTACTCTGTTATGCACTAACGCTTTTGATGCGCGCAAAAAATACATTTGAGATTTTAAAATACATTTACATATTTGTATTAGAAAAAAGTAATTTGGTGTTTTGTTAGTTAATTAAACATATCTTCTAATATTATCTGCCAAATATTAATGCATAATATACATTAATGCATAACACAGTCCAATTATTACATATGCTTGAACATAATATTGTTGTGCTTAAGGTGCGTATTTTTAGTTTAAATGACTATGAAACCACAGTTTCTCAATTTTCCAATAATAATAAAACATATGTAAATATATACTTATCATACTTACTCTGTAAGGTACCAACATTGTAATTGTTTTAGACTACATACTGGTGGACTAATTAAGAGGGGACCACCCCTGGTGGCAAGATACAGAGTGTCCACAATGGGCAAAAAAGTTTGTGAATGAATGAGGACTAAAGAAAAGGTCATTAATTGCACCGGCAAATTTCAAATAAATAAAAAACATTACATGTTTATACATTAAAAAAATCTGTGAAATGTGGTTTTCAAAAAAAATTGGATTGGGGGGGGGGGGGTGCATAATTTAGTACGCCGCTGACTATAACAGACATTACTTATATTCAATTTCAATAGTTGTAATTTTCAGCTTTTAATTTGTTTGATAAAATACGAAAACTACAGAACCGATTTTAATGGAATTTTAACTGTTCGAAAACCTATGTAAGACCCTGAAATTCGATTCAAGCGTATTATGAAAAATTATAAGTGAAATTTTCTAATAAAAATATATTTTAATAGAAAGAAAAACCAAAGAAACTTGTAATGTTCACATGATTATACAAAACCATTATTTTTATTGAATAATTGGGCACGGTGTTATGAAATACATATTATGTAAAAATAGAAGATACAGCGAATTCGCTGTAAATACAATAAAACTGATTAAAAACAAGTACCTACTTAAATTATTTTTTTAATTATATAAAATTTTGTCGTTAAAATGGGCCCCGTACAGCCACGACTTGATCTAAATATTTATTTACCAACATTTTAAATTCATTCTAAACAATAATAGGTATAATTTATCGGAAAGTTATTTTGATTTTTTCGATGAAAAAGCAATTGAATGCAAGTTGTCACTACTAATAGAGTTAAAAGTAATTAATTAAGTATTTAAATATAATTTAAAATTTCAATACTTAACGTTTATTCATAATAGTTAGACGAACCCGACGGGATACTGAAAATTCCCGTAACCGTTGTTTAACAAAGATAAAACTGGCTAAATGTGAAAGCAAAGGCCATAAAAAAAACAAAGATAAAAATAAAATTTAAAAAGTTATATTAAAATAAATCGAACCAAAACAAAAGAGGTAAACTATATATCTACTGTGTGTTGTGTTTAAACCGAAAAGACAAAACAGTAATTTAACATGATATATTTATTTATTTTTTACAAAATTGCAACAAAAGTTTTATATATATACGAACTGTTTTAAAAACACCGTGTTGCTGTTTTGTCTTTTTGGTCTTAACACAACTAGGCAGGTGATTATGAAAACATTTTTCTGTTTTTAAACACTTGGCCTGAATCCATTCAAAACTCTCGGTACTTATTTATCCCCGCAGTTTAACGCTTCGAACATTTTAAACTATTCAGAAATTGATCTTCCATTTATAGTTCTATAGGGTACTAATTGTTAGTCGCCAAATAAAGAGCACTTTAACTTGACTTAACCCAGGAACCAATAACTTCAAGATTATTGCAGACGCCGCAGAGGATGTATAAGTATAAGATCATACTGTGTAAATTTTAAGAGACTGACCTTGGGTTGTATAAATTTAGCAAAATTAAGCATGATTAGTTAATCAGTTGTTTTCAGAATTAGACTATCATAAAGTAAAATAAATTTCCTTCAATTAAGAAAGATAAAATTTTTGAAAAAAATCAATTTTTGACCAAGTTACAAGCATTTGAAAACAGGTTATTTTTTAGGTGTCCCCTTAATTAATGTGCAGAGTGTATATTCATTAACACGGGTCAGCCTGGAGATCCGCGGCACCCCTGTAAAGACTCTACGGTTCCCCTTTGGAAACCTCTGAATTAATCTATGAGTAATTATTTAAAATTCTATTTGTTTACACTTGAAGATTTTACTAACTTCTAATAAAACAACAAAATATTTAGTTGTTGAGAAAATTTTCCCCCTTTCTACAAAATAAAATAATAACAATAATTTACTCTCCTAATACGCAAAAGGAAATCTTACTTTGCTTATCAATTACATTTTTTTAAATCGACAAGAGAATCAGTTATTCGTTTTGGCTTACGAACTACTCACATGCACGTACGAACATACAGAAGTACCTACACTAGACAGATATAACGACCAGAATCTCTGCGGGAGGTTTTAAATCGCGTGCATGCTCAAGTGATAGAAGACCGTCCTCAACTACATCAAGAAGACCTCTTGATGTGTTCGACATGTTTTTATCATTGGTTTCTACATACGTTCAACTCTTTAAAAATAATTATCGGAAGTTGGTTTTATCATCTGTTTTCGACTAATTGATTTTTAAAGCATTTATTCTTAACGTTCCTATTAATTTGTGTCGCTATTTGTTTGAATTTATTGAATTGACGTCAATGTCACAATTAAAGATTATATTTTTAGTTTGATATTGTATATTAATAAACATTAATTATTTTTGGGGTACTAGTAGCCAGTGTTGAATTCAAAGTTTACTCCGGGGAGGTTCTAGATGGAAAATTGACATTTCAAATTCATTTATAGGAATATAAATGATATAAAAATTAATATAAATAATTTTATGAAAATAAAATTAGTAATTTTTAAAAATTAACCTAAATAACCAAACAATATCTATCGTGGCCCTTACTGTTGGGGGGGGGGTCTACTCCCTGAGAGCTTGGAGCTAGGAGGGGAAGAGGGTGGCGCGACGAGTCTTCAAACACTTATTTCGTCGTCAAAAAATGTCTTAAATTTCTTAGCAAGAAGGGACCCGCTAAAAAATCCTGGTGGACCTACATTTTTTTTATTTTTTATTTAACCGCGGTTTAGTTATTAAAAAATCTTCAATAACACAAAAATAAGATCTATGAACCAGAATGAATAATTCTTTCGATAAAAAATTATATTACATGAATTCAACACTTTTCATAAGTTTGGTTACCCATAAAGGAAGACTGTTCAATTTGTCGATTACAATAAATATAATATTATAAAGAACCTAGTTTCTTAATAATATTTAATACATTTTTAATACTGCTTAGTTAATTTCAAAATTAAATAATTATTTAAACATCTAGAAAAAAAAATATTTTTTTACCGATAATATTATCTCATATATGTAGGTATCAATTCAATGATAACATGATATAAAAAAATATTCCAATATAATTCATGATAAAAATAAAATAAAAGTGGCCCATGAGGGGATCGAACCCGCGACCTTCGCGTTATTAGCACGACGCTCTAACCAACTGAGCTAATGGGCCTTATAATAGAAGCTTACCAGCGCGACCGGCAATGAATATTATTATACAATAATCATATTACTTAAAACTTAATATAAACCAATCCACAAATAAAACAATATGTTTCGACTTCACAATTAGTCCACATTAGGAGTCTTATAATACCAATCTGATAACATTAGAGTCCTGACGAAAACTTCTTGTTAAAATCTAAACGTCCATAGCATTGTGTTATTTGTTTTATGTAATAAATAAAGTCCTGTGGCCACCATAGGACTTTTTTATGTATCATTATTATACAGATGCAAAAAAACATTTTTTTTACTAGCAACCTTTCTAGAAATAATATAAAAAAATGATTGTAAATTAAAAAAAAAAAAAAACACAGGAAAAATGATTAAAACAGATATTATACATAAAATAGTTCTCTATAACTAACTTATGTTTCCGGTTTGATGATAGTTTTTAAAAATTGACGGTGCACAATGGTTGCGTAAAAGACATAATACAGGTACATAAACATACATATACATTGTACATAAAACATTAAAAATTCGAGTTATATTTAGAAACAAGAGCTTTTTCACCTTTAGTTACGAAAATTGTTTTTTAAACAAAAAATGTTTTCTTTATGTATTGTTGTGACCTGGCAATTATTATTATTTTGCACGTTTTTGTTGTGTAACAGTTTTAAGTCGCATGTATTGTGTTGGCGTGGTGTAATTGGAGAGGCGATACCACTTAAACTTGTACGTGTTTTGTGTAAGCTCTACTAGAGGCGAGCTTTAAAGCTGTAATTAATGCCTGTGGGCACCTCACGACTCTACTTAGTGCGTGCTTTATGTAAAATATTCATCGCCACAGAATTACGGACTCAAGTTGTCTTTTGTTTATACTCCTCCGTTGCAGTTGTCCTATGTTTTTAACGTTATGTTATTCGTTTGTGTTTTTGAATGATGCACGTTTTAAAATCATTACTTTAAGAGAAAAAATAATTCCTTTGTTATTCAGAAGTCAAAATGCATAATAAAGGTTTCACACAAGACGAGATTAGGTTTAGGTACCTAAGTCTCGTCAGAAATTTATAATTTACGTCTTTACATATTATTGTCAACCGATTCCTAATTTCTCTCATTTTTATACATACTCTTAAGAAAATTTAATTTAAAAATATGATAAATATTGTATATTTTCTAGTCATTAGCGAACTCGTCTATTCTAAATTTTAAGCGGCTCATCCTCATGTCTCATAAATGGTAGTTAACAAAAAATTTTCAATAAAAAAAATGTAACATATAAAAGAAAATCTAAAATGTTAGTGTTGAGATATATGGACAGAGATTCAATATACTACAGTACGTTCATGATGAAAGGAACAAATTCGTTTAAAATGCAGGTAATAATATTGTGGGAAAACGCTCGGATACGTCGATTAGTATTTTTAGTTGCGAATTTTTTGACATAAGAAAATTGTATACAATTTCAATTTTATAATTATTTTCTTATACGTAGACCATTTTTTATTGAGACATTTTGAGCTGCATAAATGGAAATAAAAGTACATTCAGAGCCGTAATTAGACATTTTGAGGTCCAAGGTACATAGATTTGTACATAGCGAGTCGAGGAAGATATTTTTTAAAATTTTAGTCGAAACCATCTAATAATAGTCGAAACCTAAATCGTGAAGCCTTTGTCGTCACGAGCCCTTCCAGGTAGCGCCTCATATCATGTACCTATTCATAAATACGGCTCTGGATACATTTAATCTACACATATTAATTTAAATATGTAGTTCGTAAAATTATTTTCAATTTTGAATTTACTAAGCACTTACTTTATAATAAAACATTCACAATGGTAAAACGTCGTATATACATAAGTACTTATCAAATTAAATGTCATGCATAATGTATCATTTTAAAACGCATTTTTTTATAGAAATAAACTAAAATGAATTCTTATTTGAAAATCAAATAAATAACAGAGTTTAATAAAACTTTAAATGAAAATAAAAAATTAAAGTGGCCCATGAGGGGATCGAACCCGCGACCTTCGCGTTATTAGCACGACGCTCTAACCAACTGAGCTAATGGGCCGTCGTTCTATAGCTCTATACGAACGGTACAAATTAAGTTGACATCTAGGTGTAATCTTGCGATAGATAAAAACTATCTAATTTTAAACTTTTGCTCTACTTTTATTTATAATTATGTAATTTTAGTTAAGACAGGAATTGTTAATAAGGTAGCGTGGCCGAGCGGTCTAAGGCGCTGGTTTAAGGCACCAGTCTCTTCGGAGGCGTGGGTTCGAATCCCACCGCTGCCAATAACTTTTTATTCATTAATTATAAAACCAAAATTTCATTAATCCTACATTTTTTTGATTTTTGAAAAATAAAGTAATCAAACTAAACGAAAATTATAAAAATTAATGTTGCATAACAAAAATTTATTGCAAAAAAATAAAACAAATAATTATTTTTCCCACAATCTAGGACTAGAGATGTGTACTAAAAAAAAGATTTACTAAAATTGGATTTGAACCTATTTTTCAAAATTATTTATCTATCAGATGCTTATTTACCGGCGCACATGAGCCGGTATGTTTCAAAAGTGTAAAAATAAGATACCTATCAATATGTAACTGAAATTAGCATTAACTCGTTTTTTGGACTTATATGTACCTACGTATTACATTTAAAAATAACAACTGATACATTCTTCTTCCCATTTCATCAATTTTTTAAAATAAATTAGTTTCAAAGAAGCCTCAAGTCTTGAATTTTTGTTACAGTACAAGATGAATACGAGAACGATACATCCAACGCATCGACCGAAATCGAAATCAACGATGTCCATCAAACGATTCCGCACCTCATCGAATCATCTTTCGATCGATTTTCATCCAACTTCAGACATGACAGTCCGAGACTGACAGCGCCAACCAACTCGTCCTCAGACATCTCGATCGTGACCGAAGGTGTGCCAATCTCAAAATGCAGAAAGCCGAGACGGAGGAGGACAGCGTTTACACACGCTCAACTAGCCTATCTGGAGCGGAAGTTCCGGTGTCAGAAGTACCTTTCCGTCGCAGATAGAAGCGATGTAGCCGATACGCTAAATCTTTCGGAGACGCAAGTTAAGACGTGGTATCAGAATAGAAGGTATGTTATTTTATTTCATTTCTTTTCTATACCGTTTATCTTCGACTGAAGTTTGGATAGTCATGTCTCTGATTAATCCACAAGTAGTAATATTAATTACATAAATGAATACGCTGCTAGTTCAAAGAGATTAAGAGACAGCAATATAGTAGATATTATAGGGTCAAATATATGGGGAGGACTTCTGTTAAAGAAGTAGGGGGCCCCGGACTGACCAAGTCATATTTTACTTGTCGAGGGAAAGGCAACAAAAAATATATATATCTTATTGAATAACAATTAAATTCTAGTTGATTTAGTAAAAGTTGTTCTGAAGTAATCTTGCTTTTCTATGTTATTATATGAATATTTTGTTCTTAAGAAATAAAATAATAAATCTACTTTTAAAAAAACGTATTTAAAATACAAAAAAATAACAACAAATTGGTTTATTCAAATAAATTTTTAGTTCATTTATTTATCATAAGAAGACAGTATATTAGTCAGGATCGGATTTACCATGCAGGCAGTGTAGGTACGTGCCAAGAGCGGCAAAAATTAAGGGGCGGCAAATTTTGGCGTAAACTAAAAAAGGTCACCGGAATCTAAGATCTTATCCAATATAATATACTTTTTTTTGTCAAATAAAATATTTATTTTGAAGAGCGGTAAAAATTAAGGGGCGGCAAATTTTGGCGTAATCTAAAAAAAGGTCACCAGTATCTAAGATCTTATCCAATATAATATACTTTTTTATTTTTTTTTCAAATAAAATATTTATTTTGAACAAGAGGGCGGCAAATTCGCAACTGCCTAGGGGCGGTAAATTTCTAAATCCAGGCCTGATATTAGTACCTTAGAATATGCAATTTTTGTTGCGCTCAATGTTCAAGTTGTATCCGATAGGTTTTCCCGTAGATCAAAAATTTGTTAGTGTCTTATTCGAAAAGTTGTGTTAACAAAAGTAATGACCATTGTTCGCATATTCGCAATTGCAAAATCCTAAATAAGTATTTTTCATAAGTTATTCAATATAAGTAGGTCTAGGTACTACCTACTTTTTATTTTTATGATTTTTTTTAATTAATCAACCATACTTTTTAATTATTATTTTTTTCAATACGCACGTACCATATTGAATATAATATTCTTTTCCACATTTTAACAAATAAAACATTAATAATGAATCTTATAATTGCATAAAACGCAAGAAATAAATTTTTTCGCTGACAAAGGTCGATTATAAATTTGTCAAATGTATTAGATATGAAAGAATTCGTTAAAATGCGGAAATAATTATATTTAACAATGTCTATTCAATCTCGTAGCATACTGAAAAATGCAATCGTGATGCAATATAAACATTGTTGATTAACTAATTAAATAATGGTACGGTTAATTAATTATGTATCAAATTACATATCTTGAAAGATTATAATAATTAGTTGCTGATTAACTTTGAAGAATGTTTATTTAAGATTCTGCAATTAGCATATTACATGTTTTCAATAAAACTGCAATTTTCATTTTTTTTATTTTTTAAATCTAATTTTCACTAAATAAGATTTAATTTTAGCGAAAAATATGTAAGAACAAAATCGTCTTATGATTGCCCCCAAAAACAAGAAAAATTATATTCGAATCGAAAAATTATCATTTATTTAAAATATTTATTTGAAAATCTTGATAGCATAGCTTTACTATAGCCAAAAAATCTACGAGAAAAACTTTATCGAATCCAATCATAACATTTTGGGGACTTAACATTATATACTCAAATCAAAGGCCCTGTCGCACGTTATTCAAGAATAATTTGAAACTCAAGCATATACTTATTTAATCAACCATTCATCATAATATCTGGTTCAGGCTGTAAACAATATTTTTATTTTCTTTAATCAGAACAAAATGGAAACGCCAAAACCAACTCCGTCTCGAGCAGCTTCGACATCAAGCAAACGTAGAGAAAGAACTTCTTTCCGTCAATGCTTTAGCTTCAAGCGCGGTGGTAACATCGTCTGGAGATCCAGGGGTCGCATGTTGCGCCCCTCCACCCCTCAGTGTTGCCGTCACTGGCCCGTACGCACCTCCATCACCCTGTAGCTTTCTCACAACAGCGGCGGCAATTTTTAGAAATGTCACATACGTGCATGGATGTCCCCTTTAATATAATAAGAATTTTTAAGTAGATTAAAGGCTTCCTTGGTGATTTTTATATGTACCTTGGTTATGTTTCTTTTCGAAAATAATCTGTCATACGTAATATTCCATTATCCATTAATGTTCAATTTAATTTAATTTAATATTTTATTACTATGTAAATAAATATTTTGTTGATAATATATAAGTATCTAATTTTTAATTAGTCTTCCAACCAATTATAATTATCAGTAAAATTATATTTTTTTGTAGATATGTATGTCATATAACTTGACAGATTGTAAATGTTAATATTTATTTAATAGTTAAATTAGACCGATAAATATATTGAGATAATATATTCATATTTACAGAACGTTTTATTCAGTGTTATTATAAATAAATACGTATATTCCATATTTTTCAACTTACACATATGTATACCTTAAAATACATACATATGTATATATTTATAACTAGCTAGTTTATCCAACATATCCTCATAACCATTCTTTATTTTATTTATGTACTTTATAGATGACACTACAAGTGTTATAGTTAGAAAAATAGTGCCTGCGGCTCCTTTCGCATTAATGTGAATTTAAATTAGCCTATACATACATTAATCCTTGGTATCTATTATCCTTTACGTGATTGAGACATAAAAAGACGGAGCTTACTCATTTATACAGGTATTATTAAGGGTGAATATTAGAACTCCGATATAAATATGGATGTATTGTCGTTATTTTTTAATATTTTAAAACAAACTTTGCAAACAAGCCAAATAAAAATACCAAACATATGTAAATATTTACTATAAATATGTATAAATTAATAAAATGTATTCGATATATATTTTAAATTTAGATACAGGTTGATTACATACAACGAATGTAAAAAACTTTAGCAGTGGATCGAGGATGTTATTTTAAGCAAAAAAAAAATTCTTGTTGGAGCGAGTCGTCCGAAAATGATTAGGTTTTATTTAAAATCTGGAGAACCTATATACTGGGATGCAATTATGAAATTTGATAATCGGTTTAATATTAATAATAAGTGATATCGATGTTCAGTTTCGACCAACAATTATTTATCCCAGTTGTGTATGAGCTCACCCGACTCAATTTTTATCTTGTAATTTTTTATTCTTTATCTACCCCATGCCCCATACATCCCTAAGCTAAATACTTATAGGTCAATATTAAAAATTGATTACATTTATTTTTATTAATATTAATTTTATTAATTTATTAATATTAAATGAGACACCTCTTTAAGTGGAATAAAATAACTGGAATTTCCGAACATATATCCATATAAAGCTTTTTGCATAAATGAAATAACATTCTCGATCTACCGTTATTTTTTGTTGAAATCTTCGTTGAAGCGAAAATATATTAATAAATATTTAATGTAACTCCTAATTTTAATTTTACGATTCTTGTGTGATCCTCTATTTATTTTCTAGTTATTTATAAGTAAGCAGTTAAACAGTACCTACATATATTTAATTAAATACATATTATCAATCTATTGTGTTATTTTTAAAAGTTGTGTATATAATGTTATGCAGAACATTCTGCCAACAAATTGTATATGAAAATGTAAATACGTTGAACAAATAAACTAGTAATTGTTTCATTTGATTATTGCTTATTTTCTTACCTTCATATTTATTTACAGTGAGTGAGTGGGTTGATATAATTATAATATAAGCAGCATAAAACTTGTATAAAATCGTTGATCATATAGAAACTAACATCTTTGAAAACTGAAAAATACATTGAACTTAAATATGAGTTATGTAAATTATATTCAGAGGAAAAACATGTAAATATACATTTTTTTATCAAATGAAGGCATTTCAACCACGAATAAAACCTTGGAACTTTTTCCACGATGTCTTAAGTGCCAGAAATGTTATATTTACCTGTAATAAACGTTATAGCTGTTACTTTAATTATTATTATTGATTTAAAGATTAATTTCTCAAATAATTTATTTTTATTTGATATATAATTTTTAATTGAAATTTTCTTTATAAATAAACAGCCTCGTTTCGACAAAAAACTGTTTCATCTTGCCATCGTCTCGTTGAAATTTAAGTGATATCGTCTCGGACTCATCTCGACTTTATTTCAATATCAAATACATACTTAACGAAACTCAATAATAAAACTTAATAAAATTATCTCTTTCATGATTTAATATACTTAAAAACCTTTACACTTTTCTTACTGCTACAACGATAATTGAGATAATAATTTTCCCATTTACTGAGCGACAATATACATATTACATATGTAATCTGTATTTTGAATACATTATTCATAAGCACCGCAGACGAAATATGTACATATATCTAATTGCATTATTAATTCTCAATTTCACTCACTGTTGCAAACTAATTGGCCAAACTATACACGTGTCCATTGTGAACGATTTTCAAACAATTTGCAGATCCCATGTTGTTACAAAATAATAATTATTTTGTTGTTAAATAAAAATAACCCAGATCAGTAAAAAAATGTTTTAAATAATTAATCGATAATATTATTAATTCATTTAAATTAGATACTCTCTCAAACTGAATAGTCACTGATTATCAGTGATTATTGATTACTATATCCACTATGAAATAGCATAAAGTATATTACTCATATCAAGGACTAGATGGAATTCTCACTGTTTTAGAGTAGGTACTTGAATTAATTGTAAAAATAGCAATCTATCATTAAATAAGCAATTCAGGAACAATGCGGGACTTTTTCATTTTTGTCCGAATTTATTTATTTTTACTTTTATACTTTTATTTCTAACAAAATATAACCAGTTCTCTCTAAAATGTTTATGAAATATATGATTTTTACTGTTTCTTAGTAAAAGAAATAAAAACAACCATTTTTGTTCCTGAGCTCCAATACATTCAACTGAATCACAAATTAACTACTCTCTTTCATAATTTTCATCAAGCTACGAAAATTACTGTTCTTTAGAACTTACAATTAGTGTAAATCTAATTTACCTTTAATATGCAAAACAATATCTGATCCCAATATCTTGCTGTAAAATAAAGAAAACTGTAAATCTATATATTCGAGTTCCTAATAATACCTATACAAACTATACATATATAAAGAATATTAAAATTAGTGAACAATTTGGTGAGAACTGTTAAGATAATTCCACTTAATCAACCCCTAATAGCACACCCCATTGTCATATTACAAATTATACCAGTATGTCCAAAAAAATTAGCACTTATACGCTAAATAGGGGGCGCGTCTCAAATTGTTATGATATGAAGGGAGCGTAGACGGTCATAATTAAATTTTAACTTTAAAAAAATTAGTTCGCAAAAATTATTTCACTTTTGGTTTTTGTTATATTTTTCTCGAAATAATTATATTTTACATTATAGTAGAATTCACATTCAAAACACTAATTTGCATCGAATTAAAAAATATTTCAACCAAAGGTTTATTATTCCTTTTACGTAGAATCAGATTCTTAAAATTAAAATAATTGAATAATTTTTATTTTAAGACTGATAAAAAATGATACCCCCCCTGAGTACGTGCCTAGTCTGCCATATCCATATCCAAAGTTCGACACACACAGGGCCGGATTTAAAAATTTGCTGCCCGTAGGCAGTTGCGAAAATTGCCGCCCTTTTCGATAAAAAAGTTAAGATTTTGTTACTAAAAAAAACCTTTTTTTTTGTTTTTTAGCTTTTTTAGTAAAAAAATGTTACCAATTATTCTGAAGACCTTTTTTTTTTAGCTCTTCTAAGTAAAATTCATGTCTCTTTCTTTCTATTTATCTAAATTTGCCGCCCCCAAAAATTTGCCGCTATAGGCAGCTGCCTACATTGCCTGCATGGTAAATCCGGGCCTGGACACACATAAATATATTATTATAAAAACGTTAACTTACCATTCATTAATTCAAAATCTTCATTCTGTTGTAAAATGCATCACTTCTAATTTATTTAACTTCTTCAGATGTTGCTTTACACACTGCGTAGGCATTTTTTTAAATTTCTTCTATCGAAGTTCAAATTGAATTAGAACAGTCAAAAGGTGGTCTTAAAAAACAAAATAATCTTATTAACAGTAATTTACATACCAATGAATGTGTTTATAAAGGGTTATATTTAATTGCACTATAATGCACTTTGTACATCGAACATAAATTTTAATACTTTGCACATAAAATGTTATAGTACCTATGCACTTTATACACGCGAACATTTTTAATATTTTTTTTCAATGCATAAGGCGAATATAAAATCGTTTTAAATTATGGAAAATCATAACAATCACATTAAAAATACCAAATCTATTGGGGCGAAAGGAGAAAGGTTAATTTTTAGGTTAGGTAAAAATATAGAAAATCACAAAAATCAGAATAAATACATCAAAAATTTGTAATTTTTAAATTTAACCCTTTCAGGTACACAAGCAAACTAAACAATGTTTAATTGTTTTTTACGTATAAATAAACTCATTGAAGATCAAATTAAATAAATAAATTGATTTTTACCAAAAAAAAATTTTTTTTGAGGGAAATATAAGAGGGGACATATTTGTCCCAATGTACTTCAAAGGTAAAAATCAAATATAATACAAACATTTTTTAAGGATATTTATTTTTGATAATTTAAGTAACAATTCCTAGTGGAAGTATAATATAAATAAATATTACAAATAATACATGTATTATATGCACCATTTTCTACTTTTTAGTGGCACATAATGCGAACCTTTTCCTTTTTGAAAATTTCATCATCTTGTGTTCAGGTGCGGTTAGCTGTATATAGAGTTTGTAATTATTTTCTTTGTCATTACATATATTGGTATTGATTTGGATCATCACGAATAGTCGCCAAACAGACTACGCGCAACAGTATGCCTATATTCAAGTGTCGATAAAAATTTTGATTTATTATTTTCGTGTAACATGAATCGTATCATGTCTTATTTAATTGTCTGTTTATGATTGGTGTCATTGCAGCTTGAAAACTTGACGTAATCTTGAAAGCGCGATCAAAAGGAGGGTGTCATCTGGTATTGTTAGCTGTACATCATTATTACGAATGTGCAGATTTTTTATAAAATATAAAGTTCAAATCTATGGTGATGCGTTATTTGGGAAATATATGATACTCTCATATTTGGCGCGCTTGACCAAAAGCTCCTTATCGTAGGCAATACATGGTATCCCATTACCAAATTAATTTCTAGGTATGCTTCTATTTCCTGGACATCAGTTGTAAATACCGACCCAGTCTGCTTTGCATATCTTAGGCTTTTTGCTATTAAAATATCAGCAACGAGGTTATTTAGGTCCATTAAACTTTTGGACAGATCGACAGGATTGGGAATTTCATCATTATCAAAAGGTATAAATTTTCCGTGGGGATTATTTTCTTCATCTTGAAATCTCTGAGGATGATAGTCCTTCTTCCATGTAAATAGAGGTTTTTCTATAGCAAAAATTTCGTCATTTTTATAAGTAAGGAATCATCTTGCTGATAGACTCTTGACTGGTTGGTTGGATTTGTTGGATCGTCTAATATAAATGTGCTATTGACGAATTTACAATATCTTCTTCAAGAAATTGACAATCTTTTTCATCTAATAACAAATTATCACTACAATCTGCCATACATAATTGAATCATTTCATCATCTTTCAAATAAAATTGTCGTAGCCTTAGTGTCATTTTTCTAGAATTTAATATAATTTAATATATATAATTTAATATAAAATATATTATTGTATTGTACATAAATACATTGCTATTTATATATTATGTTATTTTTTTGACTTTAATAGAAACTAAATTATTATAATATAGCTATAACTATGCTATACCTATACAATATATTATACCTTATAGTACATAGGGACACATTTGTCCCAACAATTAAAACCACATATTATGAACACATATCGTTAATTAAATAATATAAAATGTGTTATATCAAGTAGCTACACTTACCTTTAATACGAATTTGTTAAATTACACCACCACAATATAAATATAAATAATAAAATTTAATAAAGTAATCGAATATGCAGAGAAGCAAAAATTACTAAATTTTGATATTAGTTAAAGTATTCAAATAATAATGTTATCAACCACAAAACTCATTTAAAAAATAGTGATAAATGTATATTTTCATATTATTCATCGTAATATCACTTAAAACTATAAATCAACATGAAAAATTACGAAAAACTATAAGGGACACATATGTCCCATGTACGTCAAAGGGTTCAGGCCCAAATTGAGGTCAAGTGCAAAGTATTATTTTTTTAGTGCAATGTATTTAGTTTTAGTGGAAACTATTTTTTTAAAGTGATATAATTTGTTTTCAGTTCAATATATTTTTTAATGTTGAATAATTAATTTTTATTGCAGTGTATTAATTTGTTATTACTGTTATTAGTGAAAACAATTAAAAAAAAGTGTTTATTATTTAAAAAAACGTGCATTTAAATACAAGCCGTTTAATAATAATCAAAAATAAAAATGACAAATACTACTCAAGAAATATTAACGCTAGCATAAAATAAATGAAATTATAAATAAACATTAAACTATATTTTTGAAAACTAAGAAAACATATTATATTCATTAACAAATCCCTTTATTCTATAAAATTTTATAATTAGAGACAATATTTATGCATATAAAATTCACAACTGTTTAATTGCTGCTATAAATAAGTTAATCACAAAGTTTTATTTAAACAGAACATAAATCAGAAATTGTTTCATTGTAACTGCTTTCCAATTACAATATAATTGGCTTTTTATTACTCCCTGCAGTACTCTTCCAAATAAACACGTGGCTAAATCTAGTGTTTATGGGGTGGAGGTCACAGGGGGCTGGACAATACATAATATACATAGAAAATTAGATACAATTGTAGTTGTTAGTATTAATACGACTCTATTTATGAGGAAAAATAATGACTATTCTTATTAACGTATTCGTTTTCCAAAATAAACAAATATTAGGTATATTACCATCACTTAATGTAATAATATTAATAATAATATAATATTATTTTTATATAAAAAAAATTGAAATATTTGAAATGAATTTATGTAAATGAAAAGTGTGCATTGAAATTAGAACAAGACGAAACAGAGATAAAACCAACTAGTCTCACCGAGAGTCCTGGTTTTAAAAGATTAAAAAAAATTAATAAAAATTATTTATTATACATATATTAATTAATTATAATTGAAAAAAGGTATACAAAATTCGTTATATTTGTTTATTAAATGAATAAAATATAAAAAATATTATTAAAAAGAATCACCCAAAACTGAGAATTTTCTCAGTCTTCGGTCTAGGTAACATGAACGTGATGAGACCGGCTTAATTTATCAGTCGAGACCGAGACGTGATTTCTATAATTTTCACGAGACGAGATCGAGACATAACTGTTAGTTTTAAAATCAAAGATCGAGACGAAATGTGAATTCCAAAAACTGAAACGAGACAAAATTTACGAGTAGTTAGCTTAATTACAAAAAATACGGAGAAACTGCGGTTTCCTAGTCACTTAAACTAAAAATGTATACACCTTAACCGCAATAAAACAAAGTCACTCGACACGTGTTTCGACTTCACAGGAAGTCCTCATCAGGAGCCTAACTTGTCTTGAACTGTCAGGCTCCTGAAGTCGAAACACGTATCGAGTAACATTGTTTTATTGTGGTTAAGATGTACATATTTTTATTTTAAATTAGCTTTATGTTTACACTTCTAACAAATTAATTTAAATACTGCAAAAATTAATTAAAATAAATTAGCATAAAATAGATCATGTTATTTATAATAAATATTTATTTTTTTCATATTTCTAGATCATCGCATAATATAAATATAATACAGTTCAATCTGAAAAGAGTTAATTAAAAATATATACCCATAACAAATACAAATTATAGAGCTTTCTCTTTTTAAAGTGAAACTCCACTGCCTCTCAACAGCGCTAATATAAAAGGGTACAACTGGGTAATGTTCATTAGGTGAAATCAGTAAACTGTAATTTAGAAATTTTACAGAAGGCAAATTGAAATATTCAAACAGTTACAAAAGGACAAAATGATATGAAAATTGAAGGCCTGCGCTTAATACTGGGGTAAATTTCCCCCACACTTTTGATTTGCTTCAGGCAACCGCTTTCCTTGTAAAGCTCTGCATAAATATTGTGCCACATTATACAGCACAGATACGGGCTAAGTTGTAATTCATTTTAACAACAGTGTATTTCATATAAAGTTTACTATATCAAAAGCAGATTTGTCGAAAAGGTATATTTATGCATTGTATATGTGGAAAAACTAGAAATGGAAAAAAACATACTCATTATCAGTATTAATCATTTTTCAGTTCATGTTTTAATTACCAAAAAAGTGACATATTTGGTTATACCATACAACCAGAGCTTTATTTTCACCAAAGGTATATTATTTTATAAATTCTTATTTATATTTTATGTTGTCCATTGTTGTAGTATTTATTTATATATTAAAGAGATCTTCAATACTTTAGTAACATATCAGAATTTTTAAGCCTTTTTTTTCTTTGTAAAATAAAACTATAAATTTTTTTTTAAATGAATATTTAAAAATACATAATTGTGAAGTATAGTAGAACAAGCTTGTCCAACCCGCGGCCCGCGAGTATCTTTAGTGCGGCCCACATCGACCCAAGAAGTTCAAAAGTTTGGACACCTAGTATACCTATGTAGTTAGATCACTATTTTTTAATTTTCTTTTCAAATACAGACTTTTCTCAGTCTTGGTTTCGAAACGAGATTGCAATAGTAATAAGTGAAAAAAAAATTATGAAAACATTCAATCGAGACCGAGATTTTCATCGGTCTTGGTTCAATATGTGTCCCGTATACGAACCAAGGTAAGACAGATTGTTTTACTATAGACGAAACTGAGTCGAAATTGCTTCAATATTCACAAAACGATACTGTACCATGTAAAATTTGAAACCGAGATGAGACAAGATTTACCTGATGTTTGTCTCGTGTACAGCCTTATGTATATTCAAATGAGTTCTAAATAATGTATTATGAATAATTAAACTATTTTGATAGGTATATGTATATGATTATCTCATTCTTCTACCTCAAAAAACAAAATGTACCTAGTATCCTTGAGAGTTTTGATTATGGGGTACCCATGTATACATTTCTAATTGATCAAAAAACTATGATATACATATATTTACATAAAAACAAATCAAATATATTGTATCAGGTCCTGCATACGAACAGGGCCAGTGTTTATACATCAATCCGAGACACCACAACTGCCGTGATAAGTCTACAGTTAAAGCACACACATACACAGAGGCACACAGACGTGGGGGTATGTGTATTACAAGCACAGCGGGCGAGTGACGGGGGTAGTCTAATTTCTGCAAATTGAAACAACGTAGCCAATCAGGGTGCCATTTGTTTGCGAAATTGCTCTCGCTTTGTGTCATAGCTGTCGTCGCCTCCCTGCTATGCTCATCATTACCGCCCCTACGGGCTCGTTTGTGCTGTATCGGATGTAACACGCGAATTAGTTAAAACCATCCCCGACATGAGGGAGGAGGGTGTACAATTTAAATTATATGTTTTGGGAAATGTATATCTCATCAAGATGCCACCCTGTTACTTTCATCATTTCAAATGTGCAAATTGTTGTTTGCTGTTCTATTTGAAAGTTGTTATGAAAAATAAAGATGTATTCGTTAGTACATAATTTAAACACTATTTAGTTTAAGAGTTCTTAAATAATTATTATGTAGTTTAATAATTCAGTACTGATAAGTATGTTTTCATTTAATTAACCCTTTAATATACAAGATGTAGAATTTTACTACGGAAAATAGGACATAGATACGAAACAATTCTCGGTCTCGTCTCGATCTTAAAGTGATATCGAAATCGAGACGAGAGTGCTTTAAATTCGAATGAAACGAGTCCGAAATGAGAAGATTTATAATTTTAATGAGACGAGACTGAGACGACATTAACTATATTTGTTAGTCTCGTCGATAGTCTCACCAATGTCCGGTATTATAAAGGACCTACCAAATTTGCAAGTTTGCTAGCACTCATAAATGAGATTATTAATTTTGTTATAGTATCTATGGATTAGTTATGGAATTTAGAGCAGTGACACTTCAACGTATTGTAACACAGTTGGCGACTCTGAACGTATAAAATAATTTTCATAATAGCACAACTGTTTTAATACCGTTGGTGTTTATCATATATGTTGTTTACATACAACGCTTGCGCGAAATCTGTCAAAGTTATCAAAAAACTCGAAGAGAACTGTCATATAAGTTTGGTATCTCATCTGAGAGTGTTAGCAAGCTTGCAAATTTAATACCGGACACAAAAGTATTTGTTTTTAAAGACAATCATTATAAAATAAAAATGATTTTTTTAAATTAGTATATTTTATTCAATAAGTAGTAAAATATTTAAGATTGGTTATATTTAAGACTTTATTTGATTATTTCATAATAAAAAAATATTGGTCTCGGTCACATTATATCAATTAATTGTATGTACCACATATACATATGACATATCTGTAAACTTTTGTATCTTCCTATGTTTAAATAATTTGTAAAACTTCTATATAAATTTGTTGAATTACTAATTATCAGAAATGTGTTTATTTTCAGTCATATCTAATTTGATATAATTAATTATTATAATTCAAGTACCAGACGTACTATTTGAACCATTTGAACTAAAAATATACAGTTTTTTATGGTTAAGAAAGTTTAGATGTATATTTTTGGTTTAATGGACTTATAAATCACTTCTTCATTTTCCAGTAGGAAGGATCTACCAAAATACACAATAAGTATGGGAAGTGTACCAAGAATTACAATAATATAAATATATTATCAATAAAATATATGGTATTTTCACTCAAACTAAATAAATACACCTTAGAGGTTGACACTTGAAGGAAACGGTGCGGGTAAGCGTCTGTGGATAACTGTAGAGTAAAGGCAAGATGTGTCACACAGTATGCGAAATCATATAAATGCGTTTTTTTTTCACACACTTTTTTTATTAAAAAACGCTGTTCCTAATCTTTCTGAAAATCTTTCTGTCAGATTACTATCTCTTTGCAAAGTCCTATCATGACTTTATCAGATATTGTGTCGTTCTCCTAATGACCTTGAAATTTTGCAAGGATTTGTTAAATATAAATGTTTTATTATTTTCAAAGTTTCATCGAAATCTCTCTGTTATTTTTCTATGGTGTCAATCTCCTTAACCACAAGAAAACAATGTACTCAACTTCTAATCTAGAACTATTAGGCTCCGGATGGGGACTTAATTACTTAGTGTGCGTTTAAATTGTTCTCAATTTAAAATATTTATACCATAGGTTTCACATGCTCCAAATTTTCACCTACATACTCCATTTTGCATTGTATATATTATTAAAGATAAATATTGATTTAATTAATTATAATTTCAATAAATATAGTAGGTAAAATACATATTTATCGATTTTCATTGTATTAAAATGTTTTAATTAACATTTAAATCTGTCGATCGAATAATTATTCTTTATAATTATGAATTCATGAACTTAAAAATGTTATAGAAATTTTTATATACTATAAATATCTACCTACATGATTGGTCAGTAAGAAGTGGAGATAATTTCTTAACGATTTCAATTGCTGCAAGTTTCGTTTTCTTTTAATTAAATTACGTATTACTTCCACTGAAAATAGCAGACAAATTAACAACCAGCCACTTCTTTAAAAATAAACGAATTATTCGATATTTCAATTTCTGGTAAAGAATTTCAAAGGTACAGAGGCGTATATGTCTTGTTAAAAACAGTCTCGTCTCGTCCGTATTTAAGTCAATCTTGTCTCAGTATCATCAGATCCGAATTTAAGACACTCTCGGTCTTAATCTCGTTTAGAGATGGAAGACAGCAGAGATTGTCCTAACAAAAAAAGTTAATTTTAATTTACTTGAGCAAATGTCTATTTATAGTCATGTTCATAATGTGCCCTGTGTCGGCATTATAGATTAGTGTCAAACTATCTTCCTACTAGTCTGAATGATAAAATAAAAAGCTTATGTTTTCACCCCCTAAAACCGCTAACCCCTTCCACACTCGACTCATACACAGTAATACACACGCACATACACACATAGAGAGAATGATATAATGACGGTGATGATTATGATGATATTTTTGCTTAATTAACTGCACCAACGAGTCTTTTGTGCACGTTCAGTTCAAGCAGCGCATCGATTCAACTGAAAATCATCCACTCTTTAGAGTTAAGGGTGCACCGAACTGCGGGTGGGTTATATAAGTGTTTGCAATCATATACTCCCCGCTGGCGATACTTTTCATTCTCTCAATGTTTTCTTACATCGGTATTTATTTTAATATTTAACTAGATTTTATTTATTTTTATCAGAAACTAAACAAATTATAACAATTTCTAAATGACAAAACTATATTTGTGTAAAATTTTTCAACATTGTATTGAGTTAAATAATGATGAAGACAAAATCAAAAAAATATAGCATTCATAAAAGTAAATAAGTACATAAAATTAGGTAACATACATATTAACCTATGTAACTGTTTCACGGCGATGTTCCCCCCGCATGCGTAAGATTATATTTACCATATTTTTTTCTCACTGTTTCTAGAAATATTTTGATTAATTATTTTTTTTATGAATGTACCTATATAATAAATAATAAATATATTGAAAGTTTCATAAACCGCATGAAAAAAAATTAATTATAATAAGTAATGAACGATAGTTAAGAAGTGATAAAAAAAACACATATTCTAAATGTGAATTAAATTTTAAAATTATAGTGTTCTAAGTAAAAAGAGGAGTCGAGCGGCAACTCGTATTTCACAACGGGCAGACGACATGTTCGATCGAATTTTTTTTGCTGATTATGTATTTACTCGTTGATAGCCTGCATCACATATAAAATTTTTTTTACCTGATTGATGGTTTTCTAATGAAACGTCCCTAAAAAATGATTTAGGATCGAGCGTAAAGTTTGAATATATAAACTTTGACCTATTCATCGAAACAAACCAAATGCAAAAGGTATCATTAAATTTGGTTCATAGAAGTCCGATTTATCTGTATATATATACATAGATAATTGCAGAAGACTATTAGGTGACTTGATAAAAATAAATATTTTTGTTAAACGTTTCATACCTATATTTGATAATTATACTATTTTGTACTGTAAATAATAACTTTACAGATATAATATACAATATTTTACTTATTATATTAGTAGGTGTAATGTTGTAAAGCAAGTTTTAACTTTAAATTATTTAAAAATCGTGGTTTCCCGCCAGGGAGCCCTAGTGACTATAGTAAATCGATTTTTGATGAATGTTTACTAAAAATAAATTCCGATTATATAAGAAAGTATAAGATGATATCATAGACTTAAAAAAATCGAACCAGTGAAAATAAATAATATTTATTAATAACAATAAATAAAATAATACAATAATTAAAAGGTCTTAAATGACTTATCAGAGTCCAAAGTACAAGAATCATTAATGATATAATATTGATTACAAACAACGATAATGTTTTTTAACAAGACTGTACCATTTTCTAACAACTCGGAGTTTTTTATACTCATATAACAAACGTAGTACAGGGATGTTTTATAATAAAAGAAATACGAATGTTATATCTTTATAAGTGGTAAATCACATTCAACATAACTCAGACCTGTGAACAGAGATAACTATAGAGTTTATAAATCCGCATATGATTCGTGCAGTGGCGGTTGACGAATAGACTTTTGTGAGGGGTGGGTATAAAAATTAGTTTGGGTTTTTAACCATTGTTATAGTATAATGATTTATGTATAGTTAACGATAATATCCGAATGGTTTTTCCATCATTATTTTCTAAAGAAAATTCTGTTATCGACGTTTTCCACCATTAAACAAATATTATATGTTATCTTGATTAAGGATGCATATAAGAAGATACGAGATTTAAGTAAGTTTTGTCTCGTATACGTGGTCGAGAATAGAATCTGAGAAAACATTCGGTCTCGCGTTATATAAAAAAATATATTTTCATTTATTTATACCTAATTAACAAAGAAATATAACGAATTGAATATGTTTACTTTAGTTTTATTATTAATTATTTTAAAGATCATATCAAATAGTAATGTTTCATTGTTTCTCCAAAATAATAAAATATTTAACGTCAGCGCGTAGGATCAGGATCATAAATGTTTAAATATGAATTACTGATATCACTTTAAAACCGAGACTCGGCGAGACTTACAAATAAAGTTGATATAGTCTCAGTTTCGTCTGATCTAAATTGAAGCAAACCTGTAGATAGTATTGAGTATTTCTAATACTACATACTTCATATTGAGACATTATAGCCAATTTTACTTTAATTTCTATACTTGATAAAAATTATATATAAATCAATTTTTGAATACATCGCGACACGAACAGACGGACGGATGACGTGAGGTTACACGCCGAGACGAGAGTGTCTTAAATTTGAACAAAACGAGACCATAATTTAAAAGTTTCGTCGATATTCCCGCCGAAAATTTCGCTTTAAAACAAATATTAATAGTAAAAATTTACTATTCGATGTTATTCTTTAAATTAATAACGAATTTGAAATGTATCTAAGTATAAAAATTTATCAAACCCCACACGTAAGTGTTGCCGGACACAACTCAAAAAATACCCTTGCCAATTGATTCTTGAGTCGAACGAGGTACATGAAATTTTGTATGAAAAATTGACATTATGTCTGTCCGTGGCCGGATGGAGGGTCATGACCGGAAAAATTCCTAAAATGGGCTAAACTAGAGCCACAGACCTACCATTTAATGAAAACCCGCGAGCATTAGTTAGTCAGAGGGCCGAGATCTCGCGGTGAAAGAAAAACGGACGGACGGAAAATCGAGCATATAAGCGCTACCACCTTTAATAACTCATATTATTATATCATATATTATTAATATTGAAACAGTACGAATAATTACCAAAAATAAATAAATTAAATGTTGTTTAAACTGATATTTATCCTCTACGAATATTTTACTCATTTAATACAAATGTATATTCGAACTGACGAGGTAGCAGTTATGTTTGACGGTGCACTGGGATAAAGCGTTTCGCAAATTGTTACCATTTCACCCACCAATGCTTTTTATTTACAGACGAGCTGAGTTAGTTGATGTATAAGTGGAAAAATTCAGGTTTGGAAAGAAAATGTTGAAAAACTTCAACGCGATGTATTTTATATTACATTTGTATGAGGACATTGTACATAATTTGTTCGTACGAGTGTGTAAATGTAAAAGTTACACATTTTAAAGTGTGCATGCTACTACGTTAACTATTTATAAATTAATTAATAAGTTTTGAGGATACGAGATTGGTTTTAACTTTGATGAAGTGAATATTTTAACACGTTTCTAGGTTCGCTGATGACTGTAAAATATAGATACAATGCAAATAAATTAATCATATGTTTAAGCGTACCTACCTACTATTGTCCCGTATCGTATAGTTTTTTAATTCAATCGATTATGCTAATTTAAAAAGTTAAAAATCATAATAACAATTATATTTAATAATTCGTCTATTAAAAACAGATAGTTCCAAATGTAAATACTATAAATTATTATTGAAAAAATACGTAAGTGAGATGAGTGCTGATAATTTTCTTTAGATCTCGATATTATTATATATGTATACCTACATATTCCAATTTTTTTTTAGATTTTTCTCACAACTACTTTCAGGATATATGTAGGTATAGCTAGCATATAAAATTTTATTACATTTTTTTTTATCTGTTAAAGATTTAAAATGAATAACAAAACGTTTACAAAATTAAATGTAAAATTAATTTAATTCGACACCCCACTTGCTGGGATTGAATAAAAACTATTATTAAAAACGCAAAGAAATAAAAATTTTATTTTTATAAAATGCAAATGATAGAAGATACATAATACAGAATAATATAGATCATTAAATGAATAGAAATAGAAGGTAATTTTATTTTCGTACTATTTATGTAGACTGATTAAGGAATTTATTTCTTATACAAATATGAAAAAAATATACAGGTTGTACCATTAAAAAGATGTGTATCGATATGTTAATATGGAGTAGCCTATATAAATATATATTCGGTAGTTTTATACAATTGATTGTGGATCATTTTTTACTGTCATTTTTTTCGTAAAATGTAAAATAATGAAAATGCAGTGATAACATAAATCGACGAGTCCATGACCCCTATATTCCATCGCGGACTCCCTGGCTAGAATTTTCGGTGTGCTCCTTCCTGCTACAAAATCTAAAACATTTTTTTGACTGGAAGCAACCAGGTCTTTAAGCTAGAGTCCTGCCAGCCCAACCTTTATAGAGCCCATTGACGAGTCTGGTATAAATTAATAAAAAAATAATAATTCACACGACATCAAAATACAATGTTATGTGTTATAGTAAGCTTATTTAAACCTAATATTGTCTCGTCTCGTATGAAGTTCTATATAAATAAGTGTGTGTGTGTGTTTCTATTTTTGGAGTAGACATTAAGGAAAACTAAATGTATAATGAATTTGTTTTATTTTACATTTTTAATACATTGAAAGTCCACGTCAGTAAATACAGATATTAAAAACCTTATTTGATTGCATGATATTCGTTTTTTAATATTTCATTAATTTAAAATACCAGCCAGTTTTAAGAAATGTTAGTATAATCATAACCTTAAACAGAATATCACATTATTTTTCACTTGACGAATATATTTTATAATAGGTTTACCCAATAGTAACGGATTACCCAATCGGCGAAGTAGACGCGCACCTAGAGGAAATTAATTAATAAAATAATATGTTTTGATAAATGTCTATAAATGACAATATATGAAAAATAATTCATTTCGCTCGCTTATGTTTGAATGAAACTGCATCCGATTTTCACACAATTTTATAATGTATGGTGTAAACTTTTCAAAATTTGAAAAAATTAATAAAATTTATACTGCCGGTTTTATTGTTCAATACATATATATGTACTAATTTTTATTAACTTAATCTATTTCGTTTTCAAATTAATGTAAGTTAATGTTATATGCTCTTAAGCATTTATCGTTAAATTAGGAGAAATTTCAGTGTAAAATAGCATACAAAATGAAGAGATCCTAATTTATTATTGAAGCTCGTAAAACGATATATCACCTATCGTTTTGTAAAAAATTAACATTTCAACAATTATTTTTAATATGGGGGATAGGGGCCCCGAAATCAGTTTGCGGCTAGGGCCCTCAATTTAGTTAATTCACTAATACAAATATATAGGGATTGGTAAATTATGAAAAATACCCATAGTTTTTTTTTACCAGTAATTCGTGATATTTTAACGGTAATTCGATAAATTACATTTGTATATAGGTAATTTGCATCATGAAAGATCACCGGTTTAAGCATTGTAATCACATATTACCAATCTGGTATTTTTTGATGATATGGACTATATTAGAAATACATAAATTCATGCGCAACCGCAAGTACAAAATGCGATGTCCACATATTTTACAATAACTATTTTAACGAATTTTCCAATGGAAATTAACTGTTTTCTAGTAAAATAATATAAAAAGAAAGGTTAATTAATGGTTATTGTAATTATTATTTTGTTAAATAATAACAATGTTGAAATTTTTGATTTTAAATGCGAAAATTGGATAATTTTCAATAATTATTGAAAAAAAATAAAACCCGGTGAATTAGGTAAGCCGGTTTTTATTGAAAATTTATTCCAAATCCCCTGTAATAAGGTTTTCTGCAATACAGATTAAGAGTAGGTACGTGTATATTATAACTCTTTAGATGTTCTAGAACACCAGATATTATTTAAAAATATTTTATAATTATAATTTAAAAAATATAAAAATAATTCATTATTTTACATTAAATAAAACTCAAAACTCTTGACTTTATTAGTCCAGTTTACCGCCCCCGCCTCTCGCCCCACCTTCACCTAACACAAATACACATTGGATAATTTTTATCTACGATAAGAAGCACCAAATACGGTTAAAGTGTTAAATAAATATTATAAAATTTTCTGATTGATTTCTAGAAAAAATATGTTTTTGAAATTTTTTATCAAAATTGTTATTTTTAAATAATATTTATGAATAAACTACACCATATAGATAAATTATCTATTTAATTAAAATAATGACAAATTATTATTATTGTCTATTACTTTTTACCTATAGTTAGTTTTTTCAATACTCACCCAAAAATTTTCGAATTTAAGTACAGAGGAAATTTATTAAAGTACAATAGTTTAGTATCATGATAAATTATTGCCAGTTGTTTTATAAGTTTATAATACTTAACAAAACACACTCAAACTTAAAAATCCGGTAGTATAGACAGTGGCATAGTAATGGGGGGGGGGGATGGAACCCCACCCCCCGAAATATTCAGGGTTCTAAATAAATACGTATACATTTACTTTCCGAAAAAATATTTTTATGTATTTATCCCAATTTTTTTAACGTCTAGTATAGGTGCATATTAGGGTGGTCCTTATTTATAGGTGAAGGAAATTTTTTTGGATATTTTAAACTCCGTACCCCCCAAATTTGTTCGTTATCATGAGACTTGAATTCCTGTTAAATTTGGTCATGATCAACCAACCCCTTCCCGTGCCGACTTAGGGTTGAAAAAAGTCCAAATAGGGTAGTTTTATTGTTTTTTGCGTTTAATTAAAAAAATAAAGCAATTAGCATAAATATGTATATAACATTTATTGTAGAGCGTAAAATTATCTATAAAAAATGTTCTCATAGTGTATCACGAATATCTATTATTTCCCATGAAAAATAATAAATTTTATTTGAAAAAAGTTATTTGTTGACGCTAACGTAAATATATGATATGAATGGTAGTCCAGTTAAAGAAGCATTTTGACAAGAAATTTTAAGGGACAAGCAATGTTATTGTTGATTATTATAGATTCTGGTGCGGAGAATTCGAAAAAAATAACCCGGACTAGAAAAAAGTTGTGCAACACCCTTAAAAATGGGGTTGAAGGGTGAAATCCCATTTCTATGTGTATTTTCAATTTATTTCAAAATCTAAACTGACGATAGGGTATTTTTATGGTTGACATTTGTTGGAGACACTAAAATGAATCGATTGAGACCACATTTACTGAATTTGATCCAAAATTACCCCTTCTAAAATGTTTAATATAGGTAAAAATGCTTATTTTTGGTGAAAATAGTTAAAAAATTAATAACTTCTGTTAAATTCATCCAAATAACTCGAAATTGGTCTCAAATTTTTCCTGAAATTTCAAAGAATAATGATCAACGATAATTTAAAAAAAATTTAATAGTTTAAACAATGAAAATTGTTAATATTTAAGGGTAAGTGACGTAATTTTTTAAATTATTGTCATTTTACTAAAATTTAATTAAAAACATAAGGGTTAAATATTTTTTT
The DNA here is from genome assembly GCA_949319165.1 of Sialis lutaria. Taxonomy (NCBI): domain Eukaryota; kingdom Metazoa; phylum Arthropoda; class Insecta; order Megaloptera; family Sialidae; genus Sialis; species Sialis lutaria. The sequence goes on along the minus strand of OX439231.1, from coordinate 17,840,045 downwards.
GTAAAATCAACGTGAGTATCTTCGATTTGTAATTACAAACAAAATGAGACACCCCCCCTCCCAAAAAAAATATTTAATCACTTGAACAGATGTAATTCCACACTAAAATGCAGCGCATTTGTTGTATACAATTTAAATAAAATACATTTTTTTAAATAAAACTGTAAATTATGATTAAATCATACTTTTATGTATGCTTTAACGTAAAAAGTTTATGCATTAATAAAGGCTCATATGAGTGCACAATAATGTATGCGAAAGTGCATAAAAATCTATTATTTCAATAAAACAAAAAAATTCGGTGAATTTTTGTGTGGAATTGTATCCGTTCAAGTGATTAAATATTTTTTGGGAGGGGCTCATTTTGTTTGTATATACAAATCGAAGATATTCACGTTAGTTTTACAAAAGAAAATATTTAACAATTGTGTTTTTAATTAAATTTTAGTAAAATGACAATTTTTCAAAAATTTACGTCACTTACCTTAATATTAACAATTTTCATTGCTTAAACTATTAAATTTTTTTTAAATTATCGTTGATCATTATTCTTTGAAATTTCAGGAAAAATTTGATACCAATTTCGAGTTATTTGGATGAATTTAACAGAAGTTATTAATTTTTTAACTATTTTCACCAAAAATAAGCATTTTTACCTATATTAAACATTTTAGAAGGGGTAATTTTGGATCAAATTCAGTAAATGTGGTCTCAATCGATTCATTTTAGTGTCTCCAACAAATGTCAACCATAAAAATACCCTATCGTCAGTTTAGATTTTGAAATAAATTGAAAATACACATAGAAATGGGATTTCACCCTTCAACCCCATTTTTAAGGGTGTTGCACAACTTTTTTCTAGTCCGGGTTATTTTTTTCGAATTCTCCGCACCAGAATCTATAATAATCAACAATAACATTGCTTGTCCCTTAAAATTTCTTGTCAAAATGCTTCTTTAACTGGACTACCATTCATATCATATATTTACGTTAGCGTCAACAAATAACTTTTTTCAAATAAAATTTATTATTTTTCATGGGAAATAACAGATATTCGTGATACACTATGAGAACATTTTTTATAGACAATTTTACGCTCTACAATAAATGTTATATACATATTTATGCTAATTGCTTTATTTTTTTAATTAAACGCAAAAAACAATAAAACTACCCTATTTGGACTTTTTTCAACCCTAAGTCGGCACGGGAAGGGGTTGGTTGATCATGACCAAATTTAACAGGAATTCGAGTCTCATGATAACGAACAAATTTGGGGGGTACGGAGTTCAAAATTCAAATGTTCAAAAATAAGGACCACCCTAGTGCATATAGAACATTTATAAAACTGGCTATGGAAAATTATTTTTAATGAAAATGGAAAACAATTATTTATTATTTAAAATAAAATTAAAAAAAAATGTTTAATTAATATAACTATACATTGATGTCAAATTTCTTATATTTCGTTTAAAACAATACACATTATAATTTTTATGATTACAAAATATTTGCAAGAAAGGCGTTTGTGTTAAATTAATTACCCAAACACCCAAAATTTCCTTTGTAGTAAAAAACGATAGCAATATATTATATAATAGTAATATACCTATTATATAATATAATATAATAATATATAATATTAGTGATAAAACCTTAAAATAATATTATGTCGTATAAACAGTACATTTTTACTTACATTATGAAAAAATCTCACATTTTCAGACTTGTCAGTTCTAGAGGATTCTAACTTGTAGTTTTAAAATAAAATAAAAACAAAAAAGTTACACACTGGAAAAGTTTTATTTGTAAATTCGTTATAGTATTTATAAGAAGATAGTGACACTAATATTTGTAAAACAATTCCATATTTGTTCGATTTTACAAATGATTCAATTTTACGAACACATTTGGGTTTTATAGGAAAAAAACATATCTATACAACACATACTCCATAATTCAGTGATTCCCAACAGTCATGTTTAATCCATCGATTTTTTGATTTTTTTTAGTATTTAGTACGATTAAGTGCCTTTAATGCTTTAATATTGATTCACGAATCAGGGTATAAATATTAATTGTATCAGACCAAACGCAATTTATTTTTCCAATTATTTTGATAGTTATTGGTAAATGTTAAAAAATACTGGTTTAAGCTACAAACACTTAACGAATTTTGGATTAAGTGATAAGATACTGATATTAATATACAGTACGTTTCAAAATAAACTACTCAGTAATTTCTTTTCGATTCTATTTCAGATAGATATACATACACCATAAATATGTATATATATATATATATATATATATATATATATATATATATATATATATATATATATATATATATATATATATATATATATATATATATATATATATATATATGTATAATTGTACACTGAAAGAAATATCGTTCAATTTTTTAATGCAACGCGTTCATCCACATGAATTCATAGTATTAATGAATAAATTCATTATTATAACGTAAAAAGTCATTCCTTTTTATTTATTTTTAATGCACTGTTCGTTGGTACAATGAATTGATGTTCATTAATTTTGATGTACTTACAAGTTCATAACATTTATGTTCTTGTTCATCATTACTACGGAACGGATTACACTTTTATGAATGTGTTCATCAATACTATGAATTGGTTGGTAATATTGAAGAAATCTATAATCTATCTTAGTTTTCATATTACCAACTGCTTGCATCAAATTGATGTACAGGTCAGAGAAACATTATGCACAAGTTCATAACATTTATGTTCTTGTTCATCATTACTACGAACAGATTACACTTTTATGAATGTGTTCATCAATACTATGAATTGGTTGGTAATATTGAAGAAATCTATTGGCTGGTGTTTAATTTCGATGTCGTTATGCTATTTCAGTGTAGTAGCTCAGTTTGTGTTACATAATATTGCAGTGTTGTACATTACCTTAAATGGTTTAAAAGTATTATTTCATATTTTCCTTCAAAATAATAGAATGCTACAGAATAGGAAAAAGATATATATAAATGATTGTAATTTAAAAAGATCTTCAAAAGCATTAGTTGTAAAGAATACCGAAGAAGAAATTGGAAAGGAAAATATATCACGACAAAATGAAGTAGGTATACCAAAATTAATATTACGTACATTACAAATTACAAGTCATTTAATTTTACATATTTTTTCACATCCGGAAGCTGATGTTCTATACTGTATTTAAAAGTTTAAAATACGACAACTTATCTGTAGAAGAGTTTGAGAGCATGTGGCTAGCGTGCAGCTAATACAGACTTGATGAAATTCTGAATAAAAGTTCCTTATAATAATTTGACTGAATTTATAAATTTTTTTTCAGACATACAGTTCCTACACAAAAATACACCAAAAATGATAACGGCAAAAAATTACATTCAAATATACAATAAAGAACTTCCAAGAAGCTTTTAATTTTTGGTACCCTAATGATATATGTATGTATGTATATAATGTATATTTAATATAGTAAATAAAAAGTTTTATAAAAATTTATAAACATTTTTCTCTGCCTTACTTTGTTTTTGAAATATTAGTCAGTTAAATATGATGAAAATGTACATGTGTACTGCTATCTTCAATTTTGTAAATTTTATTCATCAATGTAATGAACTAAATATGTATACCTATGTACATATGTATTATGTATGTATTCATCAATAATATGAAAGCATTTATATTATTGATGAATGCATTAATATTATTGATAAATACATTCATATTATTAATGAATACATTCATATTATTGATGAATACATTCATTTTATTGATGAATGTATTCATATTATTTATGAATGCATTAATATTATTGATGAATGCATTCATATTTATTGATGAACATTAGTTCATAATAATGATGAACAAAATCATCGGCTCAAAAATGATGAACTTTTCATCAATATAATTAAATTTATTGTTGTATATATGTAATTTTTGGTTCAGTGTATACAATATACATAATATAATGCCGTGCTTACACAAAAAATCAAAATAGAAACACAGTGTTTTAAAGCTCCTTTAAAGTAAATTTGGTGTATTATCAACATGATTTAAAACAATATTTAGGCTCTCGTTGAAAAATATTAGTCCAGTAACTTTAGGTTTTCACTAGGAATAAATTCGCATAGAGCTGAATTTTTGTATACACCTTCGTTTTGCCTTTATAAATAAGTTACCAAAAGTCCCCATCGATCCCCTGTGAGCATACTTTTTTACAGCCCACACAAGGTGCTAACAATTAGTTTTAGCTAGATATCTCTGTATATATTGTCTCTATGACTAAAATAGTTATTATCAAATAGAAAGATTAGAAAATTATCTACAACAAAGATCTAATACCTTTTTTCGTACAAGTAATTGTTTTCACATAGTATGGGGGTATTCTAGTCTAAAAATGTAAAATATCGATTTTATTTTTTTGCATTTTTTTAATAAATAGGAGTTCAAAAAAGATATGTACAAAACCCTATACCCAAATTCCCAAAATTGACGAAGTTATAGTGGATTGAAAGAAATATGTAACATTGGATAGCCAACTATACGTAAACTTTGAACGCGTTTTTCTCGAAACTGAAAACTGAAATTGGCTGCCATAATAACTCAAGATCTACTGAACCGATTGACTTCAAATTTTCTGTGTACACAAGCTATTACTATCTGTAACAGAATTGAGTAAATCAAATATTTTTGTTTTACGGCCAATGAAAGATTGAAAAAATAGTAACGAAAATTCTATAGAATGTTTTCTAAACACCGCCATTTTTTTAATTTTCATTTTTTTTTAACTTTTTGCCACCCGCTATAGCCACACTTATATAGATAAAGAAATTTATTGGTTTTGTTTTTTCGGATGAACAGAAAAGCTATAATCATGGAAATCATTTGGAGACGTTTTTTTCACGTTGTACGTGGTTCCTGTACAAGCGTAATAATTACTTATTATTATTATTTTTTTAAATTTGTATAGCTTCTCTAAACTTATATAAAAGTAAATACAAAAAAACTATAGTAAAAAGTTTTATACTTTTTTGTCAAAAAATTCCCAAAAAAATCTTAATCAATATTCATTCCTATATTATATTAATATAGCATATACTTTTTGGCTATTGTAAATATTATGACAAATGTGTGAGATGCCAAATTTTGTCAGTAGTTAGAACATACAAAGATGTATATTTTCTGCAAACTCCCTAGTAAAGTAGGCCCCGGAACACCCTCATCGAATAACCCATAATATCGTTGTATGAGGATTTTATAAACAGACTGTATCTAATAAACGGAATGTCCGATCAATATCGTCTTTCACATATAAGACAGTTAATTATTTTTTACAAACATTTTGATAGTATTTTAACTAAAAATTAACGAATTGTTTTCAAAATGTCGGCCAAACTTTAAATTTTTCTTAAAATAAAATATTTTTTTTAGTTTCACCGCAATTTTGAAAGGCATACAATTTAATTTGGATAAAATATTAATAAAAAGGTTGTAGAAGATTAAATTATCTGTTTAAAATGTGAAAAAAGATGTTGATCGGACATTCCGTTCACTAGATATAGCTGTTCACAAAATCCGTATATAACGAAAATTTGGGGCCTTCGATGGGGATGTTCCGGAGCCTACTTTGCTTGGGAGTTTTCAGGAAATACACATGTCGGTATATTCTAACTATTGACAAAATTTAGAACCTCGCACATTCGGCATAATATTTACATTAGTCAAAAATTCTACATTTCTTGTGTTAGCAGTATTTGCTTAAGTCGTAACCTTTGCATCCAGTTTCCGTGAAAATTATAGTTCGTATGAAAAACTATGAATAACCTTTTTTGTAGAGAATTTTCTAGTCTTCCCATTGTTATATGACTTTCACTATCGTAAAATCTATAAATACAGAGATATTTACATAAAACTAATTATTAGCACCTATTGAGGGCTATAGAAAAGTATGCTCACAAGGGATCGATGGGGACTTTTGGCATCTTATGTATAAAGACAAAAAGAAAGTGTATACAAAAATTCAGCTCTATGCGAATTTTTTCCTAGATACAGCTATTTTTCGTCTAAATGCTCTGGACTAATACATAATATGCGTTGTAAAAACAGTGCAGAAAAAAAACTAAAAATCCCTTTGATTAAATATATTTTTATGCGTGGTTATCTTGAAAATACGACAGTTACGAACATTTCATTGAAACGTATCTAATTATGCATCAATTAAAATACTTTTCAAATCATCAAAAAGTTAATAAAAATATTGACAAAAGTTAAAAAATCTTTTTTTTTAAATAAACAATGCAATACAAAAAGACATATAGGTACCTACTAAGAATACAATCCAATAAAGTTTGATAACTATTTTGTATTCTTTTGAGAGCCCTCCTATTGGCACCTATGTACTGTGGTTATAATTAATTCTTAACACGTTAAATGCGTTGAACACGGCTCCCGTGTCCATATAATATATTTCACTAATATATTTACAATATATTTCGTACGTACATATACGCCAGTTCGCTGTTGCCTCGAAACCGTTCGCACGTGTGGAGCTTTGCGGAATTCCCAAAAAAAGCTGCGTTTACATTTTTTTTATAAAAACATTTGAATACGCATTGACGTGTTAACCATTATTTATTTTATTGGAACATATTATTTTTTTACGGAAAACGTTAAATGTGTATTGAATAAGAGAAAAAAAAATTGTTGCTCAAATAATCTTAAGGGCCTGTCGATAAACTACGTCACGTTATTTTTTGTTATTTTCTTATCCCTCCTTCTTGTCACAGTCTTATGAACTTTCTCCCCAGTGCAATGGCGTAGCTACAGGTCACTATGCCCCTTACGAAAACTGAAAAAATTCCCCCCTAAATTACAACATAATAGCCCCCCGTCACCTCTAATTTACATTTCTTATAGTTGGTTTTGATTTCAAAAAATATGCTACAATTAAAAATCAAATTACCTACAGTAGAAACCGGTTATAACGACATCGGTTAATACGACGTATCGGTTTTAACGACTCAAAATAAAAATCCAACTGAATCCCATATAATTGCATTTTTACCGGTTATTATGACTATCCGCTTTTTACGATCAATATAACCGGTTCCTTCGATGTCATTATAACCGGTTTCTACTGTAGTTATATTTTTGTCCACATCTATGTATATAAGTAAACACCTTTACCAAAATCAAAACTTTAGTGTCACTATCCTAAATACCGATGAAAAAATAAACACATCAATATAATATAACAAAGTTTATTTTATTTTAAATTTAATAGGAAGAATGTATAGTTTTTGGCACAATTTTAATTGAATAATGAAAGATTATATTTATTACATTTCAAAGTTTATAAAACATTTAAATAATTTTTATATAGTATGTTTTTAGAAATAGAACAATTTGAAAAGTTAAAAAAATGAATATAGTATAAAAATTATTTTTTATTAAATAAAATCAGGTGTGCCTTTTGTATACTGTCAGTAAAAAACGTCATATACGAGTATTAATAATACCTTTATACATATACATATGTATCATGTATCTATGTATATTTTACGTACTCTTCTGCACTTAAAAGGCCAGACACTCCTGATCAAGAAATATGTATATAATTATTTCGAAGTAAATAAATTTAATGTTTATGAAATTTCTGGACATTAAATTCGTACAATGTGAAAATTCTACGGAACATTTAACTTACGTTTTTATTTTACCGAAATCATTTTTAACATTTTATTAAAGACTTACCTTTCAGATGCTAAAATGACCAATTCCATATTTTGTCGTTGTTATATTTTGGCACACGGATATTTTTTAAATCCGAAATTTAAATTATTTATCAATAAATATAGCTAATTATTTACAAATCCAGTAAATAGGGTGACAAATTATTCTATTCTTGTTCAGATTTTTAACTTGTAGAAAATTATTTTGGGTGGAATTATTCAAAAAATTCGAGCCCACGAAAAATTTATTAAGCAACGAAAAAAGGAAAATTTTGTTTTCAAATTTTTTAGGTAACTTCCTTAAAAAAATCTGGTTATAATCCATATTACGACAAGAGGCATAATCCAGAAAGACAGACATGGACAAAAGGCCGACAAAAAAGTTATAAAATTAATAATAACTTTGAGGGCTGGAGGGCCTATACAATATCCCCTGCCTTTTCAAAAAATTATATCGTTAAACTAAATTAAATAATACAATTTTATTTTTAGGGAGGGGGGGGGATATTGCATAAGCCCTCCATCCTGAAATATATTATTAATTTATATAAAAATTTTGTCTGCTTTTTGTCCTGGTCTGTCTTTTGTTCAAGTCGTCCTTTTGGGAGTCTGCCTTTTGTCCTTGTCGGTCTTTTGTCCATGTCTGCCTTTTATCCAGATCCTGCTTGACCCATATATCTACCATTGCACCAAAAATAATTTTTCTACATCCAATTAGGAAGCGTCCATTAATTACGAGTATTTACGGTTGATTTTCGAAATTTTTGAACTCTCTCTCTTTTCTTACGTTTTTTTTGCATCCATACTAATATTATGTTTGTCACCAGTTTGCGGCTAGACTGTTTAACCGATCTGACACAGGCTACTTTCTATTCCGAAAAATCGATTAGATAAAAAAAAATCCACGCGAACGAAGTCCAGGGTAACAGCTAGTTATAGCTAGTATATTAAGTTAATATGTATACTATGTATGGTATGTAAAGTAGTAGCAGTAGATTGATTTAAAAAATATTAATTAACATTTTATATTTGAAAAAGCAATTACAACAGCCGAAATTGACAGGGTTGCCAGTATTTCTCTGGAATAAATTTCCCTAACTTTTCCCGGTTTCCCAGGAGAATTTTTACGTTTTTTCCCTATGTTTTTTATTTAAAATTTAGATAAAAAACCTAAAAAAGGTAACATGTTTAAATATTTGCGAGAATTTGTGTGGTTTTTGCATTTTTATAAAAAATTCCCTGACTTTTCCGTGTATAGCAAAATTCCTTGACTTTTCCCGGTTTTCTAGAAACTGGGTGATTGATTTCAATTAATATATTTTATAATAATTATAAAAAAAAAACTTTATGTCAGTAACGCTTTTTACTCCATGCCTCTCCCCACACATAAGGATTCGTAAGGTTTTACGGACCCCCTCCCAAGTCTTATGTAATTAATGGACGCTCCTTAAGATCCGAGCAAAAATACATATTGATGACTACATAAGTATTGTGTCTCATTGTATTTACTATTAAACACATTTAAAATGTTTTTTCATAAAAACATCAATTTTTTTGTTTTGTGGAGTTAATCATTTTGGTACCTGAACAACAATACATCTTTCTTTTAATTTTATTAGGAATATAAGAATATAAATATCAGTTATAGGAATTATTTTTAAAATATATTAAATTAATGTGTATGTTAAGTTTACAACTAGAGTTAAATGAAATATAACAGTTAATTATTAAATATTCCAATCAAAAGTTATTGCACATAATTAATAAAAATATAAATTATAAAATATTAATGTATATAGTACCCATAGTTCCTAAAATGCATATTTTAATATTCATTTAAAAAACATATCATAAATTAATCCTACATATCAATATTTTAATTATGTTCTAATTAAAAATATTTTAATAGATCGACATATTATATCTAAAATTACTCTAAGAAAAATAAATGTTACTATTCCTTTTAAATTATTAAAAAAAAATATGCTTTACTAATTTGAAGGAAAAACATTCCTTTCTTCATTAGAACAAATTAAAAAAATTAACATGTAAGAGTATAGTATCCTACAAATCTAAACACCTATATAAATATATATCGCTACCTAATGGACCGAAGAATTTAAATATCTTCAATGAAATCACAATGTAAGGGTATATTATTTACAATATATAAATATGTATATGTTGTATATATGTACTATATACAATACTAATTACAAATTCATTAAACTTTTTGGCATCTGAATTAGTTAAAAAATGTGCAACAATTGTGAAGCGTTACACATTTTCGATTGTATCTTTTTGGCAACTTTAATTGAAGTTATTTCATTTATCACATTTAAAAACGTAGTTCTTTACTATTTAACACACATTCCTTATATCATTCCCTGTTAATATTTTTTATGTATTTCTTAAAAAGAATATCTATATTTTAAATTGATTTTTTGATATCTACTTTTACATTTTATATCTCTTTTTAATCTTCCATATGCATAATACAGTAGAGTAGAAAAAAATTAGCTAGTCTTTTAAACCCTGTTCATTAACATATAGCAGTGGTAGATTTAGCAAACGTGAGCTCTTCAGCGATATGGTACATAAAGAAAAACTATATTAAACAATTTTACAAATTTTTATGTTAATTACGAACCTATTTTCTTATTTTATGCCTCAGCTATTTAAAAAGATTATAATAAATATTATAAAAAAAATGTAATACCATTTAAAAAGAGGAAGTTGAATAGTTCTCGGAAAGGTTCTTCTCGTAATCAAAATTACTTAATATTTTTTGCAATTGTTTCCATTACTGAACTCGTTAAAGCCCCGGACTCAGAGCTTTACGAGCATGCCATATACCACTGAATATAAAAAAAATTATTAAATACATTTTTTAATATTAAATATAAAACCATTTAGTAATAATATAATAAAGATAGCAGTGGTGTATATTAAAGTTCAGTTTGAGCATGCTGGTCGAGAGTGGCACAACGTGTAATGCACAAAGCTGTTGTTGTTGATAATGCTTGTGATGCTCTCAAGAATCTACAATATATTCCACTGAAAGATAGATAGGTCATAGACATAAAGACATGGACTGCGCATTCTGTATTGCTGTAATGTATCAAATTTGGTCACATAAGTGAATATCTCAGTACATACTCTATCAAACATTCACTCATGTTTATAACCAATTATACTAAACGCATATTCTATTTTTTTCGTTTGTGTTGACTCTTTTTGAATTAAATGCTCTATGTCTATGAGATAAGTACTTTTACTTTTATGCAAATGGAAGATTTGTTCTACTATTAATAGTTTCACAATTGAAATTTGGATTACATGAATATACTGTTATTTAAAATCTAACAAAATTTAAATTATAATGCCACATAAAAAAATAGTTTCAAATGAAATATTTATGATGAATCATATTTATTCAGTAATTTTTATTAAAAGTTTATTAAAATAAATCAAAAAGTCTGACTTCAAGAATCCATATTTCAAATGTTAAATGTTAAAATTTTTTTAAAACTTTGATTATTTTATTCATTGACTTAAATCTAGTAAATGGTAATAAAAATAAATAGAAATATCTCTTCCCAACGAATTTACTGTTTTAATCATACTCTTTAAAATGGATGAATTATTTAAAATACAGGAAGTTCATATTTTCTTAATAATTACTTTTATATCTAATGTAATTTCTACGTAAAATTAAAAAAAAGATTCTAACTTATATACGAGAGAAACATCTACTTCAAAAATATATATTAAGCTGTTTTTGCAGTCACTTCATCTATTATTCATAAGAAATGAGTAAAACATAAAAAAACAAATTAACTTAATAATTTCATATATCATATAAAATATGGATATATATCTCTACAATTCATGATTTCTTTACATTTGAAACAATTATATATCTATGTACAAGATATAACGATACAAAATATTTTAGCTCTAAATTAATATTTAATAATAGTACTGAATTATAATAACAGAAAAAAAGTCATTTAGTTATAAATTTTAATATTTGTAATCCATATTAAATAAGAAATTTGAAATTTTTAAAGTCGATTTGATTTTTTATTTAGGAATCAATCGTTAATACACCTCGTTGAGCATGATTGTTGTCGAGACTATCTACATTCTCTTCTCAGGAATTCATAACAGTCGTTCTTCTACTATAACCCCTTCTTGTAATTGTTGCACCTTGAGCTTCGCATTCCCTTCTGACCCTATCAATAATATCAGCAACTAGTTTTTCTTCTTTTTCCCTCTGTAGCTCCCAATCGGCACCTTTAACACTTGCGTCGAACCTCTTCTTAATTTTTGGCACATGGTTTTCAGTTTCGACTACGACTTCTTTAACACTTATACCAGAATTATTCATTTCCTCTGTTTCATTTTCTGAATGCCTACTAGATATATGACCTATATATCCTTTCCTACTTTTGAAGAAGACATTACATCGAGTGCATTTAAATAACGGTGCAGGATTTACAGGATTATTTACATGGAATTTGTATTTGTGTCTATACCAATGCGTTCTACTTGCTAATATTTCTCCACACAATTTACATGTCACACTTCCGTCATTTCGTATTAAATATTCTAAAAGTTCGTTCTTTGATTTGACATTATCTGTATCGTAGTTTTCAATTTCTTCAACTTTAGGAATCAACAACGTATTGTTTTGATCGTCTGTAAGAAAATGAACTCCAGCTGATGGTTCCATGTTCTGTTTTTCAAAGTTGGGGTTTTCGATCGTTAATGGTTCCATTATAGAACTTTTTATTACGGGTACAGATCGAACACTTTCTGTCGATATAATTACAGTATCATTTTGTTGGCAAGATGAATGTTGTAATTGATCATTTCTTGGTGTTTCATAAGGTGTGGTGATTAGTTCAAATGTTACGGAAGGATGAGAATTAGAAAAGTTATGATTATTTTCAAGATATATGTGTTGGTTGTCTGGAAAGAGAAGAAAGGTATTGTTAGTAAAGAAAGTTATTATCTAATGAAATTATTAGTATTGTTAATAAAACATTTTAATAACAAATTAAAAAAGAACTAAGATATTTTGATACACTAAGGTACTTTTTTTATGAAAGTAATCTAATCATAATCATTAAATATACTATACATATATAATTTTTGCATGATTTTGTATACAATCATAATACCTATATAAATAGGTAGGACCGGCTTTACAGACAGGTGTAGTAAGTGCGTAAGTGCCTATCTGTTACAGAGTACAGTACTCTGTAGCAATAAACTGAAAAGGGTATCAAAAAAAAATGTTATTTGATTTTAATAATTCCCGTAACTACATACTACCAGAACATAAAGGAAAAGTTTAATACAAAATTTTACTGTGAAAGTTCCGATGGCCTAAACAAGGGCACAAACAAATTTTCACTTATGATACCTACTGAAAAGTTTGAGTGGTCTCACTTCCTACACTAATCGGTTAGAATAATATTTTAGATAGTACCACTTGTGTTATTTTTATAAATTTTGATCACGCATGTAAATACGCTATTAAATTTTTTTTTATTTGAAAAAATTATTCTCCCCTTCAAAAATTAAATCTTATAAAATTTCTGGTTCTTGAACTTAAATAGATTTTTTGAGATTTGCCTCACGTTATCCAAGATGTATTTTCAGAACTATTGTCTCGATTTTCAAACACTCATAATTTTGTTGGGAAAACTATAATTTCTTGCCGCTCCTTGTCTATATTCTGTTTCTACAGTAATTAGTCATCATGCCTCAATTTTTAAGCTGCAACAGTTATTTGTACCAGTTTTCCATGTTGACAGTTTACAGTGCTGCGATCACTATTCGACTTTTTTGGTATGGACATATGGAATTGCACACACCTACCGGTGGACTAAATAATAATCAAAAGGGTTGACCGATTCCCATTTGATTATCATTATGTAGGATTGTGATTGGTTATGGAAATTACTTAGGATTTGTGATTAGCTACGAAAACCACTATCGGCTGACTATTGCACAGTAGTGTGTACATGTAACACCAACTGAACTGTTCAGGCTTAAATCAGTTTGTAGCTTGAACACGATCAAACTATCGACCGACTAAAAGTCTATATTTTGTGTAGACTTTTAAAGAGGACCTAATAAGGATGAAGGTAGTAAACAAATGAATATTATATTAATTTAAAAAAATAGGAATATTGTGGAAAAATAAAATAGCTTATTATTAGAGGTAGCTTTATTTAATAACGATCAAATTAAACATTTAGCTCTATATTTAAAAAAAAATCTAATTATTATTTTGTAAAATAAAATATACATTGTGATAAAAATCTGCACCATTATAATTAAAAATACATTCTCTATAATTAATATTTATTACTTATTACAAAACGTTCTCTTCAATATTTGTGTACCTACAAACCTTATTCCCGTGTGATCTAATGCAGAGGTTCCCAATATGAAAAGAATATTAGTATTAGTAGTTCATCAAATTATATTTTTCTTTTATCTATTTTTTTCCAAATGATTATGTAATTTTTTTTTGTACAAATGAGAACTGATGAAATCGATCAAATTCTGCTCACATCCAAATCCTAATCCGACCTTATAATATTCAGTCTCGAGTTTTTAAAGAAATATGCTTATAATTATTATTTGTTTGAAAAACATTTATAATCGTATTAGACATAAACATTACAAAAAATAGTCAATAAATAATAGATGTTGTTATTTACTGTACATACAAAATTCTACAAAATAATAATTATGCTTATTTGCTATGCTTATAATGCCATACATATTATTTTTACACAATTTGGTCTAGTTTAACAAGATTACAAATGTTTTTTTAACAATTACTGCTTATAGCCATTTTTCTAATTACCCAAACAAGTATTCATAAGACTGATTCTTTGTTGTTTTATTTTGTATACTTACAGATTTATGAAAACTTAAAATAGCCGTTTGAAAAGTTTTCAAGATCATTTAAAATTAACTATATAAAAAATAAATACACTGATGCACTACCAATTATTTTTGTAGCAATTATTACACGGTTCATGAACCTCTAGTCTAATAGATAATCATATAATATTACTATCAATAAATGAGTGCAATAAAAATGTCAATGAAAGTTTTGTTTTTGGTAACTAATAAAAAATGTATGAATATAATTATTATTAACAAAAATAAAGTGAAAATAATGTTTGATAATGAAATACTCGTATATTTTGATACATAAAAATGATCTTGAATGATAACATGAAATATGAATGAACATCATATTCAATTCTACAGGTACATAAAATGAACTAAAATATATTATTCTCAAAAAAATTAAATCTTATATAGATCACTTTGAATTTTAATATACACATTTTAAAACCAAACGCAGCTATTAAAAATTATAAAATAATAAATTAATATTTAAGATTCATTAAAAAAACACATTTTAACTTTTTCAGTCCCTTTCCTCCTAATTTATAAATATGATCTTTTTTTTAATGTTTAACCAATTTTGTTCCAACTTTTTTCATGTTTTAGCTTTAAACTGAATTTTTTTTATTTGGAAAGAACTAAATTTAGGGGACTGTAATAGTTGATATAAATTCACAATTTTTTGACGTTATTTTATTTTATCGATTGTACCATTAAAAATATATTGGATCGAATATTATACCAGTACTATTTTATAAAAATAAAAGTATTTTAATAAAAAATAATGAAATAATAAAAACATCACAATCCAAAATTAAATTTTATGCGTCAATTAGGTAAAATAAAATCCAAAACAACATACTGCAATGCTAGTATAAATTGTATTTAATATAATATTTATATTATTTAATAAAAATGTAGGTACGAAATAAAATTTCAAATTAAATAAAAAGTATATTAATTTTGTTAAATCTAAAATTGTGATATAAAACGTTTTCTGTCAGTGCACTTTTTAAAGCATATTTATTTGTAGTGGATAAAAATACATAATCCATACTTCACACACACACGCACGCACACACACATGCATACACAATACGGACAAATACAATTAGATTTACATACATTAAATATATATACAAAAATTAAAAATTATTGCATTTACTTATATTTCTAAATATGTCTATGCATATATTTATATAAAATATTTTCTTTATGTTAAAATAATTGCAGAGATTTTTAGTAATTATATTTTGTACTATGTTGAAATAAATACAATATAATTTTTTTTATTCGTTTGTAATCATAATACAATTTTCTTTTTTAACTTCATTAATAAATCAACAGTATTCCAATGGCCCTTTGAATATGCAAACATTGGTGCAAGTTTTTTAAAAATAACCTGTAATTGTTGTTTATACAACAAAAACAGTTAATTAATATTAAACCTTATAAAACTTCCTCACACCGTATGTTAAATTGTATGTGAATGATTAAAAAAACCGTTTTATCAGAAATTAAGCAAGTAACTATTTTTGTCGTATGCTCAGTAATTTACGTGTTATTTTGAAAAAAACTGATTTTGCGCTTATTTTAAATATTCAATTCTGTGTGAAAAGCAAATTAAGACAATTAATCAGTCATATTGAACATGTCCCTTACTTATGTACTTTAAAAAAATGTTTATAATTTCTTATAACGATTTATTAAATTTTAATCAATGTCGATTTGGTAAATATTTTATTTTTAACATCATATTGTATTTATTTTAATAAATTTCATAAATTACACTGATATTTTTTCAATTATTTGCCACTTATTTAGTTATTTTTAATTAAGAAACAACAGAATAAATTTTAATACCTAGAATATAGAATTATATTTTTTGTTCCTCTGCATATATTTTTCTTCATTCGATCATGACGGAAGTATTTATATTTTTAAATCTCGATTATTTAATTAACATAAATAAATCTATAAAAATGTAATGTATTATTATTTAATACATAAGCTTCATTTGAACAAAATAAAATGTTTGATTTTGCTCTGTTAACAATAAGCATTTTAAAAACATGATTAGTATATATTCCTACTGTAAATAATTGCACATTACTATTGTTACACTAACTACATATAGAGCAGAATTCTTTATTATATTTATTTTACTTTGAATTCTAACTCTGTGGAAGAACGCGTGAATAAAAATGGCTCTTCAAAGCCGAATTTCAAATTAATTTAATAAAGAAAAAAAATAATATATAAACTTAATTATCACATAAACCGTAAATCATAATACATACTTCTACACTGTTATTTTTATTTTTATGACATTTTCAATGCCAACAGTGTAAATATACTATGATATTACATTAATATATTTTAAGGTTTTTGAAACATAACAAAAGAGTCATAAATAAAAGTTTAAAAGAAAATAATATATAACAAACTATTTAATATACATTGGAATAATAACCATATAATTTAATTTGATAGTATTTTCAGTATTGTAATTTATTTATTTTTATTATCACAATATTATGTATTATGTCAAATATGATAAATTCATATCACCATACTGAAAATCACTATATATTTATTACATCTTTAGGTCGATAAATAAAATAATATATTATTACGAACACTATATGGAATGATTAATATGTCTTCATTTATATTATCTGAAAGAAATAAAATGTACTCTAATTAATTTGTTTCAGTAACTATTGAAATCATAACTCAAATAAGTCAAAACACTTTTTCTTATCTACAAATTCCAGTGGTTTCAGTAAGTATGTAGAAAGGCCTCTATAAATCACCCAATCTTCAGGGCTGATTAGTAGAGAAGTAGAGTGAAGGTACTGCAGATTGGATCATGTAGACAAATCGAGTCGACTATTCGCGGAATAATCGGCCCAATTTGCCTATACATGACCCAATCATCGGTACCCCCACTCTACTTTCCTAAAAATCGGCCCTGCAGATTGAGTGGTGTATAAAAGTCATAATATTTAACAGAAGTTATTTAAAAGTTTATATTACGTCAACTGATATTTAAATTCATGTTAAAATATCCTTCAAATAATAAAAACAATCATAAGAAAAACAAATTGATCATTCTATATTTATATAATTCTCGAATTGTTAATTCAATAAACGATTTATTTTTTTGAGATTTAATACGTGATGCATTAGAATTAATTATATTAGACCTATATTATTTTATGATGCATCCAATATTAAGCTCATTTTAACATTTTTTCTAAACCCAACACCAAAATATTTTACAAGATATACTGCAATATAAACTTAGTATTTCCTCTTTGATTTTATGAATATATTTATACATTATATTAATCGCATAACTGAACAACTTACTATTTTGTGCAGTACTAAACTTTTTTAGTCATATTATATAACAATATATATAGATATATATTTATATCAAGTACAGATATTTATATATACGTGAAAATAAACTATTAACAGAATTAATGAACTACATTATATAAATCTAACAATACAACCGTATTAATTCAAAAAGATAGTAATTTGTTTAAATATCATTCTGCACTCTAACTGCTCTGCAGCAATTATTTTATTCCTTTATAAGGAAAATCGGTTCCTACATGATCTGATCACATTTCTTACTTACCGTAGACATATGAAGTTTGTTCGAGTTTGAAAAGCATTTAGCACCACAAATTGTGAACAAAAACAGAATAGTCTGACATATACATTACATAAAAAAACTAAGTCTGCGAGCGGTTATATTTTTAAAACATTCCGAACGCCTCACTATTATTAGTACGATCGATAAAACATGAAAAGTAAATTAGAATCTTATACGTGTTGACGTTTTTCTTGTTACGGGTTCATAAAAAAGTTTTGGGGAAAGCTGCAATCTTTGGGCATGAAACAGTCATGTACAGTTTTCATATGGTTTTTCATCTTGTCCGGTCTTGAAAATTCTTTACCACAAACTGGACAAGGGAAAACTTTTCGCTGATGACCTTCATGATACAAGAACGCATGCCTCTGGAAACTGTATTTGTTTTTAAATGTTTTTTGAACATCAACTTTTGCACATTCTGTACACTGATATATCCCTTCGTTAACAGACGCGTATCTGAAAAGATTCAAACCCCTAACAGACATCTCTGTTAATTGTTCAGCAGGATCTTGACTAGCTGAAGTTGCCCTGCGCCGTGCACGCCGTCGTACTGGTTGACGCGCTGACGGAGAACCGCCAGATATTGTTGCCGTTGTGCCGCTGGTCGATGCGGATAATGCCGGGTTGTTGTTATTGATGTTATCATGAGACCGAGGCGACGTTTGTATTCCAGTCAACTGTTGCAGACCAGCCAATGCATCTACTGCTGATAAATGTATTCTTTGCTGTGTTAATAGCGACTGGTGCGGTGACGGACTGTGTCCACTTGTTTGTTCTGTGCTTGGTGGTGGCATCATGTTTGATTTAGCTCTTCCATCTGTATTAAATAATTTTAATTTTAATTTTTATGTTCAGTCTACATATCTTATAAATAAATATTCATTTTACGATGCTTTTACTTTATTTTATATAAAATTATTATTTTTTTAGTTTTTTAATAATATTGACAATTTGTAATTTAGATAAAAACTATTATATTTATTTAATAAAATTCAGTAAAAACATCTCAGTAACACTTAATCATACCTCAACTTCCAAATCGTATGCATTATAAAAAAAGACAGATAACATCTAATCATTGTATATCACAAATATTTAGTTATTCCGATTATTGATTTAACGTAAAAAAATTATTTCTTAAAAAAATTAAACCATCTATTAATAATTAAAAATACATCAATAATTGGTATAACTACCCTGAGGGTTTTTTTTAAACAATCAAATAAAAATAAAATTACTTGAAAAAAAAAACACAAGTTTTTTTATACGAAATAAACATGTAAAATAAGGAAAAATAAATAAAATAAAATCAAAGAAAAATATTTATTAAAATACAACTAAAACTTACAAAAATATAGGCATTCCTAGATAAGAAAAATCATTAAACATAACCTCTCTACATTTCTACGTTGTACCTTTAAACGATATAATAAATAATATGACAAAACTAAAAACTACAACCATATTAATATAGTGGTGTTCTCTAATAATAAAATTTATTATTACGATATATGTATTTGCACTATTTACAATTCATGGACCCTTTAATTGTTTACTTACTAAAAAACAGCAATAAAAAAAGACAAGAAATAATCAATAAAGCATCAATTTAAAAAAAAAAAATTATAATTAATACCCTTATAATATTTATTTCCACAATATAAAGTATATAATCTGGCATTTACAACATATTAGAAATTGTATTAGAATATAAAATTGCGAGGAACGTGATATATATCAGAGAACACCAAACATTTCTACTTTACATACCTTGCTATTCATTCCCTTCATCTACAATCTAAATACACCAATATGAAACTATAAATTATTTTAATCAATAATAGATTTACCTCCTCTATTTTAAATCTTCTTCAATCCCCGCCATCAGCTTTTGAAAAAAAAACTTAACATCGATTCCGATAATATAATACATGAATATGAAATGATTTGTGTTTATTCTCCTTCGAGGCGATAAATTAATATATTATATAAAAAAACACCCACAAAATTAAAATATCCATAATTTACAAATTAACATTTTAAATACAATATGTACACATAATAGGATTTGAAAAAATCAACATTAGAATATCAACTCAGTTTCTGTCAACAAATATATATATATATTTTTTTTATAATTTTATTAAGTTTAATTAATCAACATAAAAATGTTAATATTCTAATGTTCATAAAAATAAATAAGAACAAAATAAATAATTTTTAGTAATAAAAACCTACTGACCCCAATAAAAATCAGTTGTATTTATTTTAATTAATATTTAATAAATTGAAATATTTGACAAAATGTAACATTTGATTTTATTCAATTAAAAAAGAAAATACAGTAATAACTGACGTAAAATATATATAATAAAAGATAAACAAATCTAACAAAAATATAATGAATTGAAATACAAATTAATGTTTATAAAAATAACAAAATATTTATTGTGGGCACTTCATTTTTTAATAGTACATAGCCTCCAGAATAACTGTTTTGAGATCTGTATTTGTAAATCTTAGGATAGAATTTGTATAAAGAATAAATAAATTATTACAAATATAAATTTAACATCTCACGTTGTCGAGTAAAAAAAAAAGTACATTTCAACAGTCTTCAGTTTTTCTTCAAAATATATTATATATGATTACGAATTTGAAAAATGTGGCTCTCATAAAAAATGTTCAAATAATTTATTCAAAAAACTAGAAGCATACAGTTAGTTTTTTATTTAATTTCTCATCACATATAGCATAGTTCAATTTCTATACTTATTCATTGCACAAATTTTTGCATCTATAATTTTCTGAAAATTATAGATGGATCATCACAAATATGGGATGTTTGGTCACCAGTGTTAAGAGGGTATTTTTTTATTTGGATAAAAAAATAGATTTTTAAAGTTATACTTCTTTAGGTGCGTTGAGGGTCAAATTTGAGTAATGCAACAAAAATAAAATCCACGTTCTGAGTAAAATTTTAGTAGCGCGACAGAAATGAAATGCAACGGTAATGATGTCATAGCTTTTGATACCACAGGCATAAAACTGTAAAATGTTCTCTCATGTTTAACCAAAATATCCAACACATGCTCTTGCTTTCTTTTATGACCATTTTTTTAATCAGACTCACGATCCATGCTCTACGTTGTGTCTATGGGTTTAGTAAAAGATAAGTAACAATTGAAGACGGGTGCAAGAGCCAGAGCATTTTTTTCATATTGTTTTATTTAAATAATTCTGGTGTGGCTTATAATGACAACCTTGCTGTTCATAAAAATATTTGTTTTTTTCATTTAAGATAAACACAAAGGATATAATTGTGGGAACCATCACCTTAGAAAAATTACACCAGGTCCATATTCTGCAGCTTCTAAATTATTAATTGTTTTAAACTACATTTTTAATATAAACTTTAAAAAGTTAATAAATAAATGATAAACATTTTACTAACCACTCAACTTTAAATATTATAGTACAATATTATGATATATAGTAGGTACTCTCTTTCGTTACATAAATGTGTGAAAAAAGACTTTCCAAAATTTTTAATAAATTCTCTGACACTGAAATTGACAAACTTTCCAGAAAGTGGACAAACTGGCACCATCTTTAAGGTGGTAATTTTGTTTATTTTATCAACAATATTTTTAATATTGTAATGTGCAATAATAAAGTACAAAAATCCCACATCAAAAATTCATTGTTTTCATAAAAAAAAACTAAAAAAAAATCACCTTACTTTTCAACTGTTTTTTCAGAACAATCACAATGTAAATAATCATTATATCTATAATATCTTGTTGAAAAGTAACAATCAACAATAATTTCTATATCATTTTGAAATTATAATAATTTTCAACCACATTTTTCAAATAATATACCATTTTTCATATAATTTTTTATTTATTTAATATATAAAAAATCTATGTAAATATATATATTTTTTCTTCTAATAAATATATTACTCTATATAACTATGTGTATAATTTTATATATATTTACTTATTTGTATAAGGCATTTGATGATGTAATCATGTTACGATAAATTCGTATATTTATAAACGCATCTACCTAGTAGTACAAAAAATTAGTGTGCATGAAAACTGCACATAAAACTTATTTAACATTATAAAGTCTGCTATATCAATATAACAATCAATTGTAGAATATTTTGTTATCCGATGCAATTTTTTAAATCGCTTGATTTTTTAACAACAATATTGTGCAAACCACAAAAAAAAGTCTTAATTTAATAAGGCCACATTTTAAAATCAGTTTTAGCAGTCGACACTAGATTATTCATAAGGCAGTTCTTTGACTATTTGCTACAAAGGTTATAATATAATTCGTTTGTTTTAGTGGCTTGGACTAAGTAAATAGAAATATCTAAATGTACGATATATACAGTGTTAAATATATACAAACAATTCCTAAATAACAATATATTTAAATCTTATTATATTTTGAAATTTGATCTGTAGAATATTTAAAAAAATGTTTTTCTCTAACAAATAACTACTATGCAAATTAAACAATTTTCTAAGTAATTGTATATTTTTTATTTTTTTTTAATAAGTCACTAATGCCTTTTTTATATAAATAAAGCAAGGTACAAAAATATTCCTTTCAATAAAAAATAAACAAGATATTTGTGTGTTTAGATTATTGTGTATATATTTATATATTAAATATAGATATCCTATTGCGTTTGACACTGCATATACAGCACCTGAGTACAAATAACTGAGGAAGTACTTGTAATGTTATTTAGTTTCCGTTACGTTACGATGTATGATCTTTAAGTGCGCCATCATGTTATCTTTCCTCGTAAACTCTTTGTAGCAAACAGGACATGGGAAGACTTTGATATCACTTTTATGTGACGTCATATAATGCCTACAAAAATTACTTATATGTGTGTAAATTCTATCACAAATTTTACATCTAAAAAGATTGTCATTTTCCCTAACGCAAAAATCACGGGCCGATTTATCAGGATCGTCTACGATCTTTTTATAATTTCTACGACTAATATTTGTAGTGGTGTCAGTCATTAGTACATTGGGCATATTTTCATCGATCATTAAATCAGGTTGGTAAATATCACAATTGTAATTATTGTCATTGATGAGTTTTTTGATCTTTTTTGAGCTGAATTTGACTTTCGGAGTTGATGTTTCCATCATGTATGTTTCTAATATGGATTTTGGATCAAATTTAAGCTCTAAAGTGTCACTAATAGTGTCTACATCATTTGTGGATGAGTTTTCCTCATAAGAGAAATTGTTGTAATCTTGATTCGTCGATGATGTACGGTCATTACTTTTTTGTCGGTGGTCTTTTTCTGAATCTAAAACAAGAATATCATATTTACTTTCTTTGTATTACCTACTGTAGTTAGCAGAGTTCAAAAATATACAAAAATTAACTTAAATATCCATAGTACTCGTTCAAAAGTAATTTTATGTATTAAAATTGTCAAATTAATTTAAAAAAATGAAAATGAATATTAATCGTAAGCAAGCATATCACATTTTACCAAATAATTAGTGTATAAGCAACCTAATAAATAAACTTTTCATATTTTCAAACTCTGTTGCAATTGATATTTTATTTTTCAAGTTATATTAAACTAAAGTATAAAGAATAAACAGCATGATACTTTTTTTAAATCACTTATAATTATAAAATCTTTTACATTCTTAAATATGGTGTCTGCTGTAATAGTATCTTCATAATATAATAACTATGTTATTTTTGAAATTGATCAAAGAAAGTTTATTTTTATGGGTTATTGTTGTTATAATGAACTGTTTAAACTTTTTACCGATTAATATAACCTAATTGTTGAAGGGAAAAGCTATAGGGAATAAGCCCGAAGCTTCGGTACAAACTGTGTCAACAACATTACTTATTCCGGTTAGCCGCTGGCTCATCCCTATTTGCTCTTCCCCATTGTTAATGACAATTAATCGACTCACCTTCAAAATTTGTGGTGTTTCATTGAAGCACTTTTACACTATAATTCCCTTTAGCTTTTCCCTTTTTCATAAACATGAATCGAAAACAGAACTTGTAAAAACTGAATCAATTATAAAAAGTGGAACTTAAAGAATTGTAGTTTTAACTGAAAGATTTTACATTAATCTACTGTAGAAAAATTAAAATTATTGTATTCAATGAATTTCATAAATTTGTTTTTGTATTATATTATTTATTATTTTACATTATAAAGTTTAATTCAGAATTTAAGAAAAATAAGTTGGTTTAGATATTGATAAAATATTTATAGTCTTTTTGTGCCTTTAAAAATTGTTTTTTTTTTATTTTAATATGCTAATAGAAATATTGTAAAAAAAATTATTTGTAATGCAACACATACAAACAATGTGGCACAAAGAGAAATATGTAGGTATTATTACACACGCTTTTTATGGATAAAAAAATAAAGGCAATTTTTTATATAACTGATATTTTTACTACTAAAAATAATTAGTATTTAAATATTATTAATATACTTCTATGATAGTTGCATTTTTTTAAATATTTACATTATTATAATAAAAATCATAAAAACATATGATTTATGAAATAAAATTGCCATTACTTTTTTGTCTTTAAAATTGTATTCATATTCTGCAAGAAAAAAATGTATACAAAATCCATTTAAGTTACATAATTCCCACATACCTGACTGATATTCATTACTAAGGTACGCATCCTGCTCTCTCGAGGTCCCCGCTAAAGACTGGTCATTTTCGTCTTTCAAATCATCCATTTTCTCATCAATTTCTGTTGCATCGTCACCTTCTGCTTCTGTTTCACTTTTTATATCACCCGTGTGGAATCCGTCCATATTCATTTTAACTTCTAACATTTCCGGAGACCCTCTGACCAATGGAGCTCCATCGGCATCGAGTGAAGGTGCTCCGTTGGAACTTCCAGATAACTTTCGAGGCCGGCCACGTTTTCTCTTAGGTTGCGCTAATGCGTTACCTAATAACGGTGACATTGACTGATGACCAAGCGGTCTTTTCGGTGGGGCAGGAGGCATCCTATGCATCGCATTATTGTTATTGTTTGAAGAAGAAAGTCCATCATTTTTATCTTCAACTTCCGTTAAACCTTTGATTCGTAACGTTTCTGCAACTCTTAAAAATCCAGTAAGACGTTCTTGTTCTACACTGACTTCTCCTCTGTACATAAATAACAATAAGCTTTGCATATCTTGTAACTGAACATCTTTAAGAATAACTATAGGATGTTTGTCCGGGTGACCAATCAACATTGTTTGAAAATACGGACTACATGCGGATAGAACGATTTTGTGGGCATAGATTATTTCTCCTTCAACACAGAGCGATACATCTACAAACTTTTGACTTTGGAATAACTGATCGAACACAGAAAGTAGATTTGATTGGTGGTTGTTCCACCGCAGGCAGAATCGCTGTGCCTGCTGTGGAGGAGGGGCTACAGGCATGTTATTACTTTGTGGTTGAAAGTGCTGAGGAAATCTATATCGCGCATCAACTGACATCGCCGCGTTTATTGCTTAGACAAATTATTTTGATTCTATTATGTTGTTTGCCGATGCTCACGATTCAAAATTCCTGAAACAAAACAAAAATTTATGTTTAGAAATCATTACATATTATATAAATAAAATAAAAATAATTAAAGATAACTTAAACATCTACTTGAATAAAGATAACGATTTTTTTCTTTGGGTTATTTGCAATTAAATTGGTAATAAGAATAATAAATTATTTTTTTTAAATTAGGTACAAAGGAATAAGAACATGATAAAATATAAAACATTATTAAGTTGATCTACTAAATACAACACTTAAAATTTTATTGAAATTATTCTACAAAAACGAAAATTATATAAAAACTAAATATCTAATAAGTCAAAACAATTTTCATCTATTAAATTAAACATGACCTAATGTCTGTGTAGGTATAGGTACATATTACACACCCTTATTTAAATTCTGTTAATTTAATATCAATACTGTCAATACATATTATATTATATTTTTAATAACTTTACAACCCCTGTAGGTCGAGATTATTCATAAAAGTATGATCTCATCGTTGCTATGGGAGTAAGACCCCTTAACTTAACACGTCATATTATTTTAAAACAGTAATACTAAAAACATTAAATACTCATTGCAAGAAGTTATAAACATCGACAGTACAATGATGTTTTCGTATATTACCAAGTTTGAATTTAATAACAAATGAATATCTTTCAAAACAAACTTAATAGTTTTTATAACAAAATATGAAATGCATTGTGAGCGAAAACTGTTTTTAAATAACGCACAATTTAAATACCTTGCATTTATAAGTAAAAGAAAAAATATCAAATAGTACACAAACATTATGTTGTGATTAGCTAATATATTTTAATTTATGATAATAGCCGATAAACTCGAAAGAGCATGTCGTACACTTTGTACCATAACACACACAGTATAAATTTTCAATAATCACGGATTTATCCGACGAAAAAAATTAAATCCCCCGCGCAGAAAATCAAGGTCTCTACAATCACCCACACACGGAATCGTACAGGTGTCTGTACGAACTGTCGTTACATCATAACCAGGGGGGTCACTAACAAACAAAATATACTGATCGCAACAATAGAAATCAACAACTAACCCGACACAATCAAACCATACAATAAACAGTCACGTCCGAGCGAACTGGACAACCCCCGCGGTCTCCGAATGGGTATAGCCCTTCCGCCATTTTAATTCCTAGATACGATTCCACATACACACCCCGCCTACATCACACACGATTTACGCAACCCTTTCGTCGTAGGGGTCACGTATACTCGATACTTTACCCCTACGGAATAGTTAAAATTCAATTGACGATTTAAATACGTGTTTTATAAACTATGCGGGCACCCAACATCGAGTCCCTGGTACAGATTAATTGAATATATTGATTTTAAACCCAGGGTAAGTGAAGTCATCGACCGAACTGCGTATAAGATATGCTATTAAAACTAAATAACACACTGCGCACGTTTAAAAACACCGTCACTTTAAACAACAAACACTAATTATGTTTTATAAACATTACCTTATCATAATCAGCACAATATATCGACGAGGGATGATATCCTTTCAGGATAAAATAATTCACGTTAACTCAAGTCGCCATGTCAGCAGCACTGACTAGATCGGGAAAACTCGTGTCGATTCGTTCGCTGACGCGGGGTAACACACCACGGTGGGGCAGCGGGCGCGAGCCCCGCAAATATTGCAAAGTGCAAATATTCAGAAAAGTTAGCTAATCTTGTGACTATACACATACAAACATACATATATACACATCAGGGCTGTATCTACGCTCAGCTGAATAGTGTCTTTTCATCATCATAAAAACACTGGACCGATTAAAAAAATTATATTCACGAAAACAAAATTATCGGCACAACAATCAACTCATTGTCATCGATTTAAAAAACTACCCTAAATTATTCATTGTTGTAATACACATACTAAAGAGTTATGTTAATATATTATATAAATATTAAAAATGCATTCATATGTCTAAACGTATATGAAATCACAAACACATTTAATTGAACCACACATTATAGAAACCCCTAATATATAAATAGCCACTGTATTTATAGCACCACCGGTATAAATTTATACAATCTACTCATCGCACAGAACCGCGTTATGTTAGTGTTTTTTTAAACAAATATGTAATAAAATTTCAAGAAGTCTTATTGTAATCACAAAAAATACACGGAATATTACTGCGGACAGTTAATATCCGACATAATTTTTATCTTCGTAACAATGGATGTACGAGAAAAACCAAGCAGTGGGTATACTTTCACAACAGTTATTTCTGGGTACCGTTATACCAAAGTTACACGCGCATCTAACGCGTACACTGTTAAAAAATTATCATTTTTGTGTACTTGTATACTGAAACATTCAAAGATGACGAATCAACATGAAAATTATTTCAATCTCTTACAAATTATTCCTGCTGAATATAAGGGTACCTATTACCTATCAAATATTTAAACGAATATGAAATTAGAATAATTAGGTATTTTTAATATTGATTATTCAGTAATTAAGAACACAATTATTTTCAGATATATTTAATTTTTAATCTTATGTACCATCTATCTTCGACAATGTATAGTGCCTACATTGTTATCTACCTGTTAACATAATAATCTAACATATTGTAGAACAAATTTAATATGTATATTTTTACAGCGTAGTTGAATAGGGTATCGCCATGAAAAAAATAATAATATGCGATGTCCTAGATAATCATAAAGCTTGCTAATTCCTCATAGACGAAGAAGTGTAGATAGAAGTCAGTACCTAGCCCCCGAAAATCAGGCCCATGCGGCGGCGGCGACGAACGATTGTGAAACCTCCTCCTAGAGTTTAATGAACCTGATGCTGAAACAGTTCATGGTTTCGCTGAGACAAACTAGACCCATAAATGTGGTGTTTCAACCCATACGAAATTGTCTACTTTGGTAATAGAATCCGATTTGAATTCCATTTTAATAATTAATATTGTTTAACAATTTTAATAAATTATAACATCATTGTTATGATAAAATGAAAACTGAAAACTTTAGTTAAAATAATAGGAAATCTTTTACTTGATTGGGTGTTACATCAATTCTAATTTCATTTATAATTTTGAGCTTCTATATACTACATACATACTATAAATAATGAATTTGTACCATTGTACTGTCGTATCGTTAAGAGACCGAGGTATGATAAATATAATTAAAAATAAATACATTAATAGTGAAAATTGAAATAGTAATATCATTCATTATATACATAATAAAATTTTAAGTATTGTTTCTGTTAATATTATTCGGAAACATTGTTTTGAATAAAATAAAATTGAATACACATAATTTATCAATAGATGTTTATTAAATACTCGTAAATTTATTATAATAGCTAATTAAATATAAATTCTGGTAGTAACCAATTAAAATAAGAATGTCAATAAAATTACACTAAACTTTATATACTATAATATGTATATTGTACTTATGACTTATATATAATATAACAAGTGTAGTATTATGTATATATGATATGTAATATTATGTGATCTAAAAATGCTATTACCTGCAATATACAGTTTTTTTTAAATAATATAAGAATAAATATTATTAATTGACTGGGAAACACACACATTCTTCGAAAAAATATACCGTGGAATTTTTCCTTTTTTCTTGAAAACAGTATTCATTGTTATACTTATCAACACAGTTTTCTTTACATATGTACAAGGAAATATGTATACAAGGTCAGTTTGACAAAAAATAAAATATATTTTTGGTAATTACTTATTTAGAATCAGTATTAAAGAATATTTTAATTCAAAAATTATAAATTACTATTACACTCTATTAAAAAATAATATAGTTATTATATAATATACATTTTATATACCTAAACGTACGTCTATAATATTAAAGAGTTAAATTAAAAAATTCATCTTATTTAAGAATTTTAATATTACTCAATAACAATTATTACGGGTTATCTGTAATTTTTTTTATCGGAGATTATAAAATTTAATATTGTACTTATATGATTACACAAAATGCATATTAATAAACAGATATATCTTTATATTTAGATATATAAGACATTAATAAAACATAAAATACAAATATTATTAAAAATAAATAATAAATTAAAATAAATTGGTGAAAAAATAAATATAAACTTACAAAAATCAGGATCACAGCAAAACAAAACACACAAAACAAAAACAAACAAATAAATAAATAATATTCATTAAACAATCACAATAATTTTTTTTCACGTTCACTGAACGTCGCACAACAATGATAATCCAATTGACACATGATTGTTAACGATGAGGGCGGTTTTTTCATCCCTTGGCAGCCCGATGACGCTAGCAGGTTCTACACCCTCCAAATCCTAAAATCATACTCCTGAAGAGTCGAGATACCGTCAAGTTAGGACCCCCACTACCATAGGTTTTCATATTATGACCTTGGGTAGTATGGATGTACAGTCGCCCGGATGTATTGTCGGCAATGCAGATATGTACTTGTTGCGCTATTACATGTTTGGTCTTTTGGAATCGTCCTCTTCATACTAGGGTTAGGAAATATTGAAATGTTAGAAAAGTTTTGCCGAAGAACTTTGTAATTAATCAAATACAACATTTGATTCAATTTTAATTGAGTTAATAAAAGCTAATTTTATGAAAAATAAATATATATTTGTGTGTTAATGGCTGTTAATTATAAGTATTTTATAATCGAGTATTGAATTGATGTGATTTAGTTCTTGATAAAGTTCTGATTGGTATCAAAAATATAGTCATGCATATACCCCCACTTTTACGGCCAACCTTCATCAGTTAATCCGGATTAACTAAACTAATGTTTTTTTTTTCGTATTTTTCACTCGTTTATATGGCACGAGAAGAGAATGATGATACTAAGTGCATTAATAAAGCTTATATCTCTGATTTATATTTGACAATCCTCTTTGGTCTCAAATTTTCCAACCAACAATATAGGAACAAAACTAGGATTTCGTGCGCTCAAGGAAGGAGCTGTATCAGTGCCCCCTATATTCAGAAAAATAACTTTTGTTTTTATTTTTTTGATTTCTCTGCCCCTAGCTACGCCTCGGCGACAGTCTCGTTTCGGCTTTCCTCGTCAAAATTTAAGTCAGTTTCGTCTCAAACTTGTCTCGAACACGTGGCTGAAACTTTTCTCCATATCGTGAGAATTCTAACTGTTTTATATAAATATCAACATCAACTTTTGTTACAATTAATCGTTCTTTTAAATAATAATAAATAAGTCTTAGATTATTCATATTTTATATTGTAATCTTTTATAAGTAAATAAGTATTTGTTTTGTATTCTTTTTACTACTTTGGACTTACGTATGTCAATATTTAAGTCAGTCTATCGTCTCGGTGTGAAGCCCTACTGATATATCTTAAACATGCGTACAATCAATTTTATTCACAAGTTTATAATTCAACACTTTATTTGTTAATTAATGTTAATTAATCCAGATTATCATTTTATATATCCTCACAAAGAGGTCTTTACAATTGCACCGACAAAAAAGGTAAGTCTAAAAAATTTTGTGTGAGGGGGGGGGGGGGTAACTAACATTTTTTCTGGGTATCAAACTTTATTGGAGTTAGTTTGCCACTGGTATTGAACATTGATTAAGTTTTCGAAGTTTTTCGAATAATTCGAAATTAACAGTTTTTTTTATGTTACATTTGATTAAAATTACATCATATTTACGTATTTTATTAATATGATTATTAACATTATATGGTTGGTATATGGTATATAGTATATGTATTATGTTTATTGCATATACGCTCCGCTGGGTAATTCAACAAATCATACATATAATCAATTTCGCGTTTGAAAAATTAAAAAAGCCGTTTTACTATATGTGTATATTTATAAATTGCATTTTATGTGTAATAATCATTTGATTCATTTTCTGTTATTAATGTATCAATAAGATAGCAATATGATCAGTGGCGCGTTATGGTATAGTGAGGGGCCTCAGGCAGGATAAATATTTAGGATAAGGGACATTTTTTGGCTCTTCGTATACTTTTGGTAAAGTATTTTGTGGTTCCTTAATCAATTGAGAGCAAATAAAAATCGTCACCAATTTTTTTTGATGAACAAAAAAAGAGGTGCTTACTTATACATACTGGTCCCCCTTTACCTCGGGGCCCTAGTCAGTTTCCTAGTATCTACTGTATACTCTATTATAACGCGCCACTGAATACGATTACGAATAAATAATTTATTATATTAAAGAAAAGCTACCTAGATACTCTATTTTCGAGATAAAATTATGCCTAAAACATTAATTAATACAATTAATAATAGGCTTTTAATTCATGGTTGTTTGCAGGAAAACAATTATCTTTCGACATATGATTATAATAAATTCAATTAAATATTATTTTAAAATTAAATTTTGATTTACATATACAGGTTTTATTAAACACCATTAAAATAAAACTGGAAAAAATATAAGTAAAGAAATCCTAATTTCGCTCCTGTTTTTGCAATTGATAACGTAAATAAATACACATCAGTATTTTTACTAAGAAGCATTAGGTACACGATACGTAATCAAGGACTAGTGTGTGTATAGTCATTCGTAGGGCCTACGCTTACACGTGTCAGCCCTACCGCGAGCTAGGGTTAACCCAGCCGGCCAGTCGCGCAGTACATATGCCGGTTAAATATAGTCGCCGCAAATAACGGACTGGGCCGCAGCCACTAGATGGGGCTCGCATCTCTACACGTGCATGGGGTGTTGACCCCCTTAAAAAGTAGAATCTGTTGCGTTTGTCTCTGCTCTCTCTTGCCGTCGTGATACCCTCTCTCCTGCTTGCCCCCTTCCGCCCCCCGTGTGCGGTCATAGCGCAACGCCGCCGTCTAAATTCTACACGCACTCACGCACAAATAACCCACTCATTGCACTACGTGATATGTATGTATGTGTGTATAGTAGAACATCGGTGATGCGAAACGTATTAAAACACTAAACGCAACGTAAAATATCTATGAAATAATAACAGATTATTTTATGGAGCCCACATCCTATTGCGGGTCCTCATATCATAATTTTTGACGGTTCCTCTTCCACTAAAAAAATAACAACTAACACACTGGCCCCCCAATGCTAAGACCCTGTTAACAAAAATTTTCATATTTTATTTGAACAAAATTCCTGTCGAACAAATTTCCACTCGAACAAAATTCCTTCGAAGAAAGTTCCTTGAAAAAAATTACTTTCGAACAACTTATCTACATATATATAGAACCTTTTTCGCACCTGCATCAGATCGACTTTGCTTAGAACCCCTAATATTCAAAAGCTCCAATTAAAATAAAATCGTATAATAAAATTTATAATATTTTTACTATAGGTACAGATTTCAATATTCATTTATACTTACCATTTGCAAAGTTATTAAAACTGTTTAATAGGTACAAATGAATAAACAATACAAAGTACGGTAAGGAAAAAAAGTATCTTAACTATATTGCAGCACAATGTTATGGGTAGCAAGTTATAGTAATAGTAATATAAAAATATAATAGTTGAGGCCTTAGGACAGCTCTTTAGATCTTTCGTAAAGCTCAAGGCTGAGCTTTTCAGAAATCCACTATAAGAAAATTTTGTATTTAAATCTTTGCGTATTCTACCTTTAATGTTGAATTGTTAAGTGTTATTATCAATTAATGAAATTAAAATTATTTTTATCAATTTTTATCATTAATGGATTTAAAGGAAAGCATAATATTCGAGTCATTTTACTTCGGAACCCAAAAAAAAAAAAAAAAAAAACAGTACCGATTTTGATAATTTTTTTAATGTTTGTTATAAAGTTCTTTGCTGTGTTAAAAATATGTATTGAATATCAATGAAATTTTGAATAACTGTTCGAAATTATTTTGTTTAAGAGTAAAAAAATACAAATAAGATAATAGACGTTTTCCATTTTACAAATAAATATTAATATTTAATCTTGACAAAAATATCTTATTTGTGACTTGTTGAACTGTTTCTAAAAATTTCAGTCCTTTGAGTTAATTTTTTTTCAGTGTTATACTACTCACAATTTCCGGAAAATTATTTGAAAGTTTCTGAAAAATTTCTGTAATAATTTATTCAAAGAAACACGCAGTTTTAACAAAAATTTTAATAAATTTACAAATATAGAAGAGCTTTTGGAAAAATTTCGGAAAAAAATCCGGAAAATCCTTAATTTGACAACAAATTCTTAATCGGTGACTCCTAAAATCCCTCCAAGTTACATTTTCTCGTTGAAAATCAAACTTCTTCTTCTTCTGTAACTATTCATGTCAGACAGCTCCTTCGTGGTTGAATGTTATTTGGAGTGTGTGTTGTGAGTGTGTATGTGAGTGTAAATGTGTGTTAGAGAGCACAGGGATACAAGATGGAATGGGAAGTTAAATCAAACTTAATATTATGAAATCTTTAAATTATAAAAACAATCAAAATCCGAGTATTAACGATTTTTGAGCTTAATTGTGACTAATTTATATACATAGGTAGCGGGACCGCATATTAATTTGGATTTTGTAGATTTAAATGTATTCCATATATAAAAAATTAAATCAAATTTAAATGAATTTATGTCGTGAAAAATTCTACGAACTAATTGTAAGAATCCGTTATTATAAAATGGGTTCATCCCCGATGCCTATACGCACAACAAGAATCTCTAATACGGTGTTTACACCGAAAAAAAAAACAGAAACATCGTGTCTTTAAAATACTTCGTATTTAAAAATGTATAGGGTTTATTGCTTTTTGGTCATAAAAACACCGTGTTTCTGTTTTGTTTTCTCGGTGTAAACACCGCATAAGATTCACAAAAATCGTTTTAACTTTTAAATAGAAAGAATTATTACTACATACTTGAAATTTAATTTATTTCACTTTAGAAGATGTGACACAATTTCTAATCTGACAGTAAGCCTATTATTATTAAAATTTTAAATTACTAACAGTATTGCATATCGATGAACCAATGCAATAGGTTGTATTCCTCAAAATTCTCGAATTGACGTAAAAAATGGACCATGTATGGTAAAATAAGACCAAGAAAAAACATATCTTCATTTTTTTAGTTTGTCATTATTGTTTAAAAAATATGAAATATAAAATTAAAATAAAAAATCTGAATCAATACGAATTTTTACCCAAAAACCGAGAATACTTCCGTTAATTGGATAGTGTATAGTGTATAGCATAGTAGGTGTCAATAGCGCAAAGTCAGTTTGTCAAGGACCGTGTGTATTTAATATAAAAAAATTTGTCAAGACATACACCAGTGTATGCCATAAGGGTTCCGAAGTATATACTACGTGGACTGTTTAGAGCCATTTACAGGTGAATATTTGAGTTAAAAATAAATATAAAAATAGGATCATATTCTATTAATTCAGATCTACATTTTGACACCCCACAAGCCTAGATATTAAAATAAAATAAAATCCATGACGCCCCTTCCTATTTTTTCAAAATTTGAAATGATATTGTTGATTTTAGTATTTGTCGTTACTAGTATTATAAAAACCCCATTACCAATTTTTTTTCAGATTTTTTTAATCAGTAGTTACCGAGCTAGAGAGGGGGTGGACAAATTTTTGTTTTCTTGAAACCCTCTGCAGGCGCCATTTTTAATTAAGAAAAAAAATAAAAAATAGTGTCATATTTTACTCACTGAGATCTACATTTCGACACCCCACATGCCCAGATAAAAAAATAAAAAAATAAAAATGTATGACACCCCTCCTTTTTTCTCCAAAATTTGAAATGATATTGGTGACTTTAGTATTTGTCGTTGGTAGTCTCACCAAAGCCTCATTACCTAATTTTTTTCAGATTTTTCGAGTCAGTAGTTACCGAGTTAGAGGGGGGGGGTGGACAATTTTTTTTTGCTTGGAGCCCCCTGTAGGCGCCATTTTTGATTTATAAAAAAAATAAAAAATATTGTCATATTCTACTCACTGAGATCTACATTTCGACACCCCACATGCCCAGATAAAAAAATAAAAAAATAAAAATGTATGACACCCCTCCTCTTTTCTCCAAAATTTGAAATGATATTGGTGACTTTAGTATTTGTCGTTGGTAGTCTCACCAAAACCTCATTACCTAATTTTTTTCAGATTTTTCGAATCAGTAGTTACCGAGTTAGAGGGGGGGGTGGACAAATTTTTTTTTGCTTGGAGCCCCCTGTAGGCGCCATTTTTGATTTATAAAAAAAATAAAAAATACTGTCATATTCTACTCACTGAGATCTACATTTCGACACCCCACATGCCCAGATAAAAAAATAAAAATAAAAAACGTATGACACCCCTCCCCTTTTCTCCAAAATTTGAAATGATATTGGTGAATTTAGTATTTGTCGTTGGTAGTCTCGCCAAAGCCTCATTACCTAATTTTTTTCAGATTTTTCGAGTCAGTAGTTACCGAGTTAGAGGGGGGGGGGCAAATTTTTTTTTGCTTGGAGCCCCCTGTAGGCGCCATTTTTGATTTATAAAAAAAATAAAAAATACTGCCAAATTCTACTTACTGAGATCTACATTTCGACACCCCACAAGACTTGGAATACATTTTTTTTGTTTTTTTGAATTTGCTTAAAGCCCCCTGTAGGCGCCATTTTTGATTTATAAAAAAATAAGAATAAGGATCAAATTACACTAGCTTGGTTACACATTTTGATGTGCCACTTGCCTTGGTATAAAAAAATATATTTTTTTTTGCTGTCTTTAGCTTCTTAGCACCCCCCTAAAAATATTTTTCCAAAATATTTGTACATATTTTACTAGAGGGTGTCATTTTACATATTCAGTAAAAATTTCAAAGTTCTAGCTTATATAGTTAACGAGCTATTGAGCTTTGAGTGAAAAGGACGGACGGACGGACGGACGACAAAGTGAGATTAATAGGGTTTCTTCGTAACCCTAAAAATCAGCAGACCTTTTTTTCCTTGTTGACTTAAATATGTCAAATGTATTTACTATCACAAAAAATCTGAAGATCATATATGTAGGTATGTATCTAAATTGTACATATATAATTATCTTTCTCAAAAGCGCTTAATTTCACAATAACATCACTAACCGTATCGGTTTTTAAAATTGTCTTAATGAAGTCTTCCACTTATTAGAATTAGAATTCATCTATATAATATTTAATTAAAAAATTATCAGTTTACTTCATTTTTAGAGTTCCGAAAACGAAAACACTCCGTCCGTTCTTTCCTGTCACAGTAAGATATCTCGTAAACTATGAGTTATAAATTTGAAAATTTTAACTAAACTTGTGAAATTATGATCCACATTGCCAGAAATGCACAATATTGTACAATATATAAAAATTCAGAGGAGCTAGTAAAAAGTATACCAAGGCATGTGGAGTGTCAAAATGTAGATCTGAATCAGGAAAATGTTACACATTTTTTATCAATTTAAATATTTAACCTGAGGAGCTTCAAGCAGTCTACTTATACTTAATAGCTGTAGATACTTAGGAACCATAATAGTGTGTAACCCATGTAAGATTTTTTTTAGAATCCTGGATACGCAGTGCTTATTTAGTATGTTCTCACTCTCACCCTAAAGTAAGTTTTAAATATAATTATTTTTTATATGATGCTCAATATAACAATATAAGAATTAAGTACATTTAAAACAATATATAATTGCATAAAATGCCATGAACTTGTGATCTTATAAATTCGTGACCGAGCGATTAAGGTTTAGAATGTAGAATGTACCCAGATGATTTGAAACTACGATTTTATTGTAAAAGTTATGTGTATTTTTTATATATTTTTAAAATAAGTATACTATGTATTAAAAGATACTGGTAACTGCATTATACTCATATATTATACCTATATCAGACACAGGTACAAGGTACAAACACTTAGAGCAGTGTTGTGGTGTTTCAGGGAGAAAGATCCTCCCTGGCAAAATATATTATATCATGGTGGTAAATTTTTGATCGTTAAAAATGTAGTATTACAATTTGCATTAATTCGATGCAGCATATTTTTTAATGTTTTGATTTTTACTATGTAAAACTTCCATTGATGTTTTTTATGTAAGGTCATGGAGGCAAATAAGCCCTAACTTTATTAAAAATGTATATTTTGGGTAATAAATAATTTATATTAAAAAGGCTTTATTGATAATAAACTTTGGTTTATTATTATTAATCTAAAAAAGAACAAAAACTAACTGATTTCTTAAATGCCTTTTCTATTTTAAGACATCTTATAAAAAAGTAACTTTGGTCCGTATTAAACTATGGTAGTAGGTATAATAAGGCCACTTAACTCAATTTAACATTTCCAACTAATTATAATTTTATTTTGCATAAGAACTATGTTTTAATCAACAGTTTTTTTGCTTGATTACAGCTATTAAATAAATAACTCATAATCTTAATTTAACAAAATATACTTATGATCATAAATTGTAATAATTTATTAAAAATCCCAATCTTAAATTTGGGCCTTATTATCCCTAAGGTACTACGGTAAAAGAATTATTTTACCAAGCAAAAACCTATAAAACAATAGAAATCAACTTGCACCATAAACTTTATAGATCGAAGTATTATACCTGAGCAAATAAAAAACAGAAAATACATACGTTTTTTAAACAAAACTTACGATTGTTACTTGTTTTTATAAAATTGAGCATATGCCACCATCTTTCGCAACAAATACAGAGGTACCGAAAAGTTAGCGTGGCGAGAGACTATTCGGTATGTACCTAGTAGTTATTTTTGTGTAAAAGTGTCTTCTATGTGTACATAAAAACCTAGACTAATCCAACTATTATTGTAAATGTGTGATTTTTTACATGGGCCTTATTACACCCTGGGCCTTATTTACCTCAGGTACCTTGGTTAAATATAATTTTACAATAACTTAAAGAATTGATAAAAATAAAAAAAATATATGTTATTTATTCAATCTAGTAATATTTGACAGTACCAAAGTACCAACTACCAACGATACAAGTTCTCTTTTCATATGCTCTACTGTACATGTGCATATAACACTGAAACAATTTAGAACTGTAACACGTATTCCAAACACAAGATGTTATTTTTGTTGAGTGATTTATATTTATTTCATTTTGTAGCAGATATTATCAAATATCTTAAAAGAAAAAATATTTTAAAAGTAATAGTTGTCTAATACTTTTCATTTCTAGAAAACGTTTTAATTTGGTAACTGTTAGAACAGTTTATTATTATTAATGAAAAGGGGTGTCGATCGATATATATAGATTTCATTTAAGAGCTTTATTTCATATCTTATTTTGTAAGATACTTCTATTATTTTATTATCTCATGGTATTCAATTGTGTAATAACTGATTATAATTTTTAGATTCTTTTTGAATAAAGATGAGATACATAATAAATAATTGTAGTTGTATGTACATTATATCAATTTATGATATAAATATGGATTATGAAAGTATATAATTCTGGACAGAAAATATCAGAATATTTTTATATGTATTTGTGTTAATCGCCACTTTTAGTTTTATTTTATTGGTAAACAATATATGCTTTATTACTTTATATTAGTAAATAACTAATTCACTAATGTGATCCATATAAGGATGTTACGTAGCTCCGTTTTTTAAACCAAAACCAACGGATATCCGAAATCATTTCTGGAATATTATTTCGGATAATTCTCTACTGGTCACTCGAGTCCAGAGACTCAAACTGAAGGCAAATACAAATATATAAATAATATAATAATAAATATCCTTATCCCAATTGGTATCCGAAATAATTTCATACCCGTATCCGAATCCGAAACCGATACGTCATATCCCTAACAGCCCTAATTCAACATCCTATTATTTTTGACTGTCCGGGAAAAAATAGGTTAGCTCTACGTAGATCAAAATTTTGGAATATATCTACGAAAGTCTATATAATGAGATTTACTTAGATTTTATTAAATCTATTGAGGGGGGGGGATTAGAGAGTAAAACCTCTTAGATCTATGTAGATATACGGAGATGTGCAATAATGTGCATAGATCTAAGTAATCAACGCAGATCAAAATTTTGGGAAATTAGATATAATTTTTAAAGTAATCTTTTGATTCAATTGTTAAAGTTAAAATACTATGCGCAGTACAATTTTTATTTAAATTCAAGAAAAACTAATAAAATTATAAAACAATTAAAAAACTATTACATAATTTGTTAAAAGTGTTTGCCATTGTATCGCACAGATAATTGAAAACGGAATATCCATTACAACTGTTTTTTTGAATCACAGTCGCAGGTGGAAAATGATCTAAATTTTGACCTCGTATACGTTTTGGTTTTCAGGTGGCTCGACAAATAAAAATCCATCAGTGTAAAATCAGGGTTCTTTTTTAGAAACTCAACTTATTCTCGTCGTTCAATTCAGTGTTCTGGAAACTATGTGTTAAGGTAATTTATAACCATCGTGATTTACGGGACACTTGTATATTTTACTATATTATTAAAAATTATCAACTTTTTATAATAAATAAAATATAAAATACATACACCCCTTTTACTCATAATTTCTATTACAGCAGGTCAACGACCCCAATAACATTTGTATATAAAATAATTTAATAAACACATGAAAGCTGCATCCATATCACAAATACATGTTATCGTAAATAATACAATCTATATAGCGAACTTTCCCTTATGGCTGTCCCTTTAAATTAATGGAGTACACCCGCCCTTTCTATGTATCGTATCTATTTATTTATAGTGTTGAGTACCCGTATATCACCACCATAGGGGTTGCGTTTCATGATTTCTTAACTATTTGACCTTATTATGCATTGAGTTACAGTTAGAATTATAAAGGTACTTAATTCTATGATAATTACATGCAGTCATCACTGTTTTGTTTTGTTATAGCAGGGGTATTCATTTTCAATTGTATTTGTTTTTACCAGACTACGTAAGTATGTTTAGGTAATGTTATTTTATTTTATTGTACCTACCCCTGTAACCAGAGACCTGAATCTGAACCCGATCCCGAACCCAAACCCGAAAGTCGAAAAAAATAGTATTTTGCGAATACCAAGTATTCTAAAGGGTTAAAACGCAAACGATAGGGTTTCCTGTACAAACAAATTGCATATAATATAATAATAAGGTGGTACCAGAAACATGCACCTGAAAAATACCGGCTTTTCAAGTTTAGGGGTTCGGGTTCAGGTTCAGTAAGGTGCCTACCTGTAACTCTATCACCGATGGATCAATTTTGACAAATGAGATGTAAAAATACTCACCTTAACCATGTTAGTGACACTAGGTTCTTAAAAAATCGAAATAAACTAAAATGCGACCGCAAGACATTGTATTGTCTAAAAAATATTATGTTCTTTTTTTTAATTTTCGATTATGATATCCAGGGGCGTCATACGTTGGAGTGCAGGGGATACACAGCATTCAGACGGTAAGTAAAAATAGATAATAACAAATAAGATAATCCTGTTTAATCTTATTTCAGTCGTTTCAAAGAACAATAAATTATAAGATCATTGTTAAAAGAAAATTACATTACTTTCCTTCTCTAAATACGGAAAATTGGAATAGAAATCCATTTCCTGCAGTTAATAGGTATCTACGAATTTTCGTTTCATGAAGAACACTTAGTTGGTCGACGGATCTTATTGAAATTTTTTTCTAGTCTGGTTTTGAGGAATTTTGAATTTTTGTGCTAGCCGAGTACCCAATTCTTTCCATAAACGCTAGGTACTGTTTTCAACGTCATATTGGTGTGAACTGAGCTTGTCAACATTTATTAAAACTAAAAAACGTGAAAGACTTGGGAATATTGATAAAGAAATGAGTGTAGCATTATCACGTATTAGGCCTGATACAGTTAAACCCAATAAAATTAATTATATTGATTAGGTTTTTATAAAAGTATAGTTTTTGTTTATATTTAACTGGTAATTAATGCGTTAACTGTAGTTTTTAATAAAAAAATATGTTCTTGCATATTTTTATTGTTTGTTTAATGACCTTAATGGTTTATTAAGATAGTGTTCCGCAACTTTTTTTTAAATCAAAAGTGTTCTATATCTTCGAAAAGGTTAAGAACCACTGATCTAGGGGGTGTAAAATAAAAAAATCTAACTACCGACTACACTAAAATATTTCAACCAACCAAAACAAGTTGTTTCCAAAATATATATTCGCATGTAGTTAGAATTAATTTCATGTATTCCTTCCGCACCT
The DNA here is from genome assembly GCA_949319165.1 of Sialis lutaria. NCBI lineage: Eukaryota > Metazoa > Arthropoda > Insecta > Megaloptera > Sialidae > Sialis > Sialis lutaria. The sequence continues at coordinate 17,797,755 of OX439231.1, read as the reverse complement.
TGTGACGTGCGACTAGACCTTTTCTGTGAAACTTTTCCTTTTGAAGACAACTTGTTTATAACTTTTTGGTTGAAGCATCCAGCGTACTTAGTTGATTTTAGCTTTTAAAACTTTTTTTTATTAAACTATAGAAATATTTCGTTGATTCAGAGCGGCCAGTATTTCTCTGGAACAAATTTCCCCGACTTTTTCCGGTTTTCCAGGAGAATTTTTACCGTTTTTCCCGGTTTTTTATTTAAAATTTAGTTAAAAAACCAAAAAAAGTCACATATGTTTTCTTTTAAATGTTAATAGATAACTGTTTAAATATTTTGCGAAAAATTGTGTGGTTTTTGCATTTTTATAAAAAATTCCCTAACTTTTCAAGAAACTGGTCACCCTGTTGATTATTAGAATTAATAAAACTAAAATGATGAGAATCCAGTTGCAAAAAAATGTTATATTCTTCTTAATTTGTATAAAAAATTTTGCAAAAAAATCGGAAATTGAATTTGTTAAAGAAAATTAAAAATATTTAATATCTCCCATTTCACTTTCAATAAACGCACTGATAAATTCATTAATTATGACTTTTGAATAATTGTAACATTTTGCTGGCATTCTCTTTTTTTATTATCTTTTTTCTTTTGTCCAGAGTTAATCATAAATCATATAAGACCTTATTGTTATTTTAATCGTTAATATATAAAAATCTACCAAGGGCATACACTATAATGGTTCCGAAGTATGTACTACGTTGGAGCCACTTACAGGTGCATTTTTAATAAGGATCATATTCTACTAATTGAGATCTTCATTTTGACACCCCGCAATGCTAGATATGAAAATAAATAAATAAATCTATGATTTTTTAAGCCCCCTGTAGGCGCCATTTTTGTATAATAAAAAAAAGTGTTATTCTATTCATTGCCATCTATATTTCGACACCCCACATGCCTAGATAAAAAAATATTTTTTTATGACACCCCTCACTATTTCTCGAAAATGATATTGGTGACTTTAGTATTTGTCGTTAGTAGTCTCATTAAAGCTTCGTTGCCATTTTTTTCAGAATTTTTGAGCCAGTAGTTACCGAGTTAGAGCTAGGGAGGGACTGAATAAATTACTGCTTAGAGGTCCTTGTTGGCGCCATTTTTGAGTTAAAAAATAATGAAAATACGGTCATATTCTATCATTTGAGATCTACAATTTGATACGCCACCGCACCGCCTTGAAATACATTTTGTTTGTTGTTTTTTTTTTCAATTTACTTTAATGCAGCTGCCATTTTTTAATTAGAAAAAAATAAGAAAGAGAGTCAAGTTACACTAGTTTGGTTACATATTTTGATGTGTTACATGCCTAATATTTTTTTCAAAATGTTTGTACATATATATTTTACTAGAGGGTGACATTTTACATGTTCAGTAAAAATTTCGAGGTTCTAGCTTATAGAGTTTATGAGCTATTGCGCTTTGACTGAAAAAGATAGACAGACGGATGGACGACAAAGTGAGATTAATAGAATTTCTTCGGAACCCTAAAAACTGTAATATAATTTTTTTTACCGAAAAAGTAAAAAAAAATGTTTTACGTGGTGTTAGGATCTATACAACGCTGTTGATCAAAAAATATATAGAGTAAAAATGGATTTGGGCACAGAAATTACCCCATGATAGTATAAGGTATAAGTTAAAATTATATTATATCAATTTTTTTAAATACGTCAAAGATAATTATAAATAATATGTATATTATAAAGTATTATACAGAATTTGCACGAGAGCAAAAGTTAAGCTAACGCTATCTGCGGGGTACTAAATATATAAATGACAACCCACAGACAGTTTTAATGAATGGTATGGTTTATATTCTTTATATGAATAACTATGACGCATGTGCATTAAAGTGGAAATCAACGATCGATTTTAAATAAGTGATAAGGTGTAACTCATAAATTGCATAGCATTTAATATCATTCATTTATTGCTACTGCTTTAGAATCCTGAGCAAATTCATAACGATTTGACACCACGCAAATAGCGTTGGCCTAGCTATTGCTCTTGAGCAAATTCTTTATAATACCCGAAATAAGCTAATAAATCGTATAATAAATAATAATAAATATATATAATAATAAAGGGGCTAGGAAAATTTGCTAGGTGGCAAGCACTCACAAATGAGTATTTTTTGCTATGGAATTTAGAACAGAGATACTTCAACGTATTGTAACACAGTTGGCGACTCTGGCTAATTTTATAATAACACCACTGTCTTAATACCGTTGGTGTTTACATACAATACTTCCGAGAAATCTGTCAAAGTCTTCGGAAAACTCCTAAATAACTGTAATATATCTCATTGCTAGCTTACAAATTTATGATACCGGGCATACATGAGTATTATTGAAACATAAGAAAACTATGCAAATACGGGAGTCAAAACGATTAACCCTAGTTTAATCCAGTAGTGACTAGTATAATAAATAATTCAGTCTTGACAAAAAACAAACCAAAATCATTCTAACAAGAAGTGATATTTTCAGTATATACGATTAACATTTTAATTTCTACATAGACTAAATCCATAGACAACGGAAAACAATTCAGTACCTAGGGGTATTCATTAATAAACAGTCGAGAATATTGATGTTTTTACATTCAAATAATTAATAAAGTATATTATCAAAATTGATTTAATAGATTTATTAATGAACCACTCAATTATTAAGGGTGTATTAATTAAAGAATGGAATGATTCGAGTTAAAAAACTCTGAATCTTAAAATATTATTTTATAATTTAACTTTTTACAATGAAAAATCTTATTTTATTTTAATGTTTTAACAGCAACTGGTCAAGTAATTGCAATAATATCTGGTGAACAGATTTTTATGAAAAACAGTTAAATTCATGGTGCTTGTGGTAATCTAATATTAATGTAAAATAACTGTTACTTAAATACAGAGTTGGTACTTGTAATTTTTGTAATTACCCATCAAGTTCACTGTACTTCACAAAATATGGACATTATTAATTGTTTTTTTTGTAACGTTTATACATTTTATTAAAATATTTCACACTTTGAAGTTTCTATAGTAATTTCTGAATTATAATTAACTTTTCGGGTATAAGTGTGTGTGATCGTTTATTAAAGTAAACAATCATGCGTGAGTGCATTTTTTATAATTAAAAAAAAAAATAATAATAAAAAAATTGATTAAATGCCCCTGGATTTGAGGATTTTGAAAAACTTTACAAACAATAATTTGTATATTTTTTTCTGTAAAATACGAATATGAAATATATTTCCATTTAAAAAAATGAAGCTGACTTCAAAATGACCTTAAAACCTCCACTCAAAGTAAAACATTTTACCTCCATTGATATTCCCTCTTCTAACCCTGCAACTTTTGTACCAAATATTTTCCCTAAATAACCTTAATTTTCTAGATATTTACTTGTCTCAATTTAAAGACCACCTACGTCTTTTTGTCAAAATATTCCCTCATTTTCATTATCAAAACAAAACATTCTTTATATTTCTTCGGTAATATTTTTGAATTTTCACGTATTTTCAATGTAAACAAACGTGTTTTTAACATCAACAATGTAGTTTTAATTTATTAAGAACTCATTAAATACAAGTAAGTATAGATAAGTTACCTTTAAACGTGTAATATATCAAATTTGTCGCGGTATGTTCAGATGAAGATCCAACATACCTAATTATAATAACTCTATCCTTAAAGTCTTTTGAAGTCCAAGCGCCAGCGTTTATTCTAGCGTTCAGCTGCACACAAAATATGCATTTGATAATTCAGAAACACGAACACTAATTTATTTATGGCTGAGATTCAATAGGTATATAAATCGATTTATGGTTCTAGTTCAACGACGTGCAAATTATTTAGGTTCAAGAACCGAAATATTCTTAAGGTTTATAACATATTGCTAATTTTATTCAATTACAATTATATTGATCTATACCTATAAAAAAAAGATTAAATATGTAAAGTAGGTACATTTTTAGCGCAACCCATGAAGTGGTAGTGCTTATATATGCTCGATTTTCCGTCCGTCCGTCTGACTTCCACTGTGAGATCTCAGCCCCCTGACCACCTAGAGACGGGTTTTCTCTAAACGGTAGGTATGTGGTTCTAGTTTAGCTTATTTTAGGATTTTTTTCGGTCATGACCCCCTCCCCCTCAAAATTTTTCATATATGGTTTCTGTACCTCGTTGGACTCGGGATTGATTCACAAATCGATTGGCAAGGGTATTTTTTGAGTTGTGTCAAGTGGGTTGCGCGGCAACATCAGCATGTGAATTTTGATAAATTTTTTTAATTCCATCTAAAAACTAGGGATCGATTGTTGATTGTTGTATTGCATTTTAAGCAATTTTTATTGACACATCGGGCTGGCTTTAGGGAGTCTGGCGCCCTGGATGAGGTCTCTCCACTCTTACAGTTCTTGTAAATTTTCCTAAAAATTACAAATTTTACTAGAATGTTCTCTTTATAAAAGTGTAATACATGCATGATGGTAAAATTGATAGAAAATAAGTATAAAATTTATAGAAAATATCTAAAAATAGAATGCTATGAATATTTAATATAATACAAACAAATGATTAAAAATTTAAAAATCATAATTTTATGTAGATATTTGTGCCATTTGCTCGCAGATGTTTAGTGTTTCATCTAAAAACTAGGGATCAATTTTTTATTGTTGTGTTGTATTTTTAGCAATCTTTATTGACACATAGGGCTGGCTTTAGCGAGTCTGGCGCGCTGGATGAGATCCCTCTATCCTTGTTCTTGTAAATATTCCTAAAAATTACAAATTTTACTAGATTTTGAGCTAACATTTTTCTCCGTTGGGCCTTCCACCGTCCCTTCTGTGGACATTTTTTTGACATTCAACCCCTTATAGCATGAATGGGGGTTTCATGCTATAAAGGGTTGAATGTCGATTTTTAAAAATTTTATTGAATATTATTTTGCCCGAATTTACTTACCTTTATATCATAAACAGTTATGTAGATAAATATAAAAGAATTACAAAAAAACACCCTTTTACAAAATTCTGAAAAATGTGTTTCAGTATTTATTTTAAGATTCAAGTAAATCCAACAAAAAAAAAACGTTTTTCCCATACCAACTTTTACACTGCTTTAAAGCCCTAGTAGGGGTTGAATTTCGAAAAATAATTTCTTATTGGGAGCTTACGTCAAAAAAGAAATAAATCCCTGAAGCACGTTTCTAAGTCCAGGGGTTTCGGTTCGACGATGATGAATTAGTAAGCTAGAAGTAATTATAATGTATATACCTAGATTACCAACGAGCCTAGAATCATGTTGAAATATTCATTATTGACATTTATTTAAAATTAATATTCTCAGTATCGAGAAATGAGAAAATACTGAGTAAAATTTCGTATCGGCGTGAAGCCCTGTATGAAACGTATGTTTAGTTATGAAAAATCAGAATTTGGTGGTTCTAGATCAGTGGTTCCCAACCTTTTGTTGACCAGGGACCAATAACATATAGGTATAATACATAATAATAACATATTAATGTTATTAATATGAGCAGGGACCACAAGTTTAAAACAATTTTTTTAATAGATTTGAAATGAAAAAGCTAAAAAAGGTCTTCACATTTAATTTTTATGTTTTTTACGCATTGAAGATCTAAAAAAAAACAAAAAGGTCGCCGATAGTTCAAAGTTCATTCAAACTTTGAAATCTTTTGTAGGGACCATTTTTTACCCCTTGCGGATCACCGGTTGGGAACCCCTGTTCTAGATAGACAACTGCCTAATTTGATCTGGTTCTGTTTCTCCTCTTGGTTGATTATCTGAATCTTGTGTAGTAGGGAAAAGCTTTTCAAGGTAGGTACATACAGAAAATAATATGTATGCATGTGGCCTTTACAAAAATATAGCATTACGAGTATATGCCAATATAGGATGTTCGTACACAGTTAAGTTTAATTTTTTCACATATCCATTTATCCTGTTTTTGTTATTTGTCTTTTATTATTGTGTTTTTATTCTTTGATTCAATGTTGAATGGACTAAATATTAAAATTGTATTCGGTAATACATTCTAACTAAATACAAAATCCACCCCTATCTATCCACTTATTTACGTTTAAAGACTAAGTGTTTATTGGCAAATAACATATACTCATTAGGAAAAACAATTAACTGGACAATATTAATACGCATAGGCTTGTCAGAGTAAACATTAGTTTCCTCATTTTATACGATTTTCTCTGACAAAATAAATTAGACGACGCAACTTTCACATTCCTTGTACTAAGAGCTCGGTTCACCACTAAGGATGTGAGGAAAGAATGTGCCGTTGTCGAGATTTAACCTCGATAAAAGTGGGTTAGCCGTCCGGACGACAAGACCAACGCGAATGGCTGCTGCGTTTCCCATTGCTCTCATGGTTTTCGTGAGAATCTGCAGGCCGATTCAAATTTTAGCCCAATTTCAATTGTTTTTATATAATATGTATAATTTCTCTACGGAAACTATGATCTCAATGATACATGAAATGCTGATATTATGCAGTTCTTGAAATTACAGTGTTCATTATTATTTTCATTGAAAGTAGGTACTAATTAAAAGCTACATTCTGGATTTTTTTCAGATTTTTTGCATCGATAGTTTAGAAATTAGGAGAGGGGGCGCTCTGATGGCGATTTTTGAGAGCAAATATCTTATGACTGAAGGGTTAAAATCAGATGTTCTAAAACATTTTTTGTTGCATTTTAGGAAACTTATCTAACTGAGATAAGTGTGAAAAAAATATTTTGTTTAAATCTCATCATTTCTGTTTTTGGATCATCAATCTACGTCCATAAACTAAATTTTATCTTAATAAGTACTTATATAAATGAGAGAACGGGAGGACTACTATATAGCCTCACAAAATTAACCACTCTCTTTAAAGAGACAAAGTGAATATGTATAGCTAGTGTTTCCTCCCGGGAATTCCCGGGAAATTTTGTAGTTTTTTCAGTTCCCGAATCCCGGGAAAAATAAAATTATTTCTCGGGAATTTCGGGAAATAAAAATAATCATTGAAATATATACTTTCAACTGTAGGGGCACTTATATTGTTATTATATTCAATAATGTATGGTATGTACTTTTAGTTAAGAATATGGATTGGAAGTTAAATTTTTGTTTGGTACATCAGGATGTAATTTAAAATGATCTTACTAGCTTGCAATTCTTGTAAGGATTGTTTTAGTTGTTTGTGCATTGTATTTTTCTGAGAAAGAATAAAAATGCATTTTAAAGTTAAAAAGAAAAGGTTTATTATAGTAAAAATTCAAATTGTCAGTTTGCATTCAATGATTGTTTAGAGTTTAGATAGAGTCTAAACTCTAAACTAACAATAAGACTTGGCATATTTGTTTGTTTTTAAAATTCTATTAAAATAGTATTTGCTTTTATAACTTTATATTGTGTTACTACTGCCCATTTGTAGAGGGGGTGCTCACTTTGGGGCGCATTTTGCTAGAGACAGCAAATAAAAAAAAATTATTATAATATAAAATAATTCCTGCTTCCACTTATTGTTAGACTATTTTTCTATTTTATATAATATTTTCTTCATCCAAAGCATTATTATATCTATGCCTCATTATTTCTTTCTTTATAATTTTCAATTAACAATTTTTCTTTAAATGTAATAGTATTGTTTTTAGATAATCACCGATTAATATTAAAATTCAAAAAGTGTTCTTAATTTTTTATTGTTCTTATTATTACTTTTTAAGAGAAGCTATGAAAATGTAAAAAAATATGTATATAAATTTCGAGAATTCCCGTTTTTCCCGGGAATTCCCGGGAATTGCGATTTCCTGTTCCCGATTCCCGGCGTTGGAAAATTCCCGGGAATTTGGAAACACTATGTATAGCCAATACCTGTTTCTTTTCTGTAGGTCTGTAATGACTGCAAACCTGTGACATGACCAAGTAGAATTCTAGAAAGAGACAGGTATTGGCTACATATTCGCTTTGTCTCTGTAACACTTTTTCGCCAATATTTACTTCACAGTTGGATAGGGAATGCTCAGTCCATTCTATAAGTCTATGAATTATATTGACAATATTGAATTACAATTAACATATTATTACGTTAGTCTTTGGGATTCTAAAATATTTTAATGAATACACAGAAAAAAAACTGTATTGGACCAAGAAAACCTTGTTTTGTATATAACAAAAATAATATTTTCTTAATATAAAAAACATACTCTTTATCCAACTACGTTATTCCTTCGTTCAAGAATACTATAGTTGGTTTAAGAGATTATTGCTTATCTTAAGAAAATATTGTTTTCGTTATATACAAAACAAGGTTTACTTGGTTTGAGAAATCCTTTCTACCAGTGTAGTGGGGGTAGTTACTCCATAGACTCAAATAGAGACCTATTGTAAACTGAAATTTTACCATTAAAATTTTGGATAGTAATTTAACTTTTATTGTACTATAGCTTATTTTATTCATAATATGTTTCAATGAGGACTACTTATGAGTTCATGACAACTCTGTTAAATGTTCTGTTATTGTTTATCGTCAAAGTAAAATGTATTTGTTATTTATACCGGTGGATAAAAAACGCTTCCTCAATTGTAATTTACATATTAAATCTTCTAACCATATGATTAATTGATAGATTATTAACTACAGTCCTTCAATAAAAAGTACATCAAATACACTAATGTCTGAATAGGAAGTGGGTAATATTTGATGTCGATGTTAAAAATGAATTTCGTTTCCTCAAAATTGAAGAAGTAACATATCCAGTATTGTATTTGCGATGGATTAAAAACCGTTAATACAGGTATCAAAAACGAATTACACATTTCTTTAGAATCTCTTGATTTGTTCACTGAAAAATGATTTATTTATAGTAATTAAATTTTATTAAGTATTTATAAAATTTAGTAACTAACAAAAATTATTTGATATCAATATATTTAGCTTGATTTCGTTTATCTCATCATATAAAAAAACCTCCCCTCAAAGTCCACAACAAGGTATAGTTGCATTATCCTAATCCTACCTTGTCGTCGGACCTGACTATAGTTAAAAAAATTAATCAAAACCCACACGTGGGTGTTGCCCCACAACACACTTGACACAACTCAAAAAATACTCTTGCCAATCGATTCGTGAATCAATCCCGGGTCCAACGAGGTACATGAAGCCATATATAAAAAAATGAGTGTGGGGGGGGGGGGGGTATGACCGGGAAAATTCCTAAAATGGACTAAACTAAAACCACATACCTACCATTTAGCGAAAACCCGAGGTCTCTAGGTGGTCAGGGGCCGAGATCTCGTGGTAGAAGACAGACGGACGGAAAATCGAGCATATAAGCGCATACCACTTCGTGGGAATGTTAAAAAATCGATTGAATAGTTCAATAAAATTAATGTATTTACTTACATAATGAATAATTATTAGAACTTTTGTTATTCAATGATATAATTAAAAATTATGTCGGTTTTCCAGCCTATCCTATTTTTTTAAATTTTCAATTGTGACCCTCTAATAGGTTGGTATTATTTTATTACTAAATCATCACCATTATAAAATATTCTTACAGAAAATTTTAAAAATAAAGTTTTTATTTGTTGCGTATCTTGATAAAATATAATTTTTTTAAATTATCAATTGTGACCCTCTAATAGGTTGGTATTATTTTATTATTAAATCATCACCATTATAAAATATTCTTACAGAAAATTTTAAAATAAAGTTTTTATTTGTTACGTATTTTGATAAAATATAAGAAAATATTTATTTGACTTGTTTCGAGCAAAAGAAAAAAAATTAATCCTATAACTCATAAGCCACAAATACTTACATTAGTTAACAGCTAAAAACTAAAGAAATCATTGTAGATTAGACACAGACAAGCTCGTACAAATGTACATATGTATACCTATTCATAAATCCAGTTAAAACAACAAATCCTTTCTCTGTACATAAAGTAGAACGAACTACACTGACTGATATCGTCATCGATTGAGATAACGCAAGTTTCAAGATAAGAGGTGTACTTACTGATTACAAACGAGGGATGAATAAACAATATTATAATAGAAATTACAGAAATACACTCACATAATATTCATATGGAATATATTTTATACTTGTGAAAAATTGTGTTAAAATAATATTAATAAATTATTGTATAAATAAACAAGTAAACAGTGGCGCGTTATATAGTACACAATTTAGGAATAGCCTAGGGCCCTAAGGTGAAAGGGGGACCCGAGCTGAGGAAATGTGTAAAAAATTGTATGTATATTTGAAGGCAGGCCTTTTTTTGCTTGAGGAGCAAAAAAATCTTCACTACACATATCTGAAGAGCAATTTTTTTTAGCCAATAGAAAAAACTGTAGGCCCAAATATTTATTCTACTAGGCCCCCGTGCATTATAATAATTCACTGTTAGTAACCATAAATATTTGAACTGCGGATGACTTAAAACTTCAAATTGGTAAAACTTAAACTTTCAAAATGATTTTTTTTGTATTTATTATAAAAGGAGGGGAATGAAACTTAAATTATATCATTTGAAAGGTACTGTGCCATCAAAACAGAACACAAACGTGTTATATTTTTATAAAATATAAAATCATGGCATTTATCATATGAATATTACTTTCTATTTTTTATAATTTTTTATATATTTTATAAGACGACAAAAAGCTTTATCTGGTATAATAATCAAATAACTTACAAATTAATATTAATTAATATAAGTGAGACAACGTATAGTCTTTATATGAAGATGTACTTTTGCAACTTAATTATAATCGACTTCCATTTGACTTTCTATCAGTTTTATTTATATTATTTTAAGCTTTGATTACGTTTGGAACGAAAAAATTAAATGCAACAAATAAAATTTCTGTTATTGATTTATAACAAAATATATTATTTCTCACAATGAAGGTGTTTTAAGTAAGCTTGAGGGGTAGAGGGTAGATACGTTAGAGTAGATAATTATAAATTAATGAAAAATAACTGCACAAATTATAAAAATGTCTACACTACGACAAAATTTTAAAGCCATAACGCCACATATTAAGGTAAACTTGGATCCGACCGACTCTCCTGTAGTCTTTAGATAAAATAGAAATAAAATTGCAATTTTTTTTTCACTAATTTTTTTCATAGATACGAACTAATCATGGCCCGCAAAAGGGAGCGGCTGGGGGGGGGGGGGGGTAAATGGGCTACAGAGGTACTGGGGTTAAGGGAGGCCCAATGCGGCAAGTCAACGAGCTTTTTTTATCATCAAAGAAAGTGTTTTAAATTTCTTAACGGTGGAGGACCCGTAGAAATTCTTGGCCCAGGGGTCCGCGATAGGATGTGGGACTCTGTGGGAGCCATGGAACTAATACTAAATGTTTCCTTTGAAATGTGGTTGAATTATTCTGATGAATATAAACTATTCTGATGATTTTTAACTTATTAAAAAATTAAACCAAAGGAATAAAATAACATTAACTGACAAAAGAATTAATCTCGTAAGGTTTCCTTAATCGATTTTGATGCAACTCCTTATACTTTTAGTTTTAAATATTTGCCTAGATATTTTCTATAATTCAGTTGTTCGGAGGGAGGAACGGAAAACTATAATTTTTAATAAGTAATCATAACTAATAAATTACCATAAAAAAGTAATTATATAATTTATGTAAGAAAGATCTATAACAATTTGTAAATATTCAACAAAAATGAAAGGGTTATTTTCACCCCTTTAATAGTGGGATGCAATAGAGAATTAGTTTACCATTACAATACTATAATGTTTTTTTTTTTAATATTACTATTTCAAAATATTAATAAAAATCAAAAACCATTTGAACAAACGGGTGTTATTATATAGAGGAAAACCGAAAAAATCGTAACACATTTAGGGTGGTTTTCACCCCTTAAATGTTCGTATGAGCACGTATAAAAAATACGTGTCCCTTAGAATTAATTAAACTAAAAGTGTACGAAGTTGCATTATAAGGTGTCTCTTACCGATTTTATAAATTATATTCCCTCATGAGAGCATGCGGTTATTTTATTTTTGTTCTATAATAATCTATTTGTAGTATGTTAGAACATACTTCAGTGCGTTTTCTTTTATATATAAGAAGCTTTTCTTAGCCCAGTATTCAATAAAACCTCCCCCATTACAAAGCTTAAATTTCCATACATTCATGACAGAACACACGTCCCTATGCATAACATATAAAAAAATAGTCGTCTAATTGTAAGACTCTCTTTAAATCATATGTACACCTTGAAGTACACGATTCAAGACTCAAAGGGGTACAATATCGTATACTTTACATTACATACACACATAATCAGGGATGGGTGAGTCTAACAATTTAATTTTTATTAAAAAATAAACTACCCCAATTTTTCAATATTTGTTGCCTCTACAATAGTTGAAACTATTACAAATCAATTAAATACATAATTAATTAATTTAAAATTGGATTTAATTAACAATTGGATAATGTATTGTATAATTGATTTATCTTTTATGTATAGGTACATAATAATGTTGATATTTTTCAATGTAACCGTATAGATTACTTAACAAATCAATTTATTTCAAATTATGTGCATCCAATAATTTAAATATAACCATTCAAGTACAGTAAAATAAATTTGAATTAATTATTGTGGACGAACATGTTAAATAATTTATTAAAAAGTATTCTCAGTTCTCAATCAGACAGTCGAACCAGACGTTTATTTTGCTTTATAAAAAACAACTAGATAGACAGCTATAATTATTACAAATCTATTTAAATTGACTTTCGAATTAAATTTATTCTTCTTTTCTGTTGATGCAACTTTTTTTTCATCCGCAACTTTTTTTTCTTAGAAACCAACAAATTCTTTATACGCGATAGAGCGAAGCTATTTACTTAAGTCAGTGCAGTGGCTGATTCGATACGGGCTAAAAACCGCGGAAGACAAAGAGAAAAATACTAGATCGTATACATTTATGTACACTTGTCTTTCTCTCGAGGGTTCTCAAAACGGTGGATGTTCTTCTTCCTTGAGATAGGATTTTGTTTGATAGAGAGAAATATACTTAAGTATGTTTAGTTATGTTATTCTGTCTCATTTCCTTTGATATGTCAGGATATATTTTATAGGGTTTCAACTGTTATATTAGAGGGCTTTGAACTCACTCTTAGTAACTTTTACCCCGTTGAATATTTGAACGTGCTTAGACAAGGCGGAAATATAGCATGATTTTTAAGTTCTAGGAAATGAGGTTGCCTAATGTTTTGTTTTAATGTTTATTGTGTCAGATTTTCCGACAAGTGTTTTATTTGACAGACATTCTGGTATATATACTAGGTCACTAAGGGGTGGAAAAAATTAACAACGTAAAAAATAGTAGAGTATAATTCTTAACTATGTTTTAAACTTATTAGATTTTAATATATTTCCAAAAATTATATGAATCGATTTGTGTTTTAATTAATTTTACACTTTCTGTATAATTATTTTAATGAAAAAATATTTTTTATATTATCGCAATAATAACTAATTACTGCATATTAAATTGACTTTTTAAGAAAATAATTTTAATACATAAAAATTATGCAAATATGCTATAGCACAATTCCCTCATTTCACAAGCTAATAATCGTCTTCAGAGCTAACGTAGGAGTAGGTACTAATTTGGTACCTACATAATCAAGATGTATATGTAACTTTAATTCAAAAAATTACAACATAATATACACTATACGAAAAAAAAATCTTATTATTTACACATGTTTTTCTTTAAAAAATGAGATGTCATTTTTATTTTAATTAATCATATACGTACTGTATTACAGGAATATCATAATTTAATTAGCATACTAATAATTGACAAATTTTGAAAATAGTTTGCTTTCTCTGTATATTATTTTGAATCTGAACGGCTCCTAGAATATTTTAGAAAACCTATTAATTGAATTTGTTTTTATAAAACCTTTTAAAAAATAATAGATCTGAGTGTTATGAATTTTGCATTCGTTACATTTTTGTAAGGGTTATATTTAATTGCAATATATGTATATTAGATATTATTCACTTTGTACATCAAACATAAATTTTCGTACTTTTTTTTTAATGCATAAGGTGAATATTTAATCATTTTAAAATATAGGCAATCACAAAAATCACCTTAAAATATCAAATCAAATGGGACGAAAGGAGGTTGGTTAGTTTTAACGTTAGGTTAATATATAGAAAATAAATTATTTTAGAAATATTAAATCTATTTGGGCCAAAGGAAAGAGGTTACTAGGTAGGTTAGGTAAATATATAGAGAATCACAAAAATCACAGTAAATATATCAAGAATATGTAATTTTTAAATCTGACAGGTCCAAATTTTAGTCAAATGCAAAGTATTATTTTTTTAGTGCAAATAATTTATTTTTAGTTGTTACCATTTATTTAAAGTGATATTATTTGTTTTGAGTTCAATATATGGATTTGTTTAATGTTGAATAACTTTTCGTACAGTATATTTGTTATAAGTGAAAACGATTAAATAAAAAGTGTTTTATATTAAAACCAAAATGTATTTAAGTAGGTACCTGCAAGCTTTTTTAAAACGCATATTTCATTTAGAAATTCAAAATCTACCAGGTTTCTCAAAAGATTTTTAAACAAGCATATCTTGGTCAATATAACTTTTATACAAAATTTAAATCTTTTAAAATATTGAATTTGTATTTTTAATTATAAATTATTAATTTACATTTTATAAATTAGCGGTTAAATGATACTCCTCTCGCTTTTTTTAATTATTTAAAACATTCATTTATTATTAGGTCCCAGCAGCGTCGTTTACGTTTTTGTAAATCAATTGTTCTAAATTTTTATACATTTTTTTTTAAATCTTAAACATTTTTTAATACATTTCTAACTTAATTATTCAATATATGTATATATTTGATTTAATTATATCAATAACACGTGATATAATGTTGATTAACTTATTATTAATTTTTATTCAATTTATTAAAAAAAATAACTACATTCCTGACATTACAAATATTTTTATTATAATATATCAATTAAATTATCAATTGTAAATTTTCTTAAATATACACGTTTACCTTTACCCTAATTCAATTGTATCATACAGCTCAAACTAAATCTATCAGATTTAAAATTGTATAAGTCCCATCAAAATCGACTCAGTAAGTTTTGCATCGAGTCAGAACAAATAGCCGGACATACATTTTTTTAAACTATTAAAATTGATTATATTGCAGACTCAAAAATTTCAAAATATTTTAGTTATACCTACAGTCAAATCCTACAAATTTATATATCAGTAGGTACCTATGGATTACATACCTAGCTCTTAATAAAAACAAACAAAACAACGAACTTTAAAATAAAACCAATAAAAAAATAATTATAATAAATGCTATAAAACTACAGGTATATCTACCATATATCATTTTCATTAACAAAGCATCACCAATCAAGTTTACGTGAGTTTTATGATTCGCGTGCAATACTCAAGTATCAAGCGAGTCAATCAGTCCAGTGGGCAATCATTATAATAATTTCCCGCCATATTCGAAACACCAGGAAGTCAACAACTTTCGGGTCGGATGTACCGACTGGATCTCATAAGCGGGTATGTATTTTATTAAGATTAGTTACAGCTAGGTTAAGCGCGCGTGTACATGTGCCTGTGTGTGTGTGATGTTGCCCAATCCTTGCCCTGGTGTGCCCCCGGCTGTCCTCCGCGTTGCGCCCCGGCCCACTTCTTCGCCCCTCACATGGCCCCATGGAAGTGGATGTGTATACACACACACGCACACACTCGTAAATATATTTAAAAGGAACCGTTAGACGGATGAAACACGAATTATCTCCTCCGATCTTCTTGGAGTTGCTGCCGCTTTGTTCTTCAGCGTTCACATTATTTGGTAACAAAAATTGTGCTGCGTTTGAATCAGGTTGTTAACCCTTGGAGGAATTGAGGGCGAGTGTTTTGAGGGAAAGTACATGGTTGGGTTTTGAACACATTTATTTTTGTATACTTAAATCTTAAATAAATTCACATTGTTTTACTTAATCAATTCAATAATAGATTTTCTTAAGAAATGAATCTAATAATAAATTATAAAAATAAATCAGATTAAAAAATTTGGATTTTTTATATGTACAACTTAAAGAGCATGAACATGGATTTTGGAATGAAAATATAGCATAATATTTTTTTAATGAAGTAAATAGTAACCACACTAAAATGGTTCTTAATAATCAAAATTCGATTCACTATTATATTATATAAAGTGACCAGATTTTCTGATGACGATATCGGTCCTTTTTATAGCAACAATTAAACAGTTGCCTCACCAGTAGGGTGTAAGAATTAAAATGGCACTTGGATAAAACTTTATTCAACTCGACATGTTTTTTATTATTCCCATTTTTACGATTACAGTCACCGCTTCATATAACGAGCTTTGCTATAACGACCACTTGGATCAACGAAGGGACTACCGCTTGATATAGCGACTTTCCCCTATCCCCACTATAATACCACCGACCGCTATATTTTTACGCGAAATTTAAATTCACCAATTAACGTTAAAGTTGGCATGGTGATGGGAGTCCCTCTCGTCGTTAAATTTAGAGGTTGAATTTTCAACACCGTCGTTATATCGAGCGGTGAGTGTATTTAATAATCAAATGATATAATGTTAATGCTTGTTTTATACCTAAGAGCTACAGGATGCCAACCGCTGCACTAGTAAAATAAAAATATAATTATTAAAAGGAAATATCACTAATTATTGTTTTGTACATTTAGATTCATTTTTATTAACAGCACAAAGTGAAATCAGTGTAAAATCTTTAAAATCAGTGGATACTGTACTAAAAACATAACGCCTGGTCACAGAATTATACAGGAATTGTAGATATTAATAATTGACTGAAAAAAAGTTACAAAATATTTATAGTCATATAATGTCACAATATATTTTTTTAAATTATGATAAAATAATAAAGTGAATTAACTATGTATCTACCTTTGTTGTTTATCCTGCATAAGGCGTATATTTAATCGTTTTTAAATATAGAAAATCACAAAAATCACAGTAAATACATCAAAAATATGTAATTTTTAAATCTCACAGGTCTAAATTTAGGTAAAGTGCAAAGTACAAAGTATTATTTTTTTAGTGTAAAATATTTATTTTTAGTGGAAACTATTTATTTAAAAGGACATAATTTGTTTTAAGTTCAATATATTTCTTTGATGTTCAATAATTAATTTTTGGTGCAGTATATTTGTTATAAGTGAAAACGATTTAATAAAAAGTGTTTATTATTAAAAATAAATTCAAGTCTTATATTTTTCTGATGTTGATATTAAAGTGGCTGCGTTTATTGTAAGATACAGATTCGACGTAGAGTTTTATAACAAAAATATACTTTATCCATAAAAATATTTCCTTTCTTTCAATCAATACTTACTATGCTGTCTATAGAAAATTAGATCCTTAATCTGGATGACGTGATTTGGTTATAAAAAAAATGTAAACATTTATTGGTAAAACGAGATAACTAACACCCTGAAGCCTAAATTCGATAGTACCTAATCATCGCATAAGTATCATATCGTGTATACTCCATTAATGCCATACAGACAGGGGTGTATTCGCAATTAACCCCCTCTTCCCCCCTTCCAACTAAAATTCGGTCGCGGTTTCTTCGAGGTTCTTAAACTTTATCTTCCGTGACCGGTTCATCAACTCTTCAAAAAATTACGAAATAATCTGTGAAATTCCTTCATAGAGAAAAAGGCATACTTACATATAACTGATTTTTCCCACTGTTGCTGAATCACTAAAAAGACGCTTATGGGTGTGCGCAAGACAAAAAACATGTGTAAGAGAGAGGGATATGTTTAGTCAAAGGGCAATTCATCTAATCACGCACATGCGTGTGAATTTGAAAACAAAGATAGGGGATGTATTGTTTGTGTTTGTTAAACAGAGACGATAGTACTGTTGACTTTAATATTTATAGGTAAAAACAGAGTAGGCTCAGAATATCGTGCAACGGTATTGAAACATTTCTTCATATAATAACTAATAACTACCTGTTACAGATATGGGTTTTAAATAATTATAATAACAAGGACAGTCATTGATTTTTGCAAGTAAAGTTTTAAATTTGTTTATTAATTATCCGCATTTTTCATTTGGTTCATTCATTCATTTCATAAGAGGGGTGGAGCCGAGGCTCCGGCACTTAGGCCACTAGGGCCCATTGTGCTTCCCTGGGTTTCTAAGACTTGTTGAACAGGTCCGTTGCTTCAGCGAAGCATAGGATCTTTTTCCTCGACAAGTCCTGAATGTCTTTTGACTCAAGAAAAGGGGAGCCAAGGTATTTGTTCCTTAGTGTTGCAAGTGCTATGCAGTCACATAGGATGTGTTCTGAGGTTTCTTCCTCTGTGTGGCATTTCCTGCACTGTGGGTTAGGCGCTATGCCTATAGTGTGGAGATGACTGTTCATGTATCCGTGGCCTGTTAGGAGGCCCGTTACGATTTTGAGCTGTCTTCTGCTTAAGTTCAGAAGATATTCTGTAGTCTTAGGCGAGTAGTCCTTAATGAAGGATCTTGCTTGTCTAGGTCCTTGTCTAGAGGTCCAAGATTGCTGGAACCGCTCAATGGCGCAGTTCCAGATCTCGTGCCTCACGTTTTTTGGGGATATTCCGAAGGCTGGTTCTGGACCTGTTAAAGGTTCGCACGCTCCAGCTACCGCTAGAGCGTCAGCCTCTTCATTTCCCTTGATTCCACTATGGCCTGGTACCCATAGGATCTTCACATAGTTCTCAGCTGAGAGTTTTTGTCGACATTCCTCGACCAATCGTGGCCCTATCTCGTGAGAAATTAGGGCCATTATGGCAGCTTGACTGTCGGAACAAATGTAGATGTGTCTACTTTTGTATCCTCGTTTGAGGTTTTCATTTGGTTAGTGTATCATTCATTCATTAATATAATATTTAAAAGTAGTCGATGAATTAAAATGATCTTATGGTAATTAATTATGTTCATAATGCCTGTTAAGGGGGTATTAGTAGTCTATAATTTAAAAAATATAAATATATATTTTTTATGGCGAGAACATATTAGAATTCGAAAAACTGTTTCCAAAACCCTACACTTGAATTACAAACGCTTATAGTGATTTTTGTCGTATTTGATTTTTTTTAAATTACCAAGGTATACACGGGTGTATGTCGTTACTCATTATAAGGTTTAGATGGTACCCACTCAACATGCACCCTTGGAGGCGATATTTTTGAGTTATATCCGATATTCTAAAGGACCTAGCAAATTTGCAAGCTAGCAAGCACTCTCAAATGAGATATCAAACTTATATGTATGACAGTTCTCTTTGAGTTTTTAACAGATAGTCGCAGGCGCAGTAAGTTGGTGTTTACCATTTTTTACGCAAGGTTAGTAAATACACTTTAGTAAATATACTTTACATACCTTTTTTTTACTTCCTATGTATGAAACTATCTGTCAAAAACTTCAAGAGAACTGCCATATAAGTTTGATAACCCATTTGAGAGTGCTTGCAAGCTTGCAAATTTGCTAGGTCGTTTATAATACCGGACATTAGAAAAAACTATAAACAAGGTCATATTCTACTGATTTAAATCTACATTTTGACACCACACATGCTCTGGAACATTTATTTAATTTTATTTTTTTCCTACGAACTCCCTGCAGATGCTATGTTTGAGTAAGAAGTTAAAACAAGAATAGAGTAACATTTTGAGAAGCCACATGCCTTGGCATATTTTGCCTACTTTTAGCCCAAAAGCTCTGAAAAAAAATTCAGTAAACACAAGATTCAAACTTACGTATATAGTTTAATAGATATTTTGCTTTGATTTGAAGGAACGGATGGGCGACATAAAACATACTTTGAGCATAATTCTATTATTGTGAATTCTGCCTGAACGTAGTGTAATATGCTAGGCAGGAACGCGTTACACAGTATATAGAGCTGAGGAAATAAATAAAAAACTGTATGTATATTTGAACACATTATTTTTGCTCTCACAATTGCTTGAAAATCAATAAAAGATTATCAGGTATATTGAATGTTGGTATACATTCATTCGACAAAAAATGGGGAGGGGGGGGGGGGATATTAATTCAACCTAGTGCCCCTGACTTTTATAACGCGTTACTAATGCTAGGGTTTTAAGATATGTATTTTAAAGAATTTGAACTACATTTCTTCAAAAAGCTGGAAACAAGACGAAATATAAAATTCTTTGTTTCCAAAATAGGAATGTTCTTTACCACTGATTTAAATTTAATTATATCTTCTATTCATAATATAACAGGATATATAACTGAAGCTACACATTTTTCTTATTTTAACTGTTTTAATCTCCAATGTTCAATCAGTCGTGTCTCTACTTGAATTAACTTTTTCAAGAATTTTTGTGATATTTTTAAAATAAAATTTTTAATTATATTAAACATTTCAACATACTTTTCTTGTTCTTTACTTTTTATAGAAAGCGCATATATATTTTTTGGGTATTTACTAGTTATTTAGAAAGAAAGTTGTATTTTTTAATATTTATATATTTCAATTCATAATGAATCTACAGGTTTATTAAACATAATTGTCCTCAATCACTTTGATGATAATAAAAAAAAACTATGCACACGTAATTTCTATTAGTACCTACCTATGTTTTACTCACAATCAGTTGCGAATCTATATTGGAATCAGGGGATCGTACAACCTTACTAATGTGGCGCCGTAAAATTTTAAAATATTTTTACAAATATATGTATAACATTAAAAATATACATAATAAAATGATTTCAATTGTAACTGAATAAAAACCGCACCTTAAAATTATGTAATAAGGGTCTTAATCTTATTACTTAATATCACATAAACCACAGATAAGAAATGTTGCCCTCTAGATAATATAATACAATACCTACTGTTACCCGTATCTAAATACTAATTCCTGTTACATATTTCAAATACTAATGAAATCAACTATCGAATTTATTTTCAGTATTGATTCAAAAATTAGTATTTTAATTTATTATAATAATATAACTACCTATGTTAAAAATAATTATTTTTTTCTAAAATAATATTATTGTACTCGTATTAAGGACAAAGTAGTTGATAATAATTTAATATAAGATTGTTTAGCAACCACGGATAGAGCTGTCTAAAAAAAAAACTAACAATAAGTCAGTAGACAAAAACTCATGAAGAAGATAAATTTTCAAATATGATAGTTAAGAAATTACCGAATGTCATACCCCGAGTTACGGCTGTTTGACTTATGAAATTTGCATCGAAGTACGTCTTTTAAGCGGCGCGATGTTACCATACCCAATCTGCTATCAACATAACTTTGTTTCGATTAGCGGACATTTTCGGAATACATTCGGCATAAGTCTAGAACCGAAAAGTATGTTTTGGGTATGACTGTAATTTACATATATACTAGATTAATATAATTTTAGACCAGAATATATTAGGATTTATATTACGCTACATAATATTGACGACACTGTACTCCGTTAAGTCAGCGGCGTATCATTGCATTGGATCTTAAAAAATCAACTTATTGAAATTATAATTTAATTAATAATAACTGTTTTATATTTGCCTTAAAATTATTTCAGTGATAACTAATCAGAGAAACGTCTATTTTCAACCATTGTTTCTCTTACAATCAAATCAAATTAAATTATATTTTTTAGCAAATAAGCATATTATTTTTCAAGAGATGTCAATGGGAAATATACAATGAATTTTGACATTTGGGAAAAATTGCCACCATCAAGTTTTAGTAAAAAGTTTGTATAACAGATTAGTTGGTTTTTTATGAATTCAAAATCTTTCCTAATCTAACAATGAAATAATTAATAATTATGTATATTATTGTTTAAATATTATACAGTAGAAAACGGTTATAACGACATCAGTTATTACGACGTATCGGTTCTAATAACTCAAAATAAAAGTCTAACTGTCAACTAAATCCCATATAATTACATTTTTATCAGTTATTACGACTATCCGCTTTTTACGATCAATATGGCCAGTCCTTTTTATGTCGTTATAACCGGTTTCTACTGTATAATAAATATTAAAATTGAGTATTAAATAATGAAGTATTTCTAATGATGATTTGTAAGCAAATTTTAAAAATCGAACTACCAAACTATTTTATTTTGACCCTTCACTTGCCAGTTGGTAAGTATGTATTACATATTTCTGTATAAATTATTTTACGATGTATTCTAATACCGGTCTTGTATTCTGCCTGCACTTGTTTTTCTTTCATTATGTTTCATTCATGCGAGCAGTTACAAAACACAAGGTTTTTATTAATAAAATAATAACAACTATAAACAACTATATGTTTGCATTTGTATTTTCTATACACACGTGGGTGTGTTTATTTATTGTTGTAAAGTACTAAACTGATTTTTCTTTTAATAAACAACATGTATTTAAATGTAACTATTTAGGTTATCGCGACTTCTGTTACTGTCCTGATTACTCTCTGATATTGTTTTCAACTTCTTCAAGATCATACAACCTTTGGCTTATCCTAAACCATATTAGAACTGATTATGGAAAGACAACCTATTTTTTGTCAATATTTGAATGTTATCGAATTATTTTTGAAACGATACGATTTAGAAAAAACTGTTTTAGGTAAAAGTCCTGAACAATATTATAATCTTTAATTGATTTATATAGGTGTAAAATTTTTAGAGCGTAATAACAGTAATAAGTATCTTAAAACAACGCGATTTAAGTCTTGGCATTTTAGGACGCCGCGCTGACCGCGCTGGCCGCTTCGACCGCCAGACACGCAATACTGATGTGTGTATATTATTTTCAAGGTTAAAAAAACACACATCAGTATTGCGTGTCTGGCGGTCGAAGCGGCCAGCGCGGTCGGCGCGGCGTCCTAAAATGCCAAGACTTTAGGGGAAAACTGTTCAAACAAAAGTAACTTGTTTCTGAAAGGGACATTAGACCACACTCTCTTCTATTAACTTCAAGGTAATTTTAAGGTCATTCTTTTATCAATGGAAAGCTATTTTTGGTACACCCAATTATGTTTTTTACACGATTTTGAAAAAGCATGGTCGATAATAAAAAAATTAACTATGTTTTATTAGATCAAAATAAACTTTTTTTTCACTTTTTTCAAGATGAAGGATTCCGAGTAAAAAATTGTTAATTTTAGTTGTATTATAGAAATTATATAATAATAATAGAAATAAATTGTTATTTCCTAAAACATTATTCACTTTTTATACCTATATTATACCGGTCATCATATAGCCGGAAAGATTCACATACCCTATTCATTTAGTATTACGTATGTACAAGAAAGTTTCATGGCATTCATGGCGGTTTTTTTTTATACATATAATATGTAAGTAGACATAATAATTAAATAATACAAATACAAGTAACTCAACTAGATATTGCATGTAAATATCTACAAAAATAATAATTAGAAAAGTTATTCAAGTGACAAAAAATATTTCATTTTTAAATGACATTTTTTCTACATACTTCTGCTCATTTAATTAATTTAATAATAATACAATCCATATCCTCTTTTTATAATATCATATAGTGCCTAATTATAATGTTTTCTGTAAATTCCATATTTCAAATAACCAATAACATTTCATCATCACCCTCTCCCCATCATTTACCAGATGAAGTAGACCTGAACTCGTACCTGGTTACACACATGCACGATAATAATAAACTTATTATAGAAAACCTTCGCTCGATTATTGTTTCTTATCTGTTCTGGTGTAATTCCAAGAAACGAATCGGTTTATCTGCGAAATGAATTGATATAAATCGATAATGCATATGTACTGACCGAGATATGGCGAAAACTGATGCTGTGTGTGCATACCTAATAATACCTATTGACAGGGATGTACTGTTTAAAAGCAATTTCTTTTGCAACAATTCCTAATATTAAACAACATATGTGGACATATCAAGAGATATATGAATTAAAAAAAACTAATAATAGAATATAAGTTGCCCCCCAAAACTGACATAATTGTCTAAAAATAAATAGGTACGTAAAAAAGTACTGCAGATAAATTAAAGATAATGAAATTCTACATATTTTCATACCTATGGATAAAACTTTTTTTTATTTTATTTAAATTAATTTTAAAAAATGACGTTGTTCTTAATTTGGGCGTATCTCCGACAAATATGCACTGATATGGACTTAAAAAAAAGATGGTCCCATCTAAATTTTAGCAAAATATGTGACCATATAGACTTAAAAAATGAGGGTGTTTTTAATTTGGCTGTACATATATAATATATACTTTTTATGTATTTTCGGGCATAACCCCAATAATATGTGCCAATTTGATTGATTTTTTGTTAGTTTTAATTTTTTAATATTCAATTTCGCGCCGCAAGCCGCATCAAAAATATTCGAGGGCCGCAGGTTGCACGAGCCTTAGTTTTAAGCGCCCTTAAATACGTAAGAATAACGCCTGTGTTATTTTCTTAACCTATGGATGTATCTTTAATTTCTGTTATGAAGAAAAATTTCAATAAGTTATAATTCTATAGAAACATTATTTGCGCTTATCCGTGAGAATTAAAAGATAAATATTTCATAATTTTGCTGTCTAAAAAAAGTTTTTCTGACAGTGGCGTAGCTACTGGGTAGCTAGACTAGCAAAAAGTCACTGGCCTGGGCTTTAAGAGCCCTCGGGACAGATATCCAGTAACTTTATCCTCTGAGTTTCTAAGCTTTTATTATAGAGGGTCCTGGCAAACGAATTAAATTTGTAGCTACGCCAATGATTATTACCAATACCTTGGATCTGAATGTGCAAAAATTGGGAAATAAAGAGTCAGAAATATGTGTATGCAATTTTAATTATCCTCAACGCTAAAATATCTAAGACTACTCCTGTGCACATACCTATGAGTAGATGTAAAAAAACATTGGTTTATTGTAGATACGTCATTTAAAAATTAACCATATGTACATATTTCCAATTATAAATATGTAATTGATCTAATTTATCTAAAAAACTAATCGTATAGAGATAACTTTAACAGTATATTTATAAATGGACATTACAAAATCACCAAATATGTATGCATATACATTATGTATGCTCACTTAATTTGTCGACTAGCAATATGTGAGTTCTAACGACGCTAAAAAACATTTGTTAAATGGAAAAGCAAGCAGGCTATTTGCAACATGTGTTAATAAACGTGTTATTTAATTTGTTACTGACTTGGTACAGAGTCGACCGAAGGATTAATTTTAAAATTAAAGGTACAATTTAATTAAATAAAAAAAAACTATCTTTACAATTCAATATGATTGATTAATGAGATGCATTTATGTCGGCTGGATTAATTTTTGTCCAACAGCTCAGTAATGTTTTTTTGTCATTTTTGTAGGGTTGTTTCAGAAGGGATACATGACGGACTGAGAGTCTGCTGGTGGGCCAAACATAGCAGGTTCATAAGTATTGAGGGGCCTGATACACGGGATTTGTGGGTTAGGTTCACATTGGTATATGTGTAAAAAAAGTTATAGATTTATATTGCAGTTTTTTGTGTATTCTATGGGTCTACGACAAAAGGCAGAATCCCAAAAGGCAGACATGGACAAAAGGCAGACAAGGACAAAAGGCAGACATGGACAAAAGACGGACAAGGACAAAAGGCAGAATCCCGAAAGGCAGACATGGATAAAAGGCAGAATCCCGAAAGGCAGACATGAACAAAAGGCAGACTCTCAAAAGGCAGACATGGACAAAAGGCAGACACCCAAAAGGCAGACATGAACAAAAGGCAGACTCCCAAAAGGCAGACTTGGACAAAAGGCAGACAAAAAATTAATAATGTCTTTAAGGGATGAGGGGCTTATAAAATACCTCCTACCTTCTCAAAAAAAATATATCGTTTAAGTAACTTAAATAATACAATATTATTTTTAGGGAGAGGCATATTGCATAAACCCTCCTCCCTCAAATATATTATTAATTAATATAAAAAAATGTCTGTCTTTTGTCCTTGTCTGCCTTTTGTCCATGTCTGCCTTTTGGGTGTCTGCCTTTTGTCCATGTCTGCCTTTTGGGAGTCTGCCTTTTGTCCATGTCTGCCTTTTGGGTGTCTGCCTTTTGTCTGTCTGTCTTTTGTCTATGTCTGCCTTTTGGGAGTCTGCCTTTTGTCCTTGTCGGCCTTTTGTCCATGTCTGCCTTTTGTCCGGGTCCCGTATTCTATAATATGAGTGTATATCGTTTTATTTTTTATTAGTTCACTATACTCTTTCTATCAGATGATATTATTTTTCGGTAGATTTTGTTTTAGTTTTTCTCTTTCATTGCTGTATGTTGGACATTGAGTTATCAGGTATTCTGCATCGCTTATGAATTTTTGTCACATTGGCAGTAAGGAGTTGTAGCCAAACCTATTCGATGACGGAATTGTGGAGAGTTTGTGTTATTGAAGCGAAGTTTCATCATGGTGGTTATATATAATTGAATAAATTGAATATATTCATGCTATTATGAATATGTGTATAGTTAATAACATATTGAATGATATTTTTATTCTTTGAAAATTATATTTTGATATTGAAGCTAGCAAATCGTCAAAAAATTTAATGTTTTTGAAAACTGCAACCATCTAAAATTAGTGATATAAATTTATTTTATGAGACATTATATGAAACCAAGATTAGTATATGTACAGGTTGTACCATAACTGTTGACTAATCAGCGGCCACGCAGGATTACGTCATCCTGAGGAACCTTTATATGGTAAATATAATTTGACAACCATTTTTAACGTTAGAGGATTCCTCATGATGACGCGGTCTCCCCTCTCATTCACTCCCCGCACAGAGTTCAGGTACAACCTGTTCATTTACTGATACTGATATGAAACGATATTTTGTTAAATAAAGAAAAAGGTAAGACATTTTTTAAATAGTAATATTGTATTTTATTTAAAACAATTTTTTCTCGAAGAGTTTTAAAATATATAATTTTTGGGATAATAGATAATAGTCGTAATCAATTCAGGGACTCTCAAAACGTCTAATTCTGATGAAATCTCGCGTTTTCTTGATGCCTTTGATTTCTCGTTATACAATAAAAAAGAAAGTGATTAACAGCTATAAAATATATAACACATAACATTAAATAAATTGTTTTTTGTAAAATTTTAAAATGTAGAATTCGTCACTTTTCTATAAAAAATATTTTCCAAGTGATTCCTCACGCTAAATTATGCAATGGGAGATAACTTTTAAAAAAGGTGCATTTTAAATATATATAAAAATGATAAAATGTTTGTACAATCGAAATCGGTTGTTAAATGAGCTTGTATATATCAAAACTACATTTTAACTTAAAGGTGGACATATATTTGTATATTTAACCTTAATATTATAATCACCAAATATAACAAACAAAAATGTATAGACTCGTTTTCGCTAAAACCGAATTCAACATGCTAAAAAAAGATTGATAGAAAACTATTCTAGACAGTAATAGCCATCAACTAAATGGTATTTGCATGTTTTATTTTTATTTATCTATCAACAGAGAATAGTATGCCATCCTTCTACTAGATATAAACAAAAATAACATTATTAAAATGACAGGAATGTTTTAGAAAACCACAGTTGAAGCAACATTATTTGTATTTTATTATGAAATCATATATTAATAATACAAATGAAATACAGTGAAATCTAATATATTATGATAAAAAATATTCGCTTTATGCCGTCATTCTTATAGGCTATATAAGTTCCTTTATACCAAATTAGTAACCACTTGATTACGTGGTAACTTTTTATAAAAATTTCAAAATTTCTTGTTTCTTCATTTGGAGCTGGTCCTTTTGGTTTTGGCATATGACAAGTGAATCAATTAGAAACCAAAAGGGTTTTTAACTCACAAATGTGTTTTCTCAACATATGTACAATGTACATGTTATGAACATATGTACATATGTATATCAAGGGGAGATGTAAAAATGTTCTTCGAATTATCTATTAGTGAATTAAGTTCTCTGCAAAAATAGCAAATCGATACAAAATGGACATCATTAATATTAAATACCAACTCATTAATTTTCGGTATATTTTATCAGTACTAATATATAGTAAGTGTGTAGACTGCACAGTTAAAATATGATTCTTTGTCTGTCTTAAATTCTATATCCTGTTTTTAATAGTGAATTTTTCAATTCAAATGAATAAAATTTATTTGTGAAAAGAAACATAATGTTAATAGTCCAGGAAAAATAGACATAAAAATATAGAAGATAGGAAAAAAATTGTAGCAGGCTAAATTTTTGCATACACCTTAGTATAAAGGTACTTAATAATGTGTGAAAGTTCCTCATCGATTTGATGTGTGCAAGTGTCAATTTTGTGAGGCCAAAGTTCACGAAAACGGTATTTTTCAAATATCATGAAAACGGTGACCCTTTCGAGAAAAAATGTATCTTACTAATTTGTAGCTGAAATAATTCACTACAAAAGTGAACCTACGGGCTTTTATGTAGGAGAAACCGTTCATGAATTATAAAGAGTTATTTATAACTCCGCGCACTTTTCCATAGCACACGATATCGTTCTATATAAAACATAATATAGAGTTGCAGCTTCAACATATATATTCCACATAACCAGCAAGATCGAGATAACTCTTTCTGTTTCATAGGAATCGAAAGTACATTAGTTGACAATGCTTTGGACAAAAATTAACCAAAATTACTACATCGGAACAGGGCAAAATGCGGTCTTCAAGGTACGCGACCCTCTCGCTATGTTTTAAGCACATTGTCCACTTATCTATTTTTTAAAATCGAAATCTATTGCAATACAATCATTTGGTAGACATCCGTCTATAAGAATATATACATTTATATATGAAAAATATTATTACAAATAAAGAAAACGGCACTTAAAAGATGATTTCTGGAGATGTTTTATGATTTTTTAAAGAAAATTTTCGTTATTAATTAATATTGTGTGAAAAATGTGAACCTTAAAAAAATACTTAAAGTAAAATTTGTAAAATACAAATTTTTGAAGAATATGAGTGAGTGATAGAACACAATAATAAAATAAAAATTATTGCACCTACAGTAAATAAACTCAACCGTAAAATAAAAAAATAAAAATAGAATCTCCAGAAATCATCCTTAAGTGCCGTTTTATTTGTAATAATATTTTTCATATATAAATGTATATATTCTTATAGACGGATGTCTACCAAATGATTGTATTGCAATAGATTTCGATTTTAAAAAATAGATAAGTGGACAATGTGCTTAAAACATAGCGAGAGGGTCGCGTACCTTGAAGACCGCATTTTGCCCTGTTCCGATGTAGTAATTTTGGTTAATTTTTGTCCAAAGCATTGTCAACTAATGTACTTTCGATTCCTATGAAACAGAAAGAGTTATCTCGATCTTGCTGGTTATGTGGAATATATATGTTGAAGCTGCAACTCTATATTATGTTTTATATAGAACGATATCGTGTGCTATGGAAAAGTGCGCGGAGTTATAAATAACTCTTTATAATTCATGAACGGTTTCTCCTACATAAAAGCCCGTAGGTTCACTTTTGTAGTGAATTATTTCAGCTACAAATTAGTAAGATACATTTTTTCTCGAAAGGGTCACCGTTTTCATGATATTTGAAAAATACCGTTTTCGTGAACTTTGACCTCACAAAATTGACACTTGCACACATCAAATCGTTGAGGAACTTTCACACATTACTAAGTACCTTTATACTAAGGTGTATGCAAAAATTTAGCCTGTTACAAATTTTTTCCTTGTTGTACGTCTATTTTTCCTGGACTCCCGGGAAAAAATGATAAGATATAACGAGATATTATAAGATATGTTCGCATCTCGTTATATATGGTAATATCTTAATTTTTGAGCCTAAAATATATTAATTTATATAGATATATCTGATAATATATAGTAATATCTTAATATATATTGGCCCTCAGATACGAAAATATATTGTTATATATATTGATATATAGTAACATCTTAGTATGTATTAGCCCTCAGATCCGAGAATATATTGTTATATATATTTATATATTGATATATCTGCTAATATGTTACGATATCTTAAAAATATTATTTTGAAATGAGTTCGCTTAGCTTAGAATATATTGTAATATATTATTATATATAGATATATCTGCTAATGTATTATTATATCTTAATATATTTTATTTTTTGAGTTATCATAGCCAAGAATATATTGTAATATACAGGGGAGATTCAGCACTGTCGTGCCAAACTTGAACACTAGATTGAAAAAAATATTTTAAGCAAAAAACTCCCAATAAACATGTGTCCGGAAATTATTCCTTAGGGAACTACAGGCTTCCAAAGATTTTACTAAAAATGAATTTTAATTTAATATCTAGAGAACCCTTTGTGATAGAATTATGAAATTTAGTATTTGGTTTAGTAATAATATGTGTTATCGATTTCTAATATTAACCAATTATATTTTAGGCCAAGGCTGTATGGGGCCAGTGGGCCCATCGATTTTGATCTAGTAATTGTTTGTTCCTTAATTTTTTTCCTGAGTTGGTACTTTTATAAGATTATATGACACAAAATACACAAAAACATACTTTGCTTGTTTATCATAGGATGAACCGTTTTCGAGAAATATCGATGTAAAAGAAAGCATGCAGAATTTACCTTAATACGGATGCTTGAAATTATAAAAAATAAATTTATAATCTTATTTCATGATAAAAAATAAGACAAAAAGTTAATATAAATATACTTCCGAAAATGCATCCATATCAACAAATAGCCATTTTTAGTTTGTTTTTTAGTCATGTTAATAAAGTACATGTAACAGTAATAGAACTGACTATAAATCTTAGAGGATTCATATTAGGAGGTTTATTTATATAAACTTTATTCTTACCTTTAATCATAGAAAAAGAATATAAATTTATTTTTTATAATTTCAAGCATCCGTATTAAGGTTAATTCTGCATGCTTTCTTTTCCATCGATATTTCTCGAAAACGGTCCATCCTATGATAAACAAGCAAAGTATGTTTTTGTGTATTTTGTGTCATATAATCTTATAAAAGTACCAACTCAGGAAAAAAATTAAGGAACAAACAATTACTAGATCAAAATCGATGGGCCCACTGGCCCCATACAGCCCTGGCCTAAAATATAATTGGTTTATATTAGAAATCGATAACACATATTATTACTAAACCAAATACTAAATTTCATAATTTTATCACAAAGGGTTCTCTAGATATTAAATTAAAACTCATTTTTAGTAAAATCTTTGGAAGCCTGTAGTTCCCTAAGGAATAATTTCCGGACACATGTTTATTGGGAGTTTTTTGCTTAAAATATTTTTTTCAATCTAGTGTTCAAGTTTGGCACGACAATGCTGAATCACCCTGTATATTAATATATGGACATATCTGATAATAT
Source organism: Sialis lutaria (assembly GCA_949319165.1). Lineage (NCBI taxonomy): Eukaryota > Metazoa > Arthropoda > Insecta > Megaloptera > Sialidae > Sialis > Sialis lutaria. Next base: position 17,766,098 of record OX439231.1, on the reverse strand, counting down.
ATAATCATATCTTAATATATATCAGCCCTCAGATGCGAAAATATATTGTTATATATATTTATATATTGGTATATCTGCTAATATATTATCATATCTTAAAAAATAAAAAAAAATATTTTTTATCTAATAGGTAAACGCCTGGTGGTAAAGTATTTGTAAATAAAGTGGCTGTTACTTTTTTAAATTAATCAATTTATTAAATGATTAACATTTGTTATAACAAAATATTACATTTGACCAATATCAATGGTGTTAGGAATCCGGCAGTAAAAATTTGAGGATTGTAGCAGTTTGTATTAATTTTTTACATATTAAATGTATATGGTATTGACGCACAAATAGCAGTATCCTAAGCGAAGAACTGCGTTTTTGAAGACAATAGTGATGCTGCTGATGAAAGAAATCTTGTCAAAAGAGCAAAATTAAAAAAATTACCAACAAAAATAAAACTGTTCAATATTCATCTTGCAATAAATCGGACAGCAAAAAATTTTGTGTACTTTTTTAGATTTATTTTAGTTAGTTTTTCTTTCTAATCTTTAATTTTTGGTTGGATTATTTTAAAAAAAAATTATTTGTTTCTCAAACCTACCTACCTACATAATATGAATTGGGCAACAAAATTAATATAATACCTTCAAAATTCCCAAAAACTAGCTTTTTTGTGGTGTAAAAAATACACCGCGCGAGTAACTGTGTTACGGTATTCCACGCGAGTAATTAAGGGTTAAGAACAAATAAATACTGAATAAAAATCAAAAGGTCGCTGGCCCCACACTTCTTTAGTCTAAATAATCATTACTTGATACTGTAAATCGATAGCACGTATTTATACTAAAACGATTATCAAATTTTATATTTATATCGCAATGAATTCTGAAGAAATGGAATAAAAAATTTAAAATACCCTGAAACGGTAAAATCGGTAAAAACGGTAAATTTTTCTCCATGTAACTGTCCACCGCTCCTTCTGAACTGGCATCCCGGGCGGTAGCCCAGTCTCCCTCCCTGATGTTGGTATTGCTATTATACATTAATAAAATAAGCAACGAATTTTAATAATATTAAATTAATAATAATAAATATAAAAAATTCAAATATCAACCATTCTTTTTTCTAAAGTTCATTTGACTTGAATTTAATATTGCACTCGCGTGATCTGTATAGTTTTGTATATATGTATATTCTAATTTCGCGAAATAAGAGAAAGTAAATTTTATTTAGAATTGCCCATATACTCAGGAATGATAAAGTTATAACATATATTTTTTTTTACCCAAAATTTCAATATAATTTTATAAATTAAGAACAAATCTCTACAAAATTAATATCTTTTAGTTTTACTCTATTTTTAATAGTTTTTGAGATATGTTGTTTTCAAAAAAGTACATTCATCAAATTTTAAAATAGGTAGTGAATATTTTTGGTGAAACTTTTTTTTGAAAATGATGTTCCCACGCATTTATCTTAAAAATTCTACAACTTGTGTTGACAATTTTTATACAAACATTGATGAATACATTTTTGAAATTATAATCACTGAATTCTATGATCACACCAGTCAGGTGTGATAATTTCTCAAAAAATACAATTTTTAGAGATATTAATATACTAAAATTTAACTTGTAAGAGAAATATAAACTGCGTTACAGCCAAAATCTCAAAATTCGTGTACGCACTTAGAGTGTTAAGCAACAAGGTTGTGCAAATGTTGTGTTACAAGTGTATTAGCTTATATACATTTAATTATTAGATATGGAATTTTATTTTGGTGCTTCTCTTCTCATACTTATAACATACTAAAAATACAAAAGAAATGTCTTCGTATTATGGTCAGATATGACCCAGGGAACACTGCCGTCCACTGCTTATATAATACAAAGTTTTAACTATAATCGATATTAATTTATTAGAAAATGAGTTATTCATCAAAAAAAAAACAACTGATTTATGTAATATAAATGATCAATTCTACAACATAGAAACAAACACAATATGAAATCATTCAAACACGTAAACAAATTGTCAATAGAAATGTAGTTAACAATACAATTAAAATTTTCAATAAAATTCCTAAATCTATAATAGATCCGTCTGTTGAAGAACTGAAAATTACTTTAAAAGAATATTTAATAAGCAAATGTCACATGGTTTTCTTCATTTATTTACTATACATACATATATTTCGGATTTCTTTAATAGTCACAAGATTTCTATACAGTTTTTGTATATTTTTTTTAATTTTATTAATACGGGCCTCAAATATTACTTAATACGCATATGGATTATTTTTTTTAATTGATTAAATAATATTCGAGTATGTTGTATATATGTAATAGCTATAGATACTATGTTCGTAAAAGCTGGTGTGACTTGCCTCTCACTAGCAGTGTAATTTCACTTTGAATCAGTATATAAGCAACCAACGAACTCTACTGTATACATAGGTGCATTCAAGTAAGTCAATACGGACGTAAGTAAATGAAGCTGTTATATGTTTATTTAATTATATAATATAAGTATGTGACATTTGATTATAGATTCAGTACGAGTTTTCCCTGGTTTGTCGATTCTGTAGTATTGGGATAAATTAAAGATGGATACACCCCCCCCCCTCCCCCTATGCATATATTATAAGATATTATAATATATTTTTAGATATGCCAAGATATACAAATATATGCTAATATATTGTTATATATGTCGAGATATACTTGTATATTAACATATATACTAATGTATACTAATATATTGTAATATATGTCAAGATATGCTTGGAGCCTGAATTTGGCACGATCCAAGAAGGCATTAGTATATATTATAATATATAACTATATCTTGCAATATATTACAATAGATTATAATGCGTTCTTGGATCGTGCCAAAATCAGGATCCAAGCATATCTCATCATATCTGACCAATTGGATCTTATAATATATGCTAATATCTTATAATTTTTTCCCGGGCTATAAATGAAAGAAAATAATAATAAATAGTAGTTGTAATATTGCTTAACTGAATCAATATTCATATCAAATAATTAAGTCTAGTACATATTAGAAAATATCATCTACTAACAATAAGTGATTTACAAAATTCAATTTTATTACAAAATATTAATTCGATATTTTTCTTACTACGTGTCTGATTTATTTATCTTTTTTTAAATATTTAATATTTTTTAAAATTTTTCAATAATTTCATTCAAAATAATTTTTTTTTCAAAAACAATTGCTTGTGAATGGTTTGATGGTAATAGGAGATATATTTTCATGATTCTGCAATATCTTTGTAAGGGAATATTTTACTACAAAATTTGTAGATTACAGACGCGGGACGAAAAGTGTTTGTCTTGATCTGAAACGGAAAGATCATGTAGAAATTTCGAAAACGGATAATTTTTTCTCTTTTTCAAAATTATCAGTTAGCTTCCTCTATCCCTTTGTATATATATGGGAGGGACCAAAATTAAAATATAAAATGCTGATATACACATAAAAGATAACAATGGCAGTTGTAGTTTTTAAAGTATTCAGATTTCACCGAAATTGAAATACACACTTGAAAATTCACAGGGAAATTCATGTTTAGTAAAATTTCAAATTTTTAATTAATAAATTAAAATGGTGCAAAAACCAAGAAAAACTTATATATCTTATTTTAAAATCAATTTTTTTAATTATATAATAAAGGTCTTAAGTCATTTTCTGGTAAATACGATTTATTTTTGTGTGTTATTTTGTTTGATCTATTCATAGCATCTGATTTAATGATATTTAAACAAAACAGGTACATCTCAAACTTTCAAATCATCACCATATTATAACCTATGACCATCAACAATATCAACATACATAATATGATATACGATATTTCTAATATAAACTACAACATTCAACATATCACCATCTGCCACTGATTAAACATATCAATAACACTGTACATCCCTGCACGGGTTGATCAAATAAAAGACAAGTGCGTAAACACCAAATAGGGCCTCGCGGGTGCCCACGCAAGTGTGTGGGCCGGCGACCCTTCGCTACACCCAGCCCGGGCCAAACATTCACGGAATGCCCATGTACAGATGTGTACTACGGGCAAACTGCTGTCGTTAATAAACGATGCATTGTAGGTATTTTTAGTGCAGTTGTAGGTGTGGATGGTGTTTCTTACATTGTAAAATATCTATGTTTATTGAAAAAATATGTGTTAGTTTTAAATGTATAAAAATGTTATGGTATGAAAGAAACTACTTAGATTAATGTTTTCTTTGTCGCGATTCTATGAAAGAATATGTTTTCAGATCTTTAGAATATATTTGTGAGTTCTTATTTTGCTCTTATATAATACCTACATACTGCATTAAAATGTAGTGGAAGGGGAGGCAGAGGGTTATATATTTTTACAATTAATCTCCGAGGAAATTGAAGACAGTGAGAAAAAATTATTTTTTAAATGGTCTCAAAATAATTATTTTTTTATTTTTTAATAGAAAACTTAAGTTTTTAAGTTTAACCTCTTTTTGGAGGCTAATTTCACTTGTACTACTTCCAGTATAAACTGGAATGGGGTTGAGATAATTAACCAATTACTAGACCCGCTTGATATAAGTTAAAAAATAATTTTGTTCTTCAATATAGATTTGAATAAATTAGAAACATGTGTTATGTCAAACCATTTTATTGCAACATTAGGTTAATATAAATGTATGTTAACAAAATTAGCAGGAAATATTGTTTTCACTGTGATTTCAAGTCACAGATCTATATAATTAGGTACCAAATATGTGCATCAGGACAAAATTATATTAATTTAATAATTTTTTTCTGCTTCGATAGGAGCAATGCCTTTATTACTACTTTGATCATCTAGGCCGTGGCCTAGGGCGGTAACATTTTAACGATGTTTTAAATTTGTTTTTTTCAATTATAGAATACTAGCGGAATCCCGCGGCTTCGCTCGCGTAAACTTCGAAACTAATTAGAACCCTCCATACGTGATAGGGGATGGCATATTTTTTATATTGATTTTTATTCATTACTATAAAAAAACGTAAAAGTCTCGGATTTTAGTTAAAAATTGTAAAAACTAACCCTCGCCATTAGGGGTTGAATATCGAGTTTTTTATTGCAGATTATTTTACCCGACTCCACTATTATAACGTAAGCAGTTATGCAGATAAACATATAAAAAACACAGACCCTGTCTACCCCCACCATTAGGGGTTGAATGTCGAAATTTTTATTTTAATAGATGACTACTTATCAGGAACTATAGAACTATGCTGGATGCTAGCAGAACTGAAGTTTATTATTGAATTCCGCTGAGATGCTATAATACGTTACGCGAAGTTAGCATCTCATTTTTTCAAAACATTTTTTTAATGGGAAAATCAACGGAACTATTGTTAAAACTTATCAGGATCTATAGAACTATGCTGGATGCCAGCAGAATTGAAGTTTATTTTTGAGATGCTAACAATTGAGATGCTAACTTCACATACGTCCTTATGTATGTGAACTTAGCATCTTAAAAATAAACTTCAGTTCTGCGAGCATCCAGCATAGTTCTATAGTTCCTGATAAGTTTTAACAATAGTTCCGTTGATTTTCCCATAAAAAAATCGCGTAACGTATTATAGCGTCTCAGCGGAATTCAAAAATAAACTTCAGTTCCGTTGACTTTTCCATAAAAAAAATTTGAAAAATTGAGATGCTAACTTCGCGCAACATCTCATAGCATCTCAGCGGAATTCAACGATTTAATTTCGAAATAGTATAATTCTGGAGAGTTCCACAGTCTGTATGCGTCTTGTCAATAGTTTTGTGTTTTAACCCCGTAGGGGTTGAATTTCGGAAAATCCTTTCTTAGTGGGTGCTTACATCATAAAAGGAAAGCACCTACGAAATTTCACGTTTCTAGGTCTACGGGTTTGGGCTGTACGTTGATATATGAGTGAGTGAGTGAGTGAATGAATGAGTGAGTGAGTGGTTATGGACAAACTCTTTTATAGATATAGATTATTATATTATAATAACTGATTAATACTAACATATACATACATTTATAAATATGTAGGCTCTGTCGTTATAATATGAATTTTTTTTAGTCTATAACGTTTTAGCAAGTAATAAAATACATTTTTATAGTTTTTAGAATTTTTATTTTTTCAGTCATTCTCGTTTCGATACGAAAAATATTAAAGTACTAAACTACTGAACCGATTTTAACAAAACTTTCACTGCTAGAAAATCTTAGACTGGAATAAGTTATTTAAATCCAATTTATAGGGTAGAAATGCATTTAAAAAAATGATATTTTATAATATAGGTAAATTAATGACAAAGTAAAAAAATCAAAGTCAGTTGTCGTATTGAAATTTTTAACAATTTATTTCGAATAATTATGTCAGGTACGTACCTACTAAGAAAAATTAAAAGTTTTGGATTAGAAATAAAATTTATATTACATATTATGATACTTACATAAAAATACATATTTATTTATATTTTGAGTAACAAAACTACCCAAATCCAGTCGCATTGAAATTCCTGAAAAGTAATACATTCAAGAATAACCGGTAACATAAAACAGTCTTCTCTTCTTCTATTAGAACATACATTAGCTGGGGTTTATCTGAAAACGGAATTGACTTAAATACAGTCAGCTATAACTCACGTGGAGATCTGAGACTAAAAAAAATCACCAACTTTAGATTTCCGTTAAAATTATCAATGGGCTGGGTTAAAACTTCCACGTGGCATCCTACGCATATACACACACAGACACACATACACATACATGCGTAAGTATTTAATTTAGTTTGACGAAGCACGTGTATACCAGCGAGAAGGATATTTTCGTTCGTGGGGTGTGTCTAAATCCGTGAAAAGAAGGACTTCTCGACATAGAAACAAGCCCCGCATGGCTACAGCGCGGTCTCTGTATCTCCTCCACCCCTCTCACCCGTTCATTACGTACTCTAGGTTTCTCTAGTCGTCAGTCGCGGGTCCCTGAACATCTCTGTCCTGCCTTCATCGACAGCGGCAGCGGTTGCGATGCCCTCATTCCTGAATCACGCACACATGTATAATGTATACACACACACCTATGATAGTACGAGTGTTTGTTGTTCAGATCTGTATTAGAAACTTTTAGGTCCGGTATCATAAAGGGTTTAGCAAAATTTGTTAGGTAACAAGCACTCACAAAGAGGTATTTATTTTGTGATAGTAGAGCATTGATACTTCAACGAATTGTAACACAGTTAGTGACTCTGACCGTATAAAATAATTTTTATAATATCACCATTGTTTTAATACTGTTAGTGTTTACATACAACGCGTGCGTGAAATCTGTCAAACTCTTCAGAAAACTCCAAAAGAACTGCCATATAAGTTTGATATCTCATTTAAGAGTGCTTGCAAAATTTGCTAGCTCCTTTATGATACCGGACATTTATTGTTTATTTAATTTTTATGTAGACTAAAGACTTATAATGATAATTAAAATTTATACTATCAAAATATGAAAAAGTATACAATGAAGTGGGGTAAACAGGATCTAGTGTTTTATTAGTTACATTTTGGGTCCCACTCTTCAAAAATTAAAAAAATAAGAGACCACTGGTAGAAATTACTTTTTATTATTTTAATTTTTGATCAAGTTATAGTGCTTTTACTGTAGTAACTTAATTAATAAATTAAATTACTGAAAAACTAGCCTACCAGCTCCAGTCTTCTCTTCGAAGGCTTTTCTACTGTTTTTTTTTTTTAATTTAGATTCTAATCTTAACAATACATAAAATAAATAAAAAAGGTAACGTAATTAATTAAAATTACTGTAAGATGGAAATAATGGGGTAAGCTAAAACTCAAGCTAGGTCTACTTTCCCTAACCTCGCATTTACTGTTTTTCTAAAACTGAATCAGTGAATAGTCACTGATTATTATCAATGACTATGCACTACTCTACACTGTGAAATGGTGTAAAGTGTAAAGAATGCCGATACATACTAACCACCGAATAATCACTGAACAAATCAGTAGATAGTCACTGAACAAATCAGTGGACCATTGTTGCAATGATACTCATTAATACTCAATATGGCCGAAATCACTAGTTGATCAGTGAATCAGTGATAACTGGTATAGACCACTGATTCAGAAAGTGAGGTACTAAGACCTATGTTTATGCGAAACATCAATTGTAAAACATAGAATTAATGACACTGAATAAATCCGTCTAATTCCTAACCTGCGCGATATTCACATACATATGAAGTTTAAAAAGTTTCATACATAATAAATACAATATGCATTTAATATATGCATTATTTTATACAATTCACCTGTTCAAATAAATGTAGCATAGGAAGTTAATGTATCTCATGATATTCTTTATATTGTATACCAGTTTTTTTAACTACTTATAATTACTGGAAGGATGCATCGGTTTTCTAAACCATTATCTAACTGAAAATAACATTTTATTACTCTACGTAAAACACAGAATATCTTGAATATCATTCAATACGTACAAATCTGTGTATGTACATATATTGAAGAACCTATGTAGTATGACTATGTAGGTATGTATATTATTGTATATGTGTGGTTCAAATTAGGTAAATAAAATAAACAAATGAAAAATTAGATTTTAATAATATAGCGATTGGTAACTTCGATTCACAAAATGGTTATATTCTTAGATTACGTAAGTTTATGGATGCATAGCAAGGAATCTAGTCCCGTAGGTACTGTAACAAGAGCCCTGAAGATGTCCACTGCAATGTGTGACGAAACGTTGGCCAGTAAAATGACCAAATCGACGCGGCTTACACCCAGAAGTCAAGATCCACTATGAAACTGTTACCAAAACTTATGTAATTTCGTCATTTTCAATGTATCGAATATTTATAATAGCAAATATGCTTTAAATAACAATTTAATTTGGTACGTAAGAGAAGTGATAGTTTCAAATAGAAATTTCTCAATTAATGAATTATCACTGAAAAATAAAAAAAAAAACGCAATAACAAATTGTTATTAATTAATTTCATAATTCCAATCAATTGATATTTATTTTTAGCTCCAAATGATATGCAGAGAACATTTATTACAATGTTAGATGACGTGTCATGAGTCATCTTTCCTTATCTAAGGTTGTATTTAACCCGCGTTAGAATTAACAATAAGTAAATGTTATCAATCCGACCCGCTTGTGTTTGATATAAGTTCTTATTATTATTTTCTTGCTTTTGATGCAATGAATGGATACAAATGAGACAGGGGAACAAAAAATATTTTTGAGAATCGAAAAGATAACACATAGGTATTGTTTTCAAAAATGTTTGTTCATGGTAACAAACAGTACTATTTTTCCCTTTAAAATTAATATTTAATTTTAATTGTGCGATTTTATACGAATTATTTGTAAAAACATAAAAAATGTTAAAATCAGTATATCATGAAGAAAAATTATTTTATGATCAAAACTAAAAATTCTTTTTAAAAGGAAAATAAATATAGTTTTATTAGTTGCTCTGAATCAAAACTTAAGACAAAAATTGCCTGTTTGAAAATACAGTGAATATTGATTAAATGGGACTTTGCTAAGTGGGAAACTTCTATTACTAGAATTCATACTGAGGTCCCATCACTTCTACATTTGCACCTCTATAACTGGGTAAATAGGACACCTTTTTAAGTGGGATAAAATAACTGGTCCCTTGGGATTCCAATTATCCAGATTTTACTGTATATTGCAAAAATCACCAGAGAACCTGAACAAATGGACCAATTTGATGATCAAAAGTCTTCGGGTTTATTCCAAAGTGTTATTTTTTATTTATTTAATAATATTAAAATATATACAGGGTGACCCAAGTAAAACGAAACGGGCGCGCTTTGGTCATTTAAAATAAGATTTTGAAAAAAAGCTCGAACACGTCGATTTTGCTTTCAAAGGGGACATCTTTTGCTGTAAAATTTTTGCAAGAATCTTTTCAACCGTCAGCGCTATGAGCACAACCCTTAAAATTTTAAATAGCATGATAGGGTCAGTGATACCCCATTTGAAAGGTTATTTCATTCTGAATACGGTGCTTTTTGATTTTTCAAATCTGTTTAATTTTAGTCATATTATTTACATTTTGAATTCCATAAATGCAATGATTTTCTGATCAGTAAACAAATATTTACAACTAAAATTCAAAACAAAGTAGGCTTATTTTCTTATCAAATAATTCAAAAACATCAAATTTCAACATTTATTGAATTAATTAAAGTTTTGGATGTTGGGAATTTTTTAAAAATTTTTAATTAATTAAATAAATGTCTAAATTGGATGTTTTATAATTATTTGATAAGAAAATAAGCTTACTTTGTTTTGAATTTTAGTTGTAAATATTTGTTTTTTGGTCAGAAAATCATTGCATTTATGGAATTCAAAATGTAAATAACTTAACTAAAACTAAACAGATTTGAAAAAATCAAAAAGCACCGTATTCAGAATGAAATAACCTTTCAAATGGGGTATCACTTGCTCTACCATGCTATTTAAAATTTTAAGGGTTGTGCTCATAGCGCTAAGGGTTGAAAAGATTCTTTCAAAAATTTTATAGCAAAAAATGTCCCCCTTGAAAGCAAAATCAACGTGTTCGAGTTTTTTTTTTAAATATTATTTTAAATGACCAAAAGCGCGCCCGTTTCGTTTTACTTGGGCCACCCTGTATCAACATTTCTACCAAAAATGGCATTTTTTGGAAGAAATTTTTTAGGTACAAAAAATGTACTTGTTTCACAAATTTTTAATCTGATTCGCCACTAATAAAAATTGCTTATCTCTGATGTAGTTAATAAAAATAAGTAATAAACGTTTTGAATTAAACCGTCTTATTTATATACAGAATACAGCGATTCGAAATGAATTCATTCAGTCTGGTGTATTTTGCAATGAGTGCTACTAAACATTTCAAATTACATAGTTAACATCTAAAGAAAAATTAATCACGCGTCTATTATCTAAACCCGACTTAATTTTCTTAATGACAAACGTACTTAAGTCACAAACTACTTGTTGAAAATATAAATTACAGTATTTATTATCACCGTTTCAACTACTTAAGTCTAAAATTACCCTTACCACTCTTCTCTATTAAATGGAAAACAAGGTTTAAAAAAAATTATACACACGCACACAGATCCGGTTTTCCTCATCATCCCCCGATGCACAGTTTATATCAGACGCTATAAGTACCGGCTTTTGGAGGGGAGGAGGTGAAATAGGGCGACCACCTGGGGCGCCATGCTAGAAAGGACGGCGGATAGCCACACAGAGAGAAACAGTTAAAATTCTTGTAAAAGTTATTAATTTAAAAAAAATTACTAGCATTAGAATTTTGAAACGATAAGGCAATCTAATAGTTTTTCTTATAAAAAGATCGGAAAAGTTATTGCCATTAAATTGCTCAAATTCCGAAATACGGATAAAAAATTAGGCATATTCAAAAGAAATCTTACTGGAATTTTACTGTACGTGCGCATTATCCATTGGGCAAAAAATATCGCACAGGGTGCAAGACATACTAAAGCCGGCCCTGGGTGCAATAATTAGTTTATACATATTTTATAATAGAAAGATACTAAACTGATTTATACACATTGCCTTTTCTGAGCGCAATTCATTAATTTTAAAATCTTTTTTGAGGGAAATTATGTTTTTTTATAATTTTTCGAAACAATTTTTCAGTCAAAAAGTTTTGATTTAAAACATTAATATTTTCAGAAAAAAATATTAGGTAACCTTTCATAATAACTTTAAATTAATGGACCGGCATTTTTTTCAGGAGCGATGCCTTTCCCATTAAGGAGGTTCTATGAAAAGAAAGTGTTTTAACAAGTGCGAATATTTCATAATTTCTAAATTATTCAAAATAACCGAACCTTTAACTCATTTTCAAAATTTATATTTTGACCTGCATATTATAATATGAGTGATATTTAAAAAAAACACATATTTTGCAGCAAAAGTAATAAAATCCTGCAAGCGGTTTTGTGATACAAATACACTTTTATTAAACTTTAATTATTATATTACATGTTTATCTCACATCACTGTGAATTCAAAGATATTTATATGTATATATATTTTTATGACTTTTTTATTACTAATGACTTAACATAAAACTATCTCAACCCATGAGGTTAAATTCGTAGGTTAAATTAGGTTAATAGTGAATTTACAAGATTTTTAATTTTGAAAGTTTTTTAATAATACAGAAATAAAAATAATATTATATTAATCTTCTTTTCATTGATTTTAATATCGGACATCCTTGATAGGGGCAATTTACACTTTTTTATGATTGCGAAAAACGTGCAGCTACAGTAAAACAATAAAACTGTGTATAAAATATTTGTAATCAATTATATAGATGTATCTTCAACATGTTACATGGTTTTCATAGAACGAATTGTGTAAGTCTGTACTTTAAATGAATATTTCAAGGGTAAGAAAAATGGCACCAACTTTATTAGTTCGAACCATATGATATTAACATATATACCATATGTATAACAATTTCCCGTAATACGGAATATCTATAGTCTCTATACAAGCCAGTATTGCGGTACTTTTACTTCCTGTTGATTTGTCAATGTGGTTGATAACGTTAATTTTAATTATTTATCATCTGTACCTAATTATATATTTTAGACGTTTTTGAAGATATTTGTTTTCGTAAAAAAAAACATTAAAAATAACAATTAATAGATATGATTCCTATTACTCGTATTTTTTATTTTTGTACAACTAATTTTCATACCAGTATAATTTTATACCAATAATTTACAGAAAAATAATAACTTGTTATTAGAATTAATCTTGCCATTTATAATTATTGAAAATCATAAAAACGGACATCGATCTAACTAATTTATATAGTTCACAGGTAAGTTGGTGTAGTTATTATTTATTTGTATCAATTTCAGCTACTACTTTATTACTTACTAACGTTTTTTCCCACATTAAATAAGGTTTCCTTAAATAGGTCTCCCTTCCTTAAAATTTTCTTACAAATTATAAATATTGTTTTATTTTTCGCAATAATATTATTTTATTTATTTTACTTCACTTTCAAAATTGCTTGTTTTATATTTTAAACCAAAATATATATATATTAGTAATCATCTTCCCTAAATAAAAAAAGGTTAGTTACATTACTGGATTTAATCAGACAATAAAAACACAAATACAAAAATAAAAAAAAAGATGTACCTTTATTGCATTCAAATTTCAACAGCATTACAGAAAAAACTGGAATCAGCAATTACAATACAGATAATCAGAATTTTTTTGGGTGGAGCAACAAGAAAAGAAGAAATGAAAATGACGCATCAGCAAGTCACCGTTCAACCCTTTCATTTCTCAAATTTTGATGTAATTTTTAATTAAATTTTAAATTAGCAGAAAGGTTTGAATTTAAATTATATGTTATTTTATTAAATTTTTACAAGAAAATACTTTCCCTACTCACTTTGAACCCGTCTGCACCGAATTTATTTAGCTGAATGAAATTGGGATATTATTTAAGAAAAAAAACTGTGAGTTGGGTTAAGACAAGCCTTATTATATTAATTTATTTGATTCACTCAATATTTTAAAAGGAATTCGGATAAACATCGGCCAAATCCCAATATGCCGATAAGGACAAAAATCGAGAAAACAAAAAAAATATCCGGAATTTTATTTATAAATCATATTAAGTCCGCATTGAAATAATGTTTAATTGATATTTGTATGCAAAAAGATATTAAATAAAAAAGACAGACAAGTGCAAGTAATACTCGCAGCCTGAAGGTTCCGTACCTTTATATAAAACCTAAATATTGACAATAGTTACATAGACAATGAACCCGATTTCCAAAGTGTATTTATTTGTAGGCGTCTTTACATGACGCTATATTCAAGAAACCTCAAAATTATGTTATTCACGTAATAATTCCACATAGAATTAAAAATTAATAATTTTATGTTTTTACTTTTATTTGTACTATGACTACTATGAGTCCTTCTTTGGTACCAAATTATAAGATTTTAGGTCAACGAGAAGTATCCTATAGGTTTTGATGATCAGTAAGTCAGTCTGTCAGTATTCAAATACTCATTTAAATGCCGTATCTTCATTTTTTTTTAAATATTTAAGAATCTAATACGTTGGCTAAATCATCAATGAAAGACCAACATACAGTAGAAACTGGTTATAACGACATCGGTTAATATACAATACATCGGTTTTAACGACTTCAAATAAAATAAACCCGACTGAATCCCATATAATTGTCTTTATACCGGTTTTTACGACTGTCTGCTTTTACGACCTAATTTGACTGGTCCCTTCGATGTCGTTGTAACCGGTTTCGACTGTATTTAAAAAACTTTATATTACATGAAATCTTTAAAAAATGATGTATACATTAATAACCAATTTATTACCATTAAAAAAACACATGTATGTAGTAGATGCCTAGATTCTGTGACAAACTAAAAACATATTAATAAATATACATAGTTTATCTACTAATTTCTACTATAATTAAAATAAATAAATAAATAAATAAATAAGCAAAATTCGATTAATCATTATATTTTGGTATGTAGAATAATGTAAGTAGATACCATTATTTAAGTCAATATTGTGGATTAAAGGGTTCAAAAAGGATCTGAATAAGTCCAGTACAACACACATGCACACACACACACACACACACACACACACACACACACACACACACACTAACTCAAAGATTTATACATTTATACACGGATGAGGTTTTAAGTCGTGTTTCGTAAACAGTATTCAGTAACACCCATATAGCATAGAGTGGTACAGGAGGGTTCATCGACCCCCTCTTTACAGCGGCAGCGAGCGATATCATTGTGCTTGTGTGTAGTTATGTAACTGTGTGCATCACCAATTATTGTACATATGTATATATAAATGAATGGGTATTTATATAAACCCCGTCGCAGGAGTTCCACAAATGTTAGAAAACATGGAGTAAGGAATTTTTATTAGTAGCGTTCTATTATGTCTGTATTCAAGATGGTGGTGAAGATCAGAGTGGTATTTTTTAATTTTGTTCAAATATAATGCATTGTTATAGAGTACATTTATGCATTAAAAAATTACTTGTATGTGTTGTTTAGAATATTTTAAATATACGGTCGTAGATTGGTGACCCGAAACATAAATTATCAGATTAAAACAAAAATTAGACACCTCTTCCATAAAATTAAAAGAATATTTAAATAAAATCACTTTCCCCATTGAGTATGATGTCTTTAGAAAGGTCTCTTGAAATGCAACAAAAAATGTATCAGGACCGTTTGATTTTAACCCTTCAGTCACGATGTATTTGCTCTTCAAAATCATTATCAGAACACCCTCGCTCCCTCCATTTTCTAAATTATCGATTTAAAAAATCTAAAAAAAATCCAGAATGTAACTTTTAATTAGCACTTTCACTGAAAATTATAACGAACAATGTCAAAAATATTTTGGTCCCCCTCCCATAGACGGAAAAGAGAACTAACATTTTTTGTTCACTTACCCCATTGAGTGGGGTGTCATTTGATAGGTCTTCTAAAATGCAATAAAAATATCAAATGACTTTATTGATTTTAACTTTTCAGTCACGATATATTTGGTTTTCAATAGTTTTCTAAACTATTGATTTAAAAAATCTGAATAAATTCCAGAATGTAGCTTTAAATATAACTGAAAACTATAACGAAAACTGTAGCAAAAATAACTAATGAAAACTTTTGAAATAACTCTTTTTTTCTAAATCGTAGTGAGCATGACTACGGAACTCTATCATGTGCGTGCCCAACACGCACTTGCCTGTTTTATTATTTTATAAAAAAGGTTCTTCAACTTCAAATAATAAAATTATGGAATACTGGAGAGTAAATAAAAGAATAAATTAATCCAAATATAAGTTTTTGCGTGAGCGCCCCACGTTCTTATTTTTAGTCGCAAAAAACTAAAAGAGTAATGATGACTGAATTAGTCTAGCACTGAAAATACTTTAATAACTAAAACATTGTTTTTTATACTTTTGTAATCAATTTACTACTGCATTTCTCTTTAACACAACAATGAATGACGATTAACCACACTATATGAAAAAAATTACACAGCTCCATATAACAATTGAAAAATTTCAAGACAATCAGAAATGGGTGAAAAATGTATTACAAGATTTGACCCTAACAGTAATAAACAATAAAGACGAGAACAAAATAAAATCAACCATTATTTTTACTACCCCTCAAAAATCATTAAAATCCTAGACTTTGATACCATTTAAATAATATCCAAACTAGGTCAGGCGTGGCAACAATTATCACAATCTAAATATATAAATTTCCATTAAACAACCCTCAAACCCCATTACCACAAACAATTAGTCTACCAAAACAAACGATTACAGAAATTCTTTAATGTTAATTGTTCAAATATTAGACAATTACTGCGTTGTGCTAATATTTGAGGTTAGGTTTACAGTCCACTTGTCCAGCCAACCCTTACAGACAGGTTTCACGCGTAATTACCTGAACCACCTGTGTGTGATTCCCGTAGGGGTGATTTTTAATTCATAATTTACATTTCACCCCAGACCATCACATGGGAATAAATACGATAATTATTATTACTGGGTAGGTACATGAAATGTAAATTAACATTCCCTTCAATGTAAATCTGTCTATCCAGTGGCGGAGTTCTTTTTATAGGTGTTAATATTAATATATAAAAAAAATAAAATAATGTATTTCAAATATTTACAGTGACATATGTTATTAGGGTAACATTTTATTGATTTTATCTAGCAAGTATTTATATCCAATAACCGAAAATATTTATTTTTATTTTTCCCTACCAAAAAAACAACTAGATATAGGTACCTATTTAATTATTTTAAAGTCTCGAATATACAAAATATATTGACAGTTCATATAAATTTTGATTTTCAAGGTAAAAATAGGTTTGACATATATCAATGTCATTTTAATGCCATAGTATTGTATTAATGAATACACCATGATTTTTTTAAATTGTTGAATATTTGTCTTAATTGTTGAGTGTCAAGTACCTACAAAACACGAATGTTTCCTAATGTAATAATAGAACTAGTACCATTTGTGCTGTTTACTGGGAAAATGTCATCGAGGAAAGAGCGGCACAAAAATGATTTTCTCATTTCAAAGAGGACTATTTTGACATGAATGATTCTCTGCGTTCCGACTTTTATAAAGAACTTTTCAACTATACAATTCACGGTAGTCACCGTCAATCAACTCGAGAATAAGTCAATATGATGAAATCATAAACAGCAATAAGATCATGCAAAGATTACCTTAAATTTAAAATATTTTAAATACTATATTAAAGATCCTAAAAAGTCCTACGCCCATGTACGTTTCGCATAAGTACATACATGCATTCATATATTAAATACCACTAACCTGATCTTATCAAGCTTTTTGTCCTTATTAATTCCAAGTTCTAAAGTGGTAGGACAACATTAAAGTGACTTTTAACCTAACTAATTTAAAAAAGGATATAGGATCTGATTTTTATTCATGTTAAAAGTAATACATATTTAAATGGGTATTTAATACAGGTAGCATAAAAAGGATGTAGGGTTGTTATCAGTTTTAATTGTTTTGAAATAAATATTCATATTTCTTTATATTTAAAGTATCAAATATTTTTTTATTGGAGTATTTTTACATGTTGTACCTAATTTTGTTTCAAATACAATCAAAACATGAATAAAAATAAATCAATTCTGGAAGAGAACCTCGAAAAGTCCTATATATATCGATACGTTGTACATATGATCATATATTAAACTACTAGTAGTTTATCTACATAACATTTTTTATAATTTATAGAAAATACAAATCTCACAAATTTATTTTTTGTGAGGATTTCAACTCAAAAAAGGAAAATAAGTACATTTCGAACTACACAAAGAAGAAACTATTATGTGTGATCATTTTTGTAAGCAGAAAAAATGTTTGTCTTTGATTTCAAAATTTCCATTTGATATTTCCTTTCCAGATCAAAACTAACATTTTTAATTCCATGTCTGTCTGTCTGTCCTCAGACATGAATCACTGAATGTATTTTAAAGAAACTTAGGTACTTGCTTAATTGGATCTAGCAAGTATATATATATATATATATATATATATATATATATATATATATATATATATATATATATATATATATATATATATATATATATATATATATATATATATATATATATATATATATATATATATATTTATATTTAATGATCCCAATTTAAATATCATAAATATCAGATGAAAGTAGGAATAATATCCCAAAATTGTTCAATTTTCCAAAATATCTCTTGAACGATACATGTTACGTGAAAATTGTGCAGAATCTTTTTTACATAGGTACTATAAAATTTTCTACACGAACCATCATAATATCGTAGTATCGTTTTGTTTTAATAGTGTGTACCTACTTTTAAAAATTAAGAAAATCGATCAGAAAAAAACTTTTAATTTTAAATTTTATCAAGATACATTTCAGTATGTTCAAATGTTCAGCATAGATATTATTGCAATATGTGGGCTTTTTACCATGCTACCCCACTTGTCAAATATACATATAATTCCCTATAGTTGCAACAGGTGAAAAGAAAGCAAGCCAACAACTCTATACACTATACATGCTTACAGATTTGTATTTTGATATTCCTTGACTAGACCGTCACGGTAACGACAACGACAATGATCGGGGTGGCTGTGAATAGACTATATCCGGTTTCACGCACCGCCGACAGGGGGCGCGAGCGTGCTCCCTAGTTACGTCATCCGTGACACAGGGCTGGCCAACTGAGATGTGGGAAAACTATCGTGTCTGATTTTCTCTATATGAAAATTATGTTTTCTTTGTTTATAAGCATGTACGAGAATTTTAAAAAATATTTTATACAAACTTTTTAAATTCATTCTAAATGTAGTAATCGGGTAGATTGGAATATTAAAATTTTAATGCTAATCATTCGATTATGTTTTAATGTTTTACCTTTTCACTTATGGTTTAGTCAGAAAAATCATGATTGAGTTTTCTTATTGTTAGTTTCATATACCGATGGGCCGTTCAGGATAAATTAAACAAATAGTATGGCCTGTGTCTATATGGAGAAAAGATAAGGTACCTGATGCTTAAAACTACTTATATACATATGTATGCTGATTGTATGCTAGTACTTCAGGTTTTGATCAAGGCATAGACATAGATCACATCATAAGGCTTTTAATTAAATCTACATTCATTGACAACGTATTTGTGTAAATGTAATTATATTGTTTTAAAGTATGACAAAATAATAATATCATCTACCTCTTACCTCCACCCCCCCTACAGAATAAGTGTAAGAAGCTTTTTTATCACATTTTTTTCTATATTTATTAATTTGACAAAGATCCAGCATTTTTTTTTATTATAAAAAAAACTCTGTCGTGTTTTTCTACTCCTCCATATCAGTAAAATAAGTCAAACCAAAACTTCCCCCACCTCTATATATATATTCATATATACATATATTCGAAATACATGAAAGGCCCCAAACTTAGCCCAGTCGTACTTAAAAATTAGCAAACAGTTTATGCCAAACAGTTGTAATTTCAATTTATTTAAATGGTGGCCAAAATGTAATTACAAAGGGAAAGCTTTATTAAAACATTAACATATCCTCACAACTGTAAGAATTCAAATAATGACGATTGGTAACAAGAACCCCATTTACGCACTTGTAAAAGTTAAGGGTTAAAATCGTACCTACAAACAAATCGCAGTGCACAAACAACACAACTATCGTGATTGGGTTCCCAGAGAGCGGACGAGGTAGTACAGGATACACTGTGTGACTTCCTGCAGAACGGCCCGCGGGAGGTGGTGCGCGACGCAAGTGTGGGGGCGCGGAGGGGACCACCACGCCGAAGACGCGGTCGTCAACCCCGTCGTGTCTTTGCCCGCGCGCGCGGGTTCCTTACCACGTCCGTGTGTGTGTATGTATGTGTGCCACGGACCGTGGTGCTGGTGGTGGTGTACTCGTATAATGGTGGTGCAAAACAAGAATGGACTTATTGTCATGTCCGTGTTTATTTTCAATAATATTTAATATAAAAATGTAAATGATTATTTATTTTGTTTATTAATTATTTAAAACAGGAAAAGGACAAAATATACACTAGATAGAGTCTAATTACTAATAGTTCAAGACAGAAACTATTAAACTCCTGATGAGGATTTCTTGTGAAGTCGATACACGTGTCGAATGGTATTGTTTTCTTTTGATTAAGGTGTATATTTAGTTCAAAAGTATTAATCATTTGGTTGGATTTAATGTTTTTATATGCAGTCAGTTATTTATATAATATAAGGAAAACAATAATGTTTAACTGCAACTAGGCACGGCGCGAGTGACAGAAATGTTGAGGTTCGTTACTGTCGTCGGGTTTTTCAATATAGCGTCGCTGTAACTAGATTATGCCTGTGTTTGTTTATTTCTTTATCTATATCAAATTAGACCTCCAGAATTCGGGGCCCGGTTTAACTGTACCTACCCATAGTCTCACCTTGTCGCCGGACCTGATTGTATCCAATATTAAATGATACAATCTGTCACTCGACATGGATAATTGGTAACATATGGATGTGCCTCGGAAAATCGAGGCAATGAGGTTTTAAAACTAGTTAGTATAACCTGTAAATAAATAATAAATTTATAAGTACAGTATAAAGTCGAAAATTACAATTTTATACTTAAAAAATGGGGTAAATTACAATTTTACAGTGTCTCATTTTCAAATGTGTGGATGACAATATAATTTTATTTAAATTTTTATATTAAGTATTATAACAAACATTTTTTAACGCCTCATTTCATTAAGCATCTTTAAGATTTTCTTAGTTTGTCTATTTTTGAGGCCTTATATCATTATACTTAAAACTCTTTAATTAATAATAATAAATATACATTGTTCTTGAGCTTTACAAGCAAAGCTTTCACTAGTACACAGTGAAAGTTCTTGAAGTATGAAATAAGTTTTGCAATTATCAAAAGTGTTTGAAGTAAGTATTTCAAGCACTGTACTTGTTAAATTCAAGTATTACATTCGAATAGTACATGAAAGGACCCCACAACTCTCTTTATAGAAAACCGGTCTCGGTCAAATATTACGAAACTCTGCTGAATGATAGTCCTCAATGTGTAGATCAAAAAAGTCAATGGGACCTAGATCTGAAAAACTACTGTTCTGAAGCTACAGCCTTCTGAAGTTATCGAATCCACGTGCTCGTTGAACAAAAAGTCCACTGATTCATGGGTGCGGAAAAAAAATTCATTATAAAGTAACCAAGACACTTTTTTACGTATTTTCGTGCACTGAATTTCGTGCATGCATATCCGTAGTCAAAATAGATGCATCATCCTTCAGTCTTCAGAAAATCGCTGCACCACCTTCAGAAATCTTAAGAATGGCGATATTGGTACGTACTGCTTGAGCGACATAATAATTTTGATGCAGGGTTGTATTAAATACTATAATTTATTCGCGGGCCAAATTTTCATTTTATATTTAACAATCTTCACCCCACAAACGATTGTACTTGTAAAGTACGAATATTTTTTATTTTGACAAAAATTGGCACATGTTTTTACACAAAGAAAACTGGTGCTCAATTTATAAAATTTCGGACAAATATCGGAATTTTCGAAGTGATAGTGTTCTAATGTGTTAAATTCTCGATCGAATTACATCAATAGTCATACTAATAACTCAGACATAAGACGCGCGGGCCAGCTTATGTTGATGCTTTGCGTTAGGAGATTAATATTTTTGTAAAAAACATTCTGCAAACTTAAAATTTAAAATCATTGCCTATTATCTTCCTTACAACCGCATAGAATAATTTCCAACCCTATCTAAACAAAAGGGCCTCTTTCCTCACCGCTTGTTTAAGAAAAACAAATATTCGTGAAGTCACCTGTTACGTCACACATGCGAACCAACATATACACTTATACATTCAAACATTATAACGATAAACGATGCACCAAGTGAGCCATGAGCGCCAAAACGATAGATTTTAAACGGCGCGGTGTTTAATCGACATATGTAAACAAATAAAAACTAATTGTTATTTCATATACATAAATTCGAATTTTTCCCTCCTGTTAATACTGCAACAAATTCGTAATTATATTTTTTTTTTTGTAAAGTTAACGCCATATCGAAATTTTGTCACTTTAGCAATAAACAGCATCATTTTTTTTATAAATTAGTAATAAATTACAGCAATATCTAAAATAATATTTAAATCAAATACATATGTAAGTACACAAAAGGCATAGATTCAGAATCTCAAAGAACGTTTAATATCTAATTATAATATAAACAACTATAAAAATATAAAGGAGGAAAACTACAATTAAATTGGAGCCAAAATATTGACAGTTTGTTTAAGAATCAGTTATGAAATATATGATTTTGCTTTTAAGTAAATTATTCGTAAACTTCTGGTTTTAAAATAGATATGTCTCCTTCTCAATTTAATTAATTAACTAATAAATGTCGATAAAGTATATACATTTTATGTATACAACCCGAAAAAGCCAAAAACGTATTCAATTTTAATAATTTTTCAATTCCTGTATTTACCAAATCTTTAAAATTTCTATTAGCCAGCAAACTTTAATTTTCCTCTCCTATGTTTGAAAAAATAAAAATGTCTATTTTTACAATAAAACCACAAAATTAATAGAACCAGAGCCAACTTATAGTATTTAACTTTTTTTTCATACACACAGTAATTGATAAATAAGTAAACAAAAATTATTCAATAGAAGTTACTCATTATTAAAGAAACACAAAATTATAATCACGTATTACAATAATATTTTTTATTTGTTTTATTAATTATGAATTGCATAATAGGTATATAGTTAGTAGGAAACTTCATGAAAATTGAATGAAGTTATATATTGTTCAGTAACACTCAGGCCCGGATTTACCATGCAGGCAGTGTAGGCACGTGCCTAGAGCGGCAAAAATTAAAGGGCGGCAAATTTTGGCGGAAAAAAAAGTCTTCATACTTTCTTTTTAATAATTATTAAACTTTTTACATGAAAACCTAAAAAAAGGTCATCGACATCAAAAACCTAAACTTTTTTATTTTTATCCAATCAAAAATTTTTAAAAAACTTCTCGTACCACACGGAAGGGGCGGCAATTTTCGCAACTGCCTAGGGGCGGCAAATTTCTAAATCCGGGCCTGGTAACACTTCACCACATATGTATATATACACACTTATTTCTTTTGATTATAATGTAAGATGGTTTTCTAAGAAAATTTCTGAAATATATTTTCCGCAATAGGTATAAGTAAAAGTAACTTACAACCAAGTTTGGAATAATCGCGACTCACATGTTTTAGAAACACTAATCTATCATAATTGACAAAAATTAACTAGCTTAATGTTTTTAAGTCAAATTATTAAATATGTCAGGACTTGTTTGATCTTGTTTGATCTTTCCTAGATTCAGATGACATTTTGTTCTTAACACAACGAAAAAATCCTTGAACTTTGTAAATGTTTTGTATATATAGTATGCTTTGTGTAAAGCATTTCCAGACATTCAAAAAAAGTTAGTTTTTAAAATTTGATAAACATTTTGAAAATATTACCTTCTCTAATATAATTACTTTCTTATACCAATGTATATGAAATATACATATAGTATAAGTAAGTATAGTAAATTTTTTTATTATTTAGATACAAAGTACGAAAGTTTACGGTTACAACATCTCTACTTATTTTAAAAGATTGTTCATGATGAGTACACAGTGACGTCATGGCGGTAAATTATATTGATATTCATATTAAATATGTTTATATGTAACGTTCTTCAATGTGGCGTCAGTGTTGTGAACAACACAAAACTTGATCTCTTTGAAACACATACCATGTGACTATATTATATCATTTTTGAGTAAAAATTGACCGGTTTACGTGGGACATTCTCGAATTTGAGTATTGTATCTCACATAATAAATTACCCCGAAAGACACCCTGAATTGAACATTTTATCACCACTCAACATAGGATCACTGATTTTGTTTTTTTTAATTTTATCATATTTTATAATTAATGCATATGTGACATTCGGTGAAAGCAAAGAGAGAGAGAGAGAGAGAGAGAGAGAGAGAGAGAGAGAATACTGTTGTGAACTTAGAGAGCATAAATAACAAAAGTAAAAAATTATGGGTTTTATGAAATATTTGAGATGCTATTAATATGGTCACTTTAATTTTGATAGATAACATTTTCCTTTTAACAAATCAAATAAACCACAAACACAGTAAAATATTTAAGGACTCTGCAGTGTTCGAGATTGTTTGAACGAAAAAATGTATGTGTTTGAAAACGCGTGAATCTTTTCGCGGATTTCTACTATATGTACTTAAGGAAGCAACAGTATCTTTTTGTCCGCATTACATATTTTACAGTGTGGATACTTAGATAATGCATTTTTCAGTCCACACAGATGACGCCAATGTCCGCGGCACTGATTCAAGTCGGTTCGCGAGAACGACCGAACTCATACGAAGCCGGGCCCGATGACCTTACCACTAAGCCACCGCGGGGCCGCAAGGCGCAACTGTTGCACAATCACTGTACACACACACATACATACATACATTTACATACAAACACACACACACACGAATACTTACACACACGTTAATGATTTCCGCATATGTTCATCTCGCTCGCGCTCTGTGTGTGCATTTTGTATTTGTGGGAATGGGGCGTGAGAAAAAAATACCATGTCTTCTCTGCTCTTCTCGTTGCCGGTGCCTTGCATCCCACCACCGTTGTAGAAGTCGATGGAGTGAAAGAAAAGTATGTTGGCGTTGTTTTGTTTCAAGGCTCCTGCACACATTCTATGTTTGCAGGGGAATATCAGTTTACGAGATATGTATGTATGTACGTTGACCATTTTCAAAAAGCAAAAAGCAAAGTATAGTACAAAAAATAAAACAAAAATTTATTACGAGAATTTTTTTTTTGTATTAATACATATTTGATCTGCTGTCTAGCTTACTAGATACCAGATTATCCGCACTAGTATGATGAAAGCGAAAAAGTTTTGATTTGAGAATACTTCTTATTCCAGATTCAGTCTGGAACTGTTACGCTCCTGATGAGGACTGGTTTGAAGTCGAAACACGTGTCGAGTGACATTGTTTTATTGTGGTTAAGGTGTACAGTACTGTACATATTTTTAGTTTATATGTAATAATACATTAATTGAATAAAAGTATACTTTTAATAACAAAAAAGAATAAGCCCCGAAATCTACGTTAATCGCTTCTCCCAACTCCCTTGTTCATGACCTCCTTGTTTATTAAAACCCACTATGATCGACCCATAAGCATCATTATTTCTTGTCTTGTGCCCCAGTGTACTCCCTAGAAAAACATCACGCACATAACACATACATAACACATACATAAGCACAAACAAAAATGAGCTGTCTGTAAAGGTAACATCCAACAGAGGTTCAACATCATGAAGAAGAATAAAAGTATACATATTTTAATTTTGAAAATATAGCACAACCTATCAAAAAGTACATACAATACAATATATGTATATGTAATAGTACCTGCATACGTTTGGTCACTGTAAATACATAAGACTTTAGAAGTTTTGTGCCAGTTGCAGCAGGAACCGGTGACCTATCTTAAGAAAATCATTTTGTCGTCACATATAAAAGCAGATAAATAAAGTTAAACGTTTTATCTAATCTATAGCATTGCTATTGATTTTACGGAAGTATCTTTTCACAACTTCCAAATCGAACAGTAAATCCAAGTAATTGCGAAAAAGGACAAAAAAACATAATGTTCACAAAAAATAATGTTTACTTTTTACATTTTGAAATGTTCTTTAAAATTACGTTATTATAAAATGTTTTCCTCAATTTTGTTATATTATACTGCTATTAGTAGTTTTCAATGTTTTTTTAAATCTCTATCTCGTGTGATTTTCTTTCTAAAAAAAAAAAATTAACTTATTCAATAAACAAAGAAACCGTTGATGGATACAAAAAGTTTTTAAATTGTTCTAAAAATCATACTAATTCAGAAAATCAACTGGAGTTATGATCATAATTGCAAAAATACATAAAACTAAATCTTTAAAAGAAGTGTTACAAAGAATCAAGGTATGTGAAGTATAAGGTAGTCTCATTACTCGACGCAAGAGAAGGAAATACGTCATAATCATAACAAATGTAGCCTCGTATGACGTCATCTGGGGTGCCCAAGCTGATTGGTCAAAAGCTAATGAGGCAACTTGTGTACTTACTAATCTTGATAAAGAATCATCAAAATTTCAATAAGAATAGAATTGGTCATCTTATCAACCTAAAACTATAATAAAAAAACATCGACTTAAAATTAGAAACCTAAATATTATTATTACCACTAGGCAAACATTAGGTCCATCTTTTTAGGGTCTAGAATTGAATAGATTTTAGATATAGATAATTATCCAATAAAAATTTTAAGAATAGGACCAGAGTTCATCAATGTGTATAACATGCATTAAATCAGCATTGAATTTGAATGATGGAACGTGTAAGGTTACCTTAACGCCCCTCCTTCATACCAAAAAATAAAAACAAAACTATTTGAATCTAATGTTGTTGTTTTATTTTTATTGTAATAGTTTTGGTTGTACCGGCATGCGTGCATAAAAATCTATTTTTATTTGAATCAAACTATATGCATGTCTCTTTTTTGTTTGACCTTACGGGTCTTTAATTCCTATGGCTATCAGACAGGCTTGCCAACTGTTGGATATTAGAAGATCTATTTGGTGAAGGGGAGAGGCAAATAGATTTATGCTTGTAGTTAGACATATTCTTTATTATTTACTTAAATTTAAGCACACACGTGATGATTCTTTTAATTTTCTTCTAAATCTAGCGGGATATTGAACTGTTTTAATCAAAATAAAACTAGTTTGTGTGGAAATATTAATATCATTTACTTTAAATGAGTTTTTTAACTAATTATATATCACTAATGTGATTTTGAGGCACATTAAAAATTTATTTAACATATGGCCTATGCTACAATAATTATTATTTATTTACAGTATAGGCTAGGACGTATCTATTAAAGAATATTTAATTTGAATACAAATGATATTAATTCAAATATTTAATTTTTTATTTAATTTAAAATATTGTTTATTTTATATACTAATGCAAAGAGTAAAAAAATGTGAGAAGCGCTACATATATTAGATTAATACATAAATCCGTAGGGTTTTTTGTTCCCAAGGCAAAAATGTCTTGGTAAAATATTTGTTTGACATAAATCAATGTCATTTTGATGCCACATAACCCAGAAAATAAAGGAAAAATACAAGGTAAATGTATAAGACACCAAATATAAACATGCTGAGATATATATTTCCTGAAAACTCCCTAGAAAAATTTGCGCCGGAACACCCTCAACCAATGGCCCAAAATTTTGTTTAACAAGGTTTTTTTAAACATATTGTATCTAATTAACAGAATGTTCGATTAACCCCATTAATAAATCAATTGTATACCTTTCAAAATGGCGGTAAAACTAAAAAGATTACTTCAAAAATATTAAATTTTTAGTTCAACAGACTTTTTAATAGGCATATAGTTATTTATGACTAAATAATTTAATTTATTGTTTTATTTAAATACGTCTTGAATTTTTCAATTTTTAGAAAGTTTGTGTTAATTGTTGGCCAAATAAAATTGAGTGTTGAATACAAAAAAAATCCGATATATCATTTTGTTTGAGTCTTTTTACTAAGGAGCGGAAACCGTTAGAACCATTTGTGCAGGTGGATGCGTTTTCTCGTTTTAAATCAGGCCATTTTGACATAAATAATTCTCCGCATTAGAAAGACTATATGATTTTGATGAAGACAGTTTAAACTAAACCCTTCAATTTATGATGATTTACCCCAATAAAATCGGGGATTAATTAATATGATGCTAACAATCTAACGACTTTTGCATTACATGAGTAACGTTCAAAATTCAGAAAGATGCAATCGCACAATGTTATAACATTACAAAATCAGCTAATCAGTAGTTCGCTTGAGAAGTTATTTGACATCCGTCATATTCTCCAGGCCCCTCTTTCCCACTGGGCACTCTGGGCACGTGCCCAGGGCCCCGCGATTGATAGGGGCCCCATATCACGAAACAATAACCGATATTTATTACCGAAAAACATACGATATTTATTTTGAAAAAATCAAACGATAATGCCATTAATGACTAACTACATTACCTACCTGTTTATTAGTTTTTGCATGCGCGAAGCCCCTCTACTCTCGCTCGAAAATCAGGCTTTCCGATTTCAGCATGTTTAGGATTTTAAATATATAAAGATACATTGAGTGGCCAGTTTCTGGAAAACCGGGAAAGTCAGGAAATTTTGCTAGACAGGGAATTTTCTGTAAAAATGCAAAACCCACACCACGTCAAGAAATTTTCCGCAAATATTTTTAAACAATTATCTATGTAAATTTAAAAAAAAACATGTAGAATTTTCAAAAATGTTCTATTGTCAACAAATAATTCTGTTTTGTCACGTGATCTATTTTTAGTACTTTAATCAATCAGAAGTGTATAGGTACCACACTTCATGCAATTTGTTCAATCGTTGAATATATTAATGGTTTTTAACAGTGGTGATATTAATTTATTATGTGATTTGTTATTGAAGATATTATTTTTATTAAAAATAATTTCTTGAAATTTGATTTATTTTACGTATACACGTACCCTCTGCACATTAATTAAGGGGATACCTAAAAAATAGCCTGTTTTCAAGTTTGTAAATTGGTCAAAAATTTACCAATTTGAAATCTTTTTTTTTCTGGAATGATGGAAATTTACTCTACTTTATGATGGTGCATTTCGTTCCTCAACATTTTTCCCGTTTTAACGTTTTTATGTAATAAAAAATGCGTATCTTAACACGTCACGGAGTGCATTTATGTAGAAAATTTAATTTTAAAATAATCATTTTGTAGAGAATTTTGGTACCTTAAAATCAGTATTTTGAAAAAAAAAAATGCAACAAAATTCGCAATGGTATTAAAGTTCTTTTTTAAAGTTCCGTAAACTTTAATATATTGGGTAAAATATGCTTACCTAAACATTTTTTTTAATAAAAAACGTAAAAACGTAAAAAATCACCTGGAAAACCGGGAAAAGTCAGGGAAAGTTGTAGAGAAATACTGGCCACCCGTTTAATGGTGTACTAATTACCTACACTGTTTTAAAAAAATCATCAGTAAACTATGATAGTTTTTCATATTCTTAATTTTTGAAGTGAAAACTTCTTCAGCTCTGTCAAGGTCATAGGGGCCCCATTGTCCTAATGTGCCCAGGGCCCCCAATAGGTTAAAGACGGCCCTGATATTCTCCGGATCTTGCTTAAACAGATTTTCTGATCTCAATTCAACAACACTGAGGAATTATTTCCTTTGCTGCTTTTCAAAATTGACTTGACGACTTTTTCACCATCAAACTACAAGAATTCTTCAGGCGTGGAATAAAAAAAACTGCAAGATTGTTGGAAGTGAACCATTAACGATACCACTGTTGATTATAGAAAATATATTTTATTTTATTTATATAAAAAATAAAAAATAATTTAATAAAAACGTTACAAACTAATGCATCGGCCTGATTTATTAATATTTTTACACCATTATATTTTGATAAGTTCTAATACCTATACATAATTATTCTAATCTAGCCGTTTATCTATAACAAAACCAGTACATCCTTTACTTACTTGGGTCAATGTCCGAGATTCAATTCAAACGAGGGTGGAATCATTCAATGGAACATTTAAGTCTTTACGTTCTACATATTGTGGGAACGCACATAAAAACAACCCTAACTAGATTAAAAGGGCTTCCTGAAGCGAAGAAAAAAACAACGTCAATTTTAATAGTACATGTAAGAAATGAGGGTGGAGAAAAAGTAATTTAAGTGCTTTGATGATAAGATAATAGTATGAGCAACATACATATTATTTCTCCCTATTTTTATCTGCTTTTGTTACATTCATTTAACTATTAATTCATTATTTTATTTAATAGCATACAACTGGATGAGAATAAAGGTTATTTTAAATTAATTTATGCCCAACAACTTTTGTAATTTATAGGGTAATAGGCAAAATAAAGAACGATTTTGAAAAACACGGGATTCGTTATCACTCCCTGTCACATATGAATGGTTATAATTACATTCATTCAATCTGGCGGGAAAAATACTATGAGGGAGGGGGTTTTAGGGGGGAAACAACGCGTTATCTCACATAGGAGCCAATATATTTTGTATGATGAATAAAAAGCATATTCATTTACATTCAATTTTTACTAAAAATATACATTATAAATTCTCCCTAATACATATAATACATCTTCACGGAGATATATAAAAATATATTAAAAAGTAAAATTCTCGTTGTATTACTAAAACTTCACCCTGAACGCGCCAAGAGTAGTATAACTTCAAAAATATTAATAAAGCGAATTCTGTAATTATATATTTATTTATAAAACTGAAATTTTACATTCAAATAATTGATTACATTAGTTACAAAATATAATAAATAAATCAAAAATTATAACTAATATCTGGACAGTTTGATATTTATTGTAATTTAAATATAAATGTCCTTTACTTTTACATAATAATTATGAAAAATTAAACAAAAATATATAATTTTTTTTTTAATTCTACTACACTGTCATTTTATTTTATAATCACTATTATTGACACATTTTTCAGTGCAATATTTAATGCAATGACAACATTAATAAATAATTTTTTTAATATTTGTTTTTATAAAAAAAATATTTGTTTAAATATTCACATCTTCGAAACATTTTTCCCACTAATTTTGTGCAATTACTGAATCAACATTTTCCGTGTTTCTTTCATGAAAGTAAAGGACATTTGTAGGGTAAGCCATCCTTGCAGCAATATTCCCGACCAGCAGACAAATTAGTGTTGACCCAGACAGGATGACAGTTCTGGATGAAGAGGTACGCCCGTTCTTTGTGGCAATCTCTATCGATAGATCCACACAAAATGGACGGGCTGTTTGGTAAATGTTTTACGATCTGAAAAATATTAAATTTTTAATTTAAATTATTTTAAATTTAATGTTTCGTATTATGAATTAATGGCTGCCAGTTTTTTACAAGTGGCTGTTGGGGGACTACGAAATTGAATAAAGGAACAGTAACTAGCGTCCCTAATAAATTAAGAAATGAGTCACTCCCTTATCAAAATGTTTAATAATAACAATAATCAATTAAATATATTTCTCGTGCGATTTTAATGGTCAAATTTAATTACTAATTACACTGGTCAACAAAAAAATACTTTTGTAATCTAACAGAGATCTGAATAGTTAATTTAGAAACCGAATTTGTTGTCCAATTGGTTTCATCACGTCAGGGTTTTGAGATATTCTAACCTAAAAGTCCTAAAAATGACTATATTGGTAATGTTAAAGGATTTATTACCAAGTAGGTAATTTTTTTCTAAAGTTTCCGGTCACGGTAACAAATAGTATTATCTTTCTTCTTCAAAATGAGTTTTAACTTTTTGCTGTACGATTTTTTAGCCGAGATGTATTAGTTTGAAGATATGATATTTTTGTTAATAGAATGTAGTATAGTATAGACACAATATATTATCTTCAAAGTAGTAAGTATATTTCGGTGAAGAAAAGTCGCATAGTGAAATGTAAGTGAAAAATCATTTTAAAGAGAAAAGATAGTACGATTTGTAATCATGAAAGAAAACTTCAGAAAAAATTTACCTACTCAGTAATAATTTCCTCAACATTGCCAAAATCGTAATTTTTGGGGCTTTTAGGTTCGGATATCTCAAAAACCTGACGTGATGGAATCAATTGGGCAACGAATTCGGTTGTGGCATGACAAATACCTTCTAAATCACCTATTCATATCTCTAGGATTTTTTTTATTGACCAGTGTTACATAAATTTCAGTTTTACAGTGTATAAAAAAAATACCACACATTTTTTTATCTTTTCGCTTCTCAAAAATTTTCGCTTCCATTGTCTTTTTAGTCGAAAAAAAAATTATTGTCTCGTAGCGCCGGCCCCCCCCCTTAGCACCATTTTGTATACCTACTACAGCGCTTTTAGAATACACTTTCAAAACTTTTCCAATTACGTCCTATTAATGTAGACAAGCAATCGTTGTTGTCTATGTATATATTTTAGTAAGTATATTTTTATTCCGGCAAAATGGCCATCGTACCTATGATAATATTTATCTAAAGATATATCATTAGATATAATAGATAGTTATAGTTTACCATATAAATGTATATTTTAATATGTTTTGAACATTTTTATACATATTCTAATAATAATTCACGGATTTTATTCAGTTCACCTCTATTTACTACGCCCCCAATAAAGCTCTGTACGAGGATATATATTCAATTATTACATAAAGATAGGTATAAAATAAACTGAACTGTGCTTCTCCTTTTATTTAATAGACAAAACGACGAAAACCTGTTTCTTAAAATTCTTAAATACTACTCTACTTACAATATCCAAACATTTGTTTGTGCATTGTTTGTTCCCGAGAGGTGTACAAGGGTACGTCGTTTCCTGTTCCTGTAATAGTGCCGGGTATCCTTTTGGTGGTTCAGGAGACCCTTTGACGAACTGTCCAGATAAAAATACACCGCAAGTGCACGGGGTTGGCTTGGGGGCTGCCGTGGGACCAGCTGTAGTTGTTGTGTTGTTCATTAAGTCACTCTCGATTTCGTTAGGGCCAATATTGTCGTCATTACATCTGACCATAGATGTCGCGAACACGATGGTTAATAACAAAATAGCTGACGGTTTGTACGACATGGCGAATTCTGAAATATCGAATTTTTAATATTAGTTTTTTACTAGGTCCCTGTACCTAGACGGGCCCCAATCCCAAAGTTTCACATTATTTTTTACGCCCAGTATGGCAGCTCTGAATGATACTCGATATTAATTGAAAACATGACTGGCCTACAATTTATAGCGTTCTTGTAAAAAGTGCCCCGAGAAAAAGATCATTGCTCTGAAACTATTCTAAATTAAAATATGGAATTATTTTATTTTGGACTACACACGAGACGAAACGAGTCTCGTCTCATAAGAAAAATAAGCCCGTTTCGTCTCCAGAAATAAAACAAAATGTTCAAAAATAAACATTCATTAATAGTTTCTTATTATTTGCATTATATACTTATTATATATCTATATTAATACTACATATATAAGTATAATCTCTAATTTTTGAATACCAAACTTTGTATTAATAAAATTTAAAAATATGATACAATAATAGAATTTTAATAAATTTAAATGTAATCAATTCAATTATTTTTTAAACGATAAAATGATAAGGATAATATATCTGCTAACAGTTAATTTATTTTAAGTTACACTAAATAAGTCGACAGTAATTAATTTATTAAAAATAATATTTAACACGTTACATACCTCTTTGTCGTATTTAAAGTTAACCCCAAGAACACCAAACCCCGAATAAACACGAAAAAGGTGAAACCGTTTCTTGTGAACGAAAAAATGAAAACGTCGAGAGTATATCCGTATTTCAGTTTTTAATAATCAGCAAATTATTGTGCACTTGTTTTTTGTACACAAAAGTTACACAATTAAATATCGCTGACACCACAGTCGACCTAAAAAAAATTGTTGTAGGTACTTCATGGAAACAAACGATCTACTTATTTATAACACTTAATATTACGTATTTTCTAGTTTTGTAGATCAATAACAAATTCATTTTTCATGTTTTTTCAATGAGCCCGAATTTTCTTTAAAGGTTTTTGACGAATAGTATATTTTAAGAAATGGATAGAAGCGAATTTCCCAATAAGTTCAGTATATGCTATATCTTAGAGTAAAATTTCAGCAACGATAAAAAAATAGAAAATATAATTTTTGAAAAATCTTGCAAAAAAATTTTATTTAACTTTAAATCCGTCACTGCCTACTATGATTTATACATATATTTTATAGGATAGCAAAAAAACTCAAGAAAAATTAAAACAGTTTTCATACAAAATTGCGATTTATGTACTCGTATATTTATTGAAATATTTGATTTTTTAAAATAACTATGTACCTAAAGATGCCATTGTGAACAGAATTTAGTATAGTATAGTAGGAAGTGGAAATATAAAATGCGTAAAATTTTCTTCTATGAAATTTTTGACCGTCAAAAATTTATTACTCAAGTTTTTAGGGGTTCTATAGGACTATTACCAAATCCCAATTGTCCTAGGAAAAATCTGGAACATTACGGGAAAAATATGAATAAATAGCAGATTTGTCGTGTGTAGGTACTCACTCATAGTGAAAGTACTTAATGCACAAGTACAAGTACCTAGTACAAATATCATGTACTTTAAGCAGTTAATATTAAGTACTTCAAGTACAACATTTATTAAAATCAAGTATTACACTCAAAAAATAGTGACAATAAGTTTATCTTATTTTATTAATTAGTAATTAGTATTTCAAGCACATATTAAGAAAAATTTACAATCATTATTTTCTACTAAAGATTTTTCAAAAAGATATATCCTACTGTAATGTGTGACGAAACACTGGTCAAGATAATCACCATAATGAAGAATTGTTTAATATCAACGTACAAACATTAACTTACGTCGCGTCGGCTCCACTGCCCTGTTCTGATATAGTTTACTTAAGGACTGCAATTGATCCATTTGTACCTACTCATTTTTCGACAAAATAAATTAAAATAATTTCATATATACTAGTTGTCATAAAATTGATATTGTGTTCTCTGTACCCAAAGTACACATGAGTAATATATGCAAATATAAATTAATCGTTGATTTGAAATTTTAATATATATCTAATAATAAAACTAAACTATACCTACTTATATGATTTTTTCGTAAGAAAAATTATTAGATTGTATTGTTCTTAAAAATAAATACTTTTATTTGAATTGAATTTTATGCTAAATTATCCTGTGTGACCGTCCACCGCTCTGCCTACCCTGGCATTCGTTTGCCTCCTTCCCTGCCCTTAAAAAAGTTTCTGATTCCTGAGTAGGTACTATGGCACCAAACGGCGTTTTTATTATATTTATAACAATATTTATCTACGAATTTCTATTTGCGTCACAATAAAATCAAAGATATTTTCATGTTAATTTATAAGAATATTAAAATGCGCATGTTTATAGATACCGCCAGGTATACGTACGTACAAGATTTTCTTTTTAATTGATTAATTCTTGTTAAAAAAATGTCCCATTGTTATAAATCAAGGACATTTCTAAAAGGTTAAATAAATAAAGAGGTACTTAACTTAATCTACCATTTATTGCGAATATTTGTGTATTATAATAAATTTATCTAGCTTGCATTAAATGTATCTATTTTTAAAGATAACATACCTACTTATGTATTTATGATATGCTATTTTTGGAAGATCTGTTTCAAACGATGATATGATTGCAAAGGACCCCGCACAAAACCAATGAAAATTAAAGTACAGTCAAATTGGCTGAAACTGAAATATTTGCTGATCGAAAGTTCACATGAACCAAAAAAAAACTGAATCGGAAAATGGACAGTTTTTTATTTATTTATTCAGAGTCGAAAATTATGAATTCAAATATCTGCTGATCATGCGTATACATTTTTTTACCGAACTTCAGATCCAAACGAAAATTGATCCTAGTTTTTGTTTGTACAACAGGTTATAAAAAGACTGTATGCTGTATGGCGTTGGTGTGTAGAATGTGGAAAAAAAGTTTATTGAGCCCATAACCTGTTATAGGTAATTATACATATGTATACTAGGGTAGGTAAAAAAAATCGCAGATCGAATCGTAATAGAGCGCAAAAGTTGCTTCTCATTAATACAAACATAACGCCATAAAAATTTTTGAAATTGGTCAATATCTTCAGTTTTGAAAATTTTACTAAAAGTGATTTTTTTTTAATGCTAAAAAGTAATTTACGGGACAGAGTTTGATGAAAATGGGTCGAATGCAGTACTTTGATGACAATTACTCAAAAAATATTCATCAGCGAGTTGTCCCATTCCGTATACCCTATGGCCTATGCCCTATATATACTATAGATGGTTCGTTTTAAACAAAAATTACCAATTTCGTGTTTTTATGCATTAAAACACGAAATTGGTAATTTTATACATGTATAAAATCGTGTTTTCGTACTTCAGCGATGAATTGTGAGTTGTGTAGCCCTTAGTTCATACCATTTTAAAGTAAAAACACCCCATAAAGTTAGCAACATCGCAAAGTCCACCCACATTTTTCCCAAATGACCAACTATTCAAATTTCACATATATGTATATTATTGTATATGCTTGCTGGTGCGTCAAACTAGTGACCCAAGGCGATGGAAAAAATATGTAGGTAAGGCTAACTACAGGAATAGCGTCTTTAGAGCAACTCATGCTCTCAAATGTCTATTTTTAACAATAAATTTCATTTTTTACGAAATAGAATAATAGTGATTATGATAGAAGGCATGCATAATATAGTATTTGTTTAGTTGGTCGTTTGGGAAGGTTGTGAGTAAACTTTACGTTGCTGCTACCTTTATGGGGTGTATTTACTTTAAAATGGTATGAACTAAGGACCACACAACTCACAATATATCGCCAAAGTATCAAAAAGTTAAGGTGCCTTTTCATGTGACGCTAGATGCTGCGTCAAATCTAGTCACGTGACCGATTTTGAATGCTTTCTATTGGTCAGCGTCAAGTGAAAAAGCTCATACTGCTTGACGCTAGAAATCACGTGATACCGAATGTCAGTAGTTTTGATATTATGTGTATTCTAGTTTGTTTTGTGAGTTTACGTCTTTACGAATAGTATAATGAAATGTAAATCAATTTTTAATAACTGAACGTAATTTATTGGTTGTTTTTTCACACTTAAACGTCAAACAGTAGTTGACAGCTAAAATTAAAAAAATTAAAATCGGTCACGTGACTAGATTTGACGTAGCGTCCAGCGTCACATGAAAAGGCACCATTAGGCCGCGGCAATACGCTTCCAGTCGACTAGGCCGAGTTCACAGCAGCAGCGAACTCGCATAAAATAATCACGTGTGGACATTAAAAAGCTGGACAGTATTAGGCAGCATGCTGCAACAGATGTCCTGCTTTTTAATGTCTACACGTGATTATTTTATGCGAGTTCGCTGCTGCTGTGAACTCGGTCTAGTCGACTGGAAGCGTATTGCCGCGGCCTTAATGCTTGTATTAATGAGTAGCAACTTTTGCGCACTATTAAATGAGCTATATCATACTTCAGTTACAACCAATTTGATTGCACCCTCATTTTTTTTAGATATTTGAATTCCTAACCTTTGACTCTGAATAACTAAAACAACAGGTCATTTTCGAACATTGTGCCAATAGTAGGTAACTTTTGATCAGCAAGTTATGATAACTACTACATCATACTTCAGTTTCAGCCAATTTAACTGTACGTTAATTTACACTGATTTTGTCTGGAGGCCTTTGTATACTTTTTTATTTATATATTTATATAAAAATTAAATCACAACAAAAAAATTGCATAAGAAAATATACAATGCAGTCTTTATTTTAAAAATTCAAGTTTGAAAATATCACTTTCATTACAAAATCTAGAGAATATATAAAAATATATACATACACATATTTTAATAAAAAATAACAAACTTTTAAATAAAATAATTTATGAAGTAAAGTTCGGTATAATAAAGAATTTGGTTTAGACCAAAAACCAAATCAAACGCTATCTCCAGGGTATTAAATTTAAGTAGATATTAGCGGTCTAAAAGCAATGGTGATTGGTGTACATCATAACAAGTACAGCGCCTTTATAATATAAAATCCAGACCAAATTCATAATAATTTGATACCTCGCAGATAATGTTTGGTTAGGTTTTGGTCTATACTGAATTCTTCATAATTCT
Source organism: Sialis lutaria (assembly GCA_949319165.1). NCBI lineage: Eukaryota > Metazoa > Arthropoda > Insecta > Megaloptera > Sialidae > Sialis > Sialis lutaria. Next base: position 17,727,843 of record OX439231.1, on the reverse strand, counting down.
AGGTATAAGTCAAGGTATGTAAAGTATAAGGTAGTCTCATTACTTGGCGTGAGAGATGGAAATACGTCATTTGGGATGCCCAAATGAGGAGAGGGGGAATGATCTGTCCAATCATAAAAATGTAGTCTCGTAATACGTCATCTGGGGTACCCAAGTTAATTGGTCAAAAGCATAGGTGGGCACAGTTAATCGAAAAGTTAACTTTGTTAATCGTTAACTCGTTAATAAAAAAGTTAATCGTTAAAGCGTTAAAATTCCGAAAATTTAACGGAAGTTAAAGTTATCCAAAATGCTTGAAGACCTTTTTTTGCTATTTCGACAACTTTCTTATGTGCTTGTCATCAAACAACCAATGTAATGAACTAAAGTTAACAGAAGTTAAATTTAACGAAAGTTAACAAAAGCGTTAACATTTTTTTGAGTTAACTTAAAAGTTAATCCATTAAACATTTTGTTAACTTTGTTAATTACCGATTAACGGATTAACGAGTTAATGCCCACCTATGATCAAAAGTTAATGAGGCAACCTGTGTATTTACTAACCTTGGGTATAAGAAAAACTTTTGTATTTTAAAGTAAACACAAGTGAAAAATGTCACATAAATATACTATTACCTAGATAAACTTTGAAATGATAGCTTTTCTTATGAACTGACAATTGAAAAAATTCAACAATTATTTAAAATCTACTCAAGTTTTTTACAATAAAAAGTAAGTAATTTTTACTTTTTTTACACAAACATCTATTCTATACATAAATTATATTTTTTTACTGAAAAAATGTACAATCAATTTTGTATGAATAAAAGTTTTAGAACATATAAATATAATTATCTAAAATATATTTTCTAACCATTTTTTCGGTATGTATATCAAACTGTTTTAAAGATATTCGTTTCTGCATAATTTCTTGAGTGGTAACCACATTTCTTTTCGTTTTAGGTACATGTATTAAGTGTTTTTTTTACATTTTTAAATAAACAAGGTTCTAGCCTGGGGAGTCCGAGACCTAAAGAACCCATGAATATAATGATAAAGAAATTATAATAATAAAAATGCACTAATTTATGTACAAAAATTACTTACATACTTTTTATCAATTTTATATCATTAAAAAAATTAAAAACCTTTAAATATATAGGAGGTACTTTATAAAAATAATAGTGAAACGAAAAATTCAGTATAAAGATAAAAGATTTAAGATTAATAAGTTTGTATAAATTATATATGTAATGTATCATAAAAAGACAATAAAAAATTAAAATACATATTATTGATTTGATATAATATAAATATAAATGATGTTTCAATAAATCTTTGTGTATTTATAATTTTTTACAATTATTGTATTATCATTTTTTGATAATTTGTTACTAAAGTATATTTTTATAATATTATATATAACAAATTTAATATAAGTATCATGCACAGAGCCATGGTGTATTATTTAAACATCTTAAGCAAACTGACTATGTATTAGACACCTATTTGATAAGTTGTGGAAGTAATTGGCATTAATAAATAATTATAACTACAGTAGAAACCGGTTATAACGACATCGAAAGGAACAGTCAAATTAGGTCGTAAAAGTCAATAGTCGTAATAACTGGCTAAAATACAATTATATGGGATTCAGTTGAACTTTTATTTTGAATCGTTAAAACCGGTACGTCGTATTAACCAGAGTCGTTATAACCGGTTTCTACTGTCTGTGTATATTTTTGAAATAACACTAATTTTCTAATAAAACATATAAGAAACTTTTAATTCACATTTGAAATTAATTAAGAAATAAAGACAATGTTTGGTGCCTTAACAACACCTGAAATCTGGAACCTGAAGCAATCGCATCTTTGTATCATACTATGTCTCATATCTGCATATAAAGAATTTGAATGTATTGTTTTTATACAAATAAGTGTCTTCCACTTTGCAACATGACAATTTAATATTATAACGATAATGACAAATATGCGGACAGTAATACATATAATTAACCCTTTCACTACAATGACGAGTCTAGCTCATCATGAGTTTTGTATGTCAAACAGTACAATGATGACTAAAATTATATTTAACACATTTTAACATGCACAAAATTTTATACAGATCTAAAATTTTTTTTAGTTATTTTAAACAAATAGAAATTAATTTTGGCGCAGTAATCCATTGCTAATATAGGTACTTTTAAAAGAATATTGAGAAAAAATTCAAAATAAAAATATTTTTAACTGTCAGAAAAAAAATTATGTATACCTGCACTTAAACTTTCCGCCCAGGGAAATGACCTTTTTGCCCTTAAAAAAATATGTCCCTGATCAATTGAAGTATTGGTTGGAAAAATTTTAAAAACCGAATCCAAATAAAGTGCTTTAATTTTGCATAGTTGTTCATAATTAAATTTCAGTGCAAGGAGTTAAGTGACCAAAACCAAAATGGTCCCGTATTTAAATACTCTGTACCGCTATGTATTTATTTTTTCGGAGGAAATGAGTTAAATATGTTAATATCCCACATTTGCTATTTAAAAATCTGGTCACATATTATACTAGCCAATATAGATGCAGATTTATAACTTTGGAACCAACTTAATTATATAATAGGTGATTATATAACATTGGCATTAATTATTTTACTTTTATAGAACCTTCTTAAATAATAAGTTTCTAATTTGGAAGTCATTTTATAATAAAAAATACTATCATTTCGTTGCTGCATATGACACATCATTTTTGTTTTGTATGCCATCTTATTGTAAGTAAAACATTAAGTTACATAATATATTATAGGAAAATAAATTATTAATATTATCAAAATAGTCAATCTACTGACATAAACCAAGTGAAAAAGCATTAATTATAAACAATTTCTTACTTATCTACTGTTTTTAAAAACTATCTGAACACTCACATCAATGTGTTACTAAAAAAAAGTTTATCAGTTAATCATTTTTATCTTAGAATATATTCTGTTATTGATAATGTTTACAGATTTTTTAAATAAATTATTTACTATGGCCAAGTTAATATATCTAACTTTTTTTCCCTTAAAAATCAAAAACAGCCTAATATATTTATTTAAATTATAGCAATGAATTTATTTTTCAATAACCAATCTAGCATCTCCTTCTAACACAATCTTTTTGCTACTTTCAACTAGACACATAAAATTTACTTTCATTATTTTTCTCATCTCTGCCAGTTCAACTGTGACACTAATTGTTTCTCCGATATAACATTTATCAGGAAAATTTAACCTTTGAGAAACAACTATGGCTCCTGGACCAGGCAATTTTGTCCCAATCACCCCTGAAACTATCCCATTTAAAAGTGCACCATGTACAATCGGCTTCTCTCCATCAAAATGCACTGTATTTGTATCACCTGTTATATCTGAAAATTTTCTAACATCTTCTTCAGTTATTGTTTTACAAATCGTAACCCGATCACCTGATTTTATGTTATCATTAACAAGTGAAACAATACATCTACTTTGTACTAATTCAGGAATCTTAGCAACAAGTCTACGTAAAATACTCATTGTGGTTAAATATTTTGCTTAGCTGCTTCAATTTGTTTTTTTGTACAATAGTCACTCAAGAATATGGAACCCAAATTTCTTAGTCTTACGTTTGTCGACTCTGCAAATTTTATCATATGTTTTATAACAAACACTGATGTTATTTCTTCTTTATATTCAGGTGTAATTAAAAACATCAATGTTGTAATACAATCCAACACAATTTCTTCATTTGTACTACTTAAAAGTGAAACAATCAGTTGAATTACATTATGTCTTAAATAATATGCCTTATTTTGTGGATCTGTCAAATAGAATAAAAAATTGATTGATTAATTAATATATACATAATGTTTAATAAATACTGACCTAGGCAAGAATTGCATATCCCAGCTGTTGCAAAATGAATGTAAACTTGGTTAGCACTAGATAGTTGATCTAGAAAAATATCCAGTATTCTCAAACGTCGAAAGTATTCGTAATTTATTGGGTCATATGCGAAATTTACAAGATTAGCTAATACTTGACGTTTATTTTCTAAAATAGATCATACAATATAGCAGTATATTTTATAAATTTAAATAAAATTTGTATCTACAGAGTTCCATATGCCATTTTCAAATATCGGTCAATAAAATGTCAAATAAAAAAATGTTTATTAAAAATTTACCCTCGAAAGTTGTCTTATTAAATTCTTCTACAAGTAATTGTAAGAAATCAAATCTTCCAATTCCGTCTTCGCCCGTTTTTTGTATTAATTGTTCCTTTCTGCTAAACATTGAAACTCGAAATGTTAATAAAATGACATTTCCATGTACAGTGTCACCTTCCAAACAGAAGAAGTTCTCAAAAATTATATGTACATATTGAACAGTACCGTATTTAAATAAATTTAGACCATTGAATTAAGATTTAAATTATATGTAAATCGTAAACTAAAAAATTAAATTTATTCAAGAGTCTTGTTATAATGGATATGTATATTTTTATTTTAAAGTTGTATAGTGTTTGTAAATAACAAAATAAATAAATTTTCTTTTTCAAACTCTCAACATTCGAACCAGCAAAAGATTCAGTATTATTATTCTGTGGTATGTAGCAGGGTGGGCAGTAACGGACTAAGGAAGGTTGCGGCCCGGGCCGAAATGTTACTATGTATTATTTTGCAAAATTATTAAAAGAAAAAAAAACGTATTTTAAGAGCAAAGTCTAACAAAATTAAGCTTTATCAATAAAGTCTGCTACTTAAAAAATTATGTGTTTTTTTTAGTGAAAATACAAACCCATTTGCAGTTAAATTACTTATCTACACATAATTATGACCATATTCTCAACTTTTTTATGTTTAAGATTTTTTTTCTGTTTTAATATCTCAAAAGTTTCAGGCAATCTTCTAGCTTCTTTATGAATTTCTTGTCGGCTGGTTTAACCTTTTTTCAGCTCCTTTGTGGTTGTTTGCGATTTGAAGAATATTTTGTGTGTATCTTGTATGGGGCCACAAAATTTAATAAGAAGTTGTTGATGGGCCAACCATAGCAGGTGAATACAAACATAGTGGCCAGGATTATAGGAATTGTGAGTACAGGTGCAATCACATATTTTTATATTACATAAAGAACAAAGAAATAGTATTACAAGAACCCTAAAAATAAATTGCAAAATGAATTTCAATGTCATTTTCAAATATCCACTTGTAATTTAAATTTAATACATAATTTATCTGATTTGATCAAAAAATCAATCATGTAACATATTGTTTAAAGATAGCATTGTTATTTAACACCTGTATGTATAAATATTAAATACACTGTATTGTATAATTTGTATATTACAACAAATTATGTTTACAGAAAAATATATTATATATTTGCATGCATACAATTAATTGTTAAATATATCTTTAAAAGTTGAAAAATGTATTTTTCTGTAAATATAAAAAATCTAACATTGTATACATACATGTTAATATATCCAAATTTATATATAATTTAATAAGTACTACAAACAATGCGTATTTAATAGATAAGATATCAGAATTGATAATTTCAAAAATGTACTTTAAAAATGGTATAAATACTACGTTTAGATAAAATTTGTTAATATCAGTTTTATCGACAATCACAAAATGAAGTTGTTAGTAGTTTTACTTTGTGTCAGCCTTGCTTATGGCCAGTATGAAGATATTGATCAGTATGTTTTCTAAATTTTTTACTATATGTATAATAAAATTAAATGTTATTTGTATTAGATAATATTTATATTAAAAATCTTTCTAATTAAAAAGTAAAAGGTCTATTTGAACTGTTATAATTTTCTGAAAAATTAAATCTATACTTTTTTGTTAACTAATATCGCCTGTGGTTGAAATTCGACCAATACTTGCCTTTAATGGCAACATACACACAGTACCTTTTGAACGATGTTGATATGATAGGTGTATGATTGAATTTATTTTTGGCCATTTGAATATAATAAATTTTAATAAAATTGTAGCTTTGTTAATGATATAAAAGATACCAAAGGCGCTGATGGTTTATTGGACATAAACATTAACAAACAAGTAGACAAATACATAGAAATACTTCGTAACTGGCTACCAGAAAATGGATTTGATCCTCTATCTCTACCTGATGTACACGGACGTATTGAATTTGTATGTTTTTTAACATAAAATGTTATTAACGTAAAATTAAAAAGATTAATTTTAACATATTATTTGTTTATTTTCTAGAAACCACTGTGGATAACATATCACGCAGATTTGAAACTTAAAAACGGATGGGTACAAAATTTAAGAGCAATTAATCGCAGTGGTGATGCATTTGTCCATCCAAGATTAACAAAACTTACGTTCAAATTACCATTGCATTTCCCAATATTAGATGTAAGTCAAATTATTTTTTGTTTTGTATAAAACTAATATTAATAATAAGTTAATTAAAATCAATCTTAGAAGTTACTAAAATCCGTAACGTATTTTAGTTTGCATATGACTGGAGCGCCACATTCATGGGATTGGGACCAAGAGGTGGAATAATAGGAACATTAAAGAGAATGTCAGTATATGCTGAAGTTACAGTTGATATACGAAAAAAATGGATAGAATTAAAAACCTTTGAAATAACAAGTGCTGGGTAAATATTTTTTTTTAATTAGTTTCCAGTTTTAATATACAGTGTCCCAGCTTTGAAGTACCATGCAATTTAAAAAAACAACAACCGTACTTAGAGAACTAAAACAAAGGTCTTTTTCATGGCCTTACTTTACATAAATCACAGATATGAATATTTTTAATGGCATTAACAGGGCCAGCAGCAGAATCATATTTTTTTAAATTGCACATTACTTTTTAAAAATCTGTGTTTTTTTTTTTTTTTTTGCTGAAAACAACTGTCCTAATAATATTTTAATAGAGCTATAAAAAAATTATTTTAATCTTAGATAATTACTGCTTATGGAACTTTTCCTATGTCTAATATAATTGTTACGAAAAATAACAGAAACTGCCTTAATAAAAGAAATTTAATAATCAGATATGGTGTGATAAAAATATTTTTGATCTCAAGAATTAGAGATAAAATATCTAAAATCTTCAATTTGAATAGCTCGATTCTAATTTATAACAGTTATATTCAGTCTAAAATCAATATTCCAATGATTGTGCGATCGACTACAAAAATATTTATACCTATAGTAAAAATTAAGCAAAAAACCATTATTACATTTGTTTTTAAGATCTCTAAGTTAAACTGTTTTTTTGTCCTTTGAAGCTGGGATACTCTGTATACAACTAACACAATATTACTAATTCATTTTATGTTGACCAAATAAAATTGCACATTATTAATATTACAAACTAATATGTAATTCTTCTATAGACGCATCGATGTCAAGTTCACTGGTAACCCAATGACTGATTTCTGGGCAAATGCATTCATGAAAGCTGTAACAATCTTTACTCATGAAGCTATTGTTGAAGGTATACAAGGTGCAGTTGCCGGGTTAATTAATGATAAATTTGATCAAATTAACAAACACTTCCATCCAGAACTTACAAGTACTACTGCACAACCTTCACAGAAATTTTTTTATTATAAGAAATTGTAATTTTGATAGTAATTGATAATTTTAGAAGTATATTAAATTATACTTTTTAAAAGTTACATTATTTATTTGATTATATAGGTATAAGATAAAAGTTTTATAAATATAATTTAAAATTTACTGCAGATTTTTAAACTCAAAAAAGCAAACAAATGTGATATCAGCTAGGCATTAAAAACTAATCGGTCTGTTATAATTTTTTAATTATTAATATAATGTATATATTTATTTTTAAATACAAGACTGATATCAAATTAGTATTAACTTTAAAAAAGTTTTGCAATTCAGTCAATAATAGGTATATTTACTTTAAGTATATAATACTTTTATATATATTGTTAATTATTTGAACAATATAGTTTAATTAAATATAAACAAATTATTATTATATTAATAAATTTTTGTGTCAGCATTGACAATGAACAAATAAATTAAAATATACATAACTATTTTATTTTTATTGTTTCACCGTATATAAATTTAAAGAAATATTGTATTAATACAGAAATAAATAAAAAAATATATGTATATGGAAGAACATTTGTATTTTACTATTATTTATGAAATTATACATATTTATAATTTGCTTTTAAAATAATAAGCAAAAAAAACCCTAATGTCCGATATTATAAAGAATTTTATCTAAACTAAAACCAAAGCAAACACTATATATCTGCAGAGTAACAAATTTAAATGACAGTTACGTTCAATGGAAAATCCAGAAATTCCCCCTGCTTTTTTGGTGTTGCCTAGGGGGGCGAGATTTTTATCTTCAATCTAGAGTAATACTTTGGTTGGAAGGAAATTTTTCTAAAAAATTGTGCAATATTCAAATAGCTATAACTTTGATAAAAATGAGCACGATGAAATTTAAACGCTGAGTGTAAAAAAATGTTTTTCTAACATTTTGAAGTTTTCAATTAAAATCGTCATAAAACCTGTCATGCAATCTCTGCTTAGATAAAGTTAATATCAGCGGCACAAAAATTTATTTTTGTTTTGTCATTGACTCAGTGAATAAAAATTGCGAAAGAAAATTAATGATTTTGAAGCTTACATTTCAAGCTTTCAATTTATATTGAGGAAATTTGCCTGTGGTTTTTAAAATACTTATTCGTATCTGAAAATGTTTTAATAAAATTACCTTAAATGAATCATATAGTGTAGCTTTGCTAATAAATTGATCAATCTTAAATTGCTTAAAAGAATTTAATTCTTTTGATGCGGAAGACGTACGAAGTCATAAAATAATTTTGTGTCTCGCATGCTAGAACCGGATTAATACGTAAACAAAATTTCGATACTAACTGCGTATAACGCTGTATTATAATTATAATACAGACTAATAAAATATAGTCATTGTTTTTGTCTTAGACTGTGGGAAACGTATAAATCCGCTCGCAGGATTCAACTTGTTCTTCAATGTAATCAACGATTTATTTGCTGTATATATACGTACTTATTCGCACGCCTGAAAAACACCGTACAGTGAGTTCAGTATGCATAAAACATGTACCGCAGCGAAAAGTGTTAAAAATAGACACTTGAAGGTCTAAGATGCTTTTTTTTATATTCTTAGATTATTTTTTCATATTTTTGAGGATAAAGAAGTGAAAACGATGATTTTAGTTGAAAACTTCAGCAGCTTGATGAAAAAAAATCATAGAAAAAATAAATTTAAACAATTTTTTTAAAGCTGAGGGTTTTAACTTTTTCATTAGCTGCAATTATTTTTACGCTTGTTGTAGCTGCCAAAGTTATAAAAACATTAGAAATATTTTGGTGCTACCTTTTATTTGTCTCTAACTTTTTAAAATTTACATTAAAATAAAAATTTTAAAAGAGGCGAAAGTAGATTTCAAGTCTTAATTTCATTTTTTTTTTTAAATTTCATAGTGATCATTACAAATGTTGTAGCTATTTGAATATTGTCCACTTTTTTACGAAAATTTAAAAAAATCATGTAAACGTGTATGTTTTCTTTAAATGGATAGAAACTAGGAGTGCAGATTCCCCACAAAATCACTTCCCCCCCCATGGAGTTGGTGCCAATGGTTGTGCTCATTTTTACACTCCCCTAAATTAGTCCATTACTTTATTTATGATTAGAGTTCTATAATTGTTCAAAAATCATTATTTTGTTTCACAACAAAATAAATTTGAGAACTGCTGGTTTCGAGCAAATTCTTTATAATACCAGACATAAAACATATAACAATAGAAATTAATAATGAACAGTATATAATTCTTAAATTCTTAACGGTTTAGTACATATGGACTTCTAATGTTTGTGATAAACTTTAATACATTTTTAAAAGATTTTATACATAATAATATAATTTTAAAATAAACATTGAGAAAAATTTGGCGTCATACAGGAGAAGTTTTCAAAATTCTAGTAAAACTAAAGAACAATTATTTTGGAGGAATAAAAATAAATGCATTGGATATTAAATATTGACCTTAAAAATAATTATAGATATTTAATATACATTTTGGTACTTGTTAATTATCCTCCCGCAATTTGAAGTGTATATATGTACCAATATTAATTAAACTGTCCTTAGTTATAGGACAATCTCTGTGGTTCCAATCTCCAGAGACAAAGCTGGAGGTTATTTTAATTTATAACAGAGACTCAATCTCCGCAGCAATAAAAAAATTTAAATACTATATGCTTTACTCACATTAGTGAAATATTGGTGCATATATATACTATGTTCATTTTCAGGAGGATAATTAACAGCTACCTACAATTTATTTAAAATTTAAAAATAATATATGTATCTCTTGATTAAAAATTGAATGGCAATTATATTGAGAAAAAAGCACTATTATTCTACATTTAATTAATATAACTTTTTGAATAGAGCAACCCCACGTAGTGTACAATTTTTTTATGTAATCCAAAATTTACCGAATAAAAAAAAAACCACTGAATGTTTATAAAAAAATTCAATATAACAGTTACAAATCATGTAAACTTTATATCAAAACAACACTATTTTGCAGTAAAGTGTTCCCTTGCAAAAGTTTCTCCAACAATTATTGGAAATACAAGACTAGCTTCTGCGTACAACTTAACAGGTGTGGCATCTTTCTTTATTTTACCCCATGAAACTGCTTCGTCAGGCCGAGCTCCGCTATCACTTCCATCAAACTCTGAAGCTGTATTAACGAACACTGCAAAATCTGCACCATTACGCATCAAATTTGCATTACAAATATGATGCTTAACAACTCCACCTCCAAGAATTATTATGCCACTTTTCTCTGCTTTCACAGCCATCGTATTGAGCCTTCGTAAATCAGAAATAATATCTAAAACTAGTCCTGGGTTTTTGTAAGAATGGAAATACATCATATCGCCTATACTGCCATCAGTTAATGCTGGACTATACACAGGTATTTTATTTTTTGCTGCCCAATAATATATGGAACTAGTATCATTAATTTTACTACCCAATCTTTCTATCATTTTCGAAGGAGTCCAAAGCATACCCAGTCTTCTTTGTTCTTCTAGCATCTCATCTAAAATTGGCATTATCCAGTCTTCAAATTTACAGTAATTATCATTAGGAACTAAAAGATTGCCGATTCTGTTAATTCCTTGTTCACGTAATGTAGCACCCCTTAAATGAAACTCTCCTAAATACGTCGGTGCCAAACATTTAATAAAATCTTCTTCTACACCGCCCGCAGTTGTGACTAAGCAATCTACCATTTTATGTTCTACTAAAAACTTTATTGTTTCTCTCAAACCTGATGATATCATATTAGAAGTGTATCCTAAAAATATTGTGCAGCCGTGTTTTCTTTTTATAAATTCATCATCTTCATATTTATCTATTTTATCTTTACTTAATGGAACTTTTCTAGCTTTTATCATCTTCATTATTTCTTCTATTGCTAATCCTAAGCTTGTCGATTGAAAACCTGATTGCTTATAGCAAGTTGAAAACAATGTATGATAATCTATACCTTGGTTCCAATCGTATCCATTTATGATGGGCGTATTTGATGGCAAAGGGTTACTTTCTACTAAGACTGCATTCACTGCTTTTTCAGGAATACAATCATTTTTATCTGACTTTACATCCATTTCGATTTATTTTATTTAATCAACTTAATATATGTAAATATGTATACATAACCTTATATTATTTTGACAGTACAATAACACTTTGTAATAACCTTATTTCCTGTTATTTATTTTATGATTTTCTTAAAAGATAACATTTTCCCATAGATTCCGTTTCTTGACATGTTCAAACAAGTAATTTATGTATTTATTAATAGCTGGGACTACTTAAATTCGATTGATAAAAAAATCACTATTTAACACAATTTCACCCTTTCCACCCATTATGTGCCAAAACCACACAAGCACAACAATTAAGAAATAATAAAATTACGTACATATGTAATATGTACATACATAATAAATTAATAAGATATGTACAGAGCCGCATTTACACATCCTGAAGCCCAAGGCACAATAAATGAAAAACAAGGCCCCGTTGAATTTTTTTTAATAATTAATTGTGAAAGCTTTCGGTTTTTTTATTCCATCTCTTAGAGGCTCCTCAAATTTTTTTAATTGCCTTCTCAATTTCTACAAAATGACTAGGGATGCCACTTGTCCATGCACTTACATATACAGAACCGCTCATACATATACATTTCTATTATATTTTAAAATAAATCCTAAACTATATTTCTTACTCAGGGAGGCCAGACTCACCTGCCCCCTGTTTATGCCACTAGTGCATTATCATTATATATATACTATAGTATAGAATGCACCACTGCCCCTCACGATCTAAGGTCCTTGATAACGAAAGGTCCCCAGCTATAGTGCCTCATGTGCCTGTTCATAAGTATGGCTTTGGATGTGTATTAATTCAAACCAATCAAAGAAATGCAAAAATTAATTTAAATGAAATAATACAGTGGTTTAACTACAAATTTCTGATCCCTAGAAACTTATGAAGGTGGGGTCCTTCTCAGCAATAAATAATTTAATTTTCCTTTCTTATATAAAAAAATGTCAAGCTTAAAACAAAAATAAATCTTGTTTTAATTAAATCGGGCCCAAAATTATTTTCTAGTGCCTAGAGCCCCCAGTTCCAATCATACTACTGTTTACCACTGTTAAATTTGCCGTGTTTACCTTATTTTTTATTTTAAAAATTATTGATCAAATAGTTTCTAAAATATATATATTTTTTATTTTATCCATAGCAACACTATTGTTTACTTTATGTCAAAATAACTAACTATATTTTTGTAAATTGTACCATTTGTACCATATAGCGTTTTCTATAATTTATGAAAGAATCAATTTCAAGTTGTTAAATGAAAATCTAAAGTAGTAAATGTTTATCAATTATATTTTATGGAAAACTAGTTTACAATTACTAACACGGGAATTTTAACTATAATGAATGAATAAGATTTAATCTATAGGTACTCTATTATCTTTACAATTTCAATTCTTTGATAAAATTGGGAGCATGATATAAATACTTATTTTTAAAAAGAAGGGTTTTAAAGAAAATATTTCTATAATATTCAACATGGGTGAAAAGGTAGAAAAAAACATAGTTTTTAAACAAACTGAATCTGTAAATACAATTAAATCCACGAAATCACGTATTAGTCAACGGAAAAATATTGAAGGCATAGGAATTTTTAATCTGGAATCTCGTTCGAAGACCTCCATGCAAGAAGATTTATTTGAAAGCGATAAAAGATTTGAATTGTCAATACTTAATTCTGTAAGTTAATTTAATTTATAAGTAGGTAACATTTAAAAACCAAAAGCTCAAATAACTATGGATCTTGGTTTCTGGGTGTAAACCGCGTCGATTTGGTCGTGTTATCGGCCAGCATTTCGTCACACATTGCAGTGGACATCTTCAGGGCTCTTCTAAAAGTGCACTTTTAAATGTCTAATGCTATTACATTAATCAAATCAAATCGCAGGTCTATGGCTGGATCTAATTAAAATATTAACATTTTTTGCATTAAACTATTAAATTTTTAAACATAACTAAAATTTTATGTACATAGGCATTGGTTATTACAATACTTGAAAATATGATAGATAAATTATATATAATTGGAAATGTGCAAGTTGACCAAAAAGTAGATATAGATACAGAGTATCAATCGTTATATGAAAGAGTTGAAGAAAAAAGTTACAGGGAAACAATATTTGATCCAGAAACAATGGAATTATTGGAAGACAGTTTACAAAAATATAAAATGATTAAATTTGTAAAAGAAATGTATGTATATTTATATATATTTTCTTCTGTAGTTTAAAACACGTATAAAAGATTTAACATTATGGTGTGTCTTGACTTGAGAATTTTACTATGAACAAACCAAACAAATTGAACACACATAAACAAACCAACCGAAAACTCCTAACAAAAAATTGTTGTGTTCACTACATTCATTCTCATTGTGCCCGTTCTGTTCCCACAATTGTCTGCTTTTTTAGTTTTATATAAATTGACAAGAAATAAAAAAAATACAAGCAAAAACAGAAACTATTAGAGTCAGCGGCGTAACTATACCATCTGAGGCCCGTGGCAAATCCATCGAATGGGGCCCCCGCCCCGCTAATGTAAAAAAGCTTGCAGTTTTAGTTAAATTTTTATAGGGTGTCCCATTTTAATCTATCACCCCCCCCCCCCAATTTTTTTTATCTATCAATTAAATCAAAAAATGCTTCAAATAAAAGTTGTTTAGTTTTGAGGGGGACCCAAAATGGCGTTATTAATTTTTTATTTTTTGGACGTCTTCATGGTCAAATAGGCCCAACTTTTTTTTTCAAATGGAAACCTATAGTTTTTATTACAATATCTTATTGTTTGGAAAAAAAACAAGTAGCTTTTGTTTCAAAAAAATTTTTGTATGACTTCATATTTTTTTAATATTAAACAAAATAATTTTAGATTTTAGAATTTTACAAATTTTTTATTCGAAACCCATTAACTTGAGAGGAAAAGTGTAAAACACAAAAAATGTTTATTTTAATATGATATAACTAGCAAAATTATTTCAGATTTTTTATTTTATTTTTTATTTGCTTTAATATTTTGAAGAGCAAAAGTTATCAAAAAATCCTGATAAAATTATCCTAGTTATATCAGATTAAAATAAACATTTTTTGTTTTTTACATTTTTCCTCTAAAGTTAATGGGTTTCGAGTAAAAAATTAGTAAAAATCTAAAATCTAAAATTATTTTGTTTAATATTAAAAAAAATGAAGTCATACAAAATTTTTTTTGAAACAAAAGCTACTTGTTTTTTTCCAAACAATAAGATACCGTAATAAAAAATATAGGTTTCCATTAGAAAAAAAAAGTTGGGCCTATTTGACCATGAAGACGTCCAAAAAATAAAAAATTAATAACGCCATTTTGGGTCCCCATCAAAACCAAACAACTTTTATTTGAAGCATTTTTTGATTTAATTGATAGATAAAAAAAATTAGGGGGGTGATAGATTAAAATGGGACACCCTGTATATCATTAAGCAAAGAAGATATGTAAACTTACTAACTATTAAAACTATTGTGTGCATTTTTGGGTGAAATAAAGTAAAATTTATCCATGTAGTAAATTTTAATTTGAGGAACGTGGGAGGTATTATATAAAAAAAATTAACAAAATGTTTATTATTAAAAATCTTTTTTTCGAGCTTTCTGTTCAGCAAATGTGTCAATTACAATATAAAAGTTCAAATTACGAGCTATAGAATTTTTGATGGATAAAATAGCCAAGTTGCTTAGTCTTTCTTGTCCCATAGAATTTCTTAAATAAGTTTTTATTAATTTTATTAATAAATTTTATATTATTCTTGAATGTAGTATTTTTTCGGCTTAAATCAATTATATGCTTATTTTAAGATAATTTTTTACTTGTTTCAAGAATAAAATTAGAGTTGATTTAAAGCATATCACAAAAATCCCGAAAATATACTAAATTCAAGAATACTTTTCTGACAGTGTACCTAAGTTAAATTTATTATTAAATTCATAATTAATAAATTTTATAAAATTTCGTAATAAATGTTAGGTTTCTCCTTTTCTCACGGTCTCTCGGGCCAGGGGCCCCTTCAGGCCGGGGGCCCGTGGCATTTTGCCCGCTCTGCCACCCTATTGTTACGCCACTGATTAGAGTGGTAAAAAATGGAAAGTAGCGATTGAAAAAGTTTAAAAACTTTTGATAAAATTCTCATTCCTTTTAATCTGCTGGACTTAGTTGTACCATAACGGTACTAACTGATTAAATCAATCAACATTTCATTATTTTTTCTCTCCCATATCTTTCTCTAAAGTTAGGTAAACAGATATGTAATTTATTACATAGTATAAGAATATTTCAATCACTACAATTACACATCTCCATTAAACATAACAAAGAAATGTTTTTTTTTTTTCAAGTAAATACAATTTACTAATAAGGTTCTGAAATTTTTTTGCGTCTTCATTCTGTTCGGAGAAAGGTACTGACTAGCCAAATATTGTCTTGTACATTCAGTTTGGAGTAAAATGCTCAAGTCAAGACGCATTATTAGGTATAATGTCCCAGTTTGTTTTTATCGTAAATTCATTCTTATTATATTCACGATCTATTCTTAAAATATATTCTAATTTTTTCATCACTAAAATATTTATATGTATTTATAGCGGATATATAATACAAATTTTACAAGAGGTAAAAAGTGATTTGGAAAAAAAAAGAACGTTCAAATACCTATTTAATAAGATAAAAGAAGCGGACACAACGAAACAAGAAGAAACTGTATTGTTTGTTGAAGGTTCAATGAATAAATTTAAATTATCACAGTTAAAAGCTTGTTGGATAAATGAATCACACATTTTTAAAAATGATATAAGAAATAAAAATTATTATCTAGAAGAAATTCAGAACAATCTTGAGGTAAACTATTAAATTACATACATTTATTTTTTCAAGGAAGGGCGTTCCGGCACCTTTTTTTCATGACATAGGAAAAACTGCTTTAAATTTAATTTACATGATATTTGAATATAATTTTCTTTAGTAAAAATCTTGACAAAAACTTAGTTCCGGAATCTTTTTTTTTAAAGCTCTGGGTATTTGTATCTATCATTAAAACAAAGCTAAAATTTCATCATAATGTCATTGTGTCAACAAATGCAAAGATATACCTATAAACATGTAATAATAATTTCCAAAAAAGTAAAACAAAAATAAAATAAAAAATCTTATAACCAAAATATTATTTTTGCCATTTACATTTAAATTTTCTGGGTGCTATTACCATGTGATCAATTTTTTTAAGCCTTCTTGCAAGAAAAATTTTGTTGCCAAAAAATTTGTGTGCCTTCTCGAATATAGACCTACCGTTCTTAAATCTGGAACTGTGCATGTGTATATATAGATATCTTTATTATAAATGTACCGATATAGTGCTCTATTTTCATAAGGTGTGTTGATAACTCAGACATGGTGACCTGATTTTTCCTTATATATACTCATAGTGTTACACAAGTAATGACCCATAGCACAAGAAGTACCTGAGACCAAAAACTTTTCAACCACCTTTCGTACATTCTTTCAAAACATAGTACTGTTCTATATAATTTAGTTCATAGGGTCACCATACTTTACCTAAATTCAAAAATTCAATATGCATTAATTTTAATAGGATGAAATGCAAGAATGCGAAAGAAAACAAACATTTGTAAAAAAATGGGAAAATTCAAGAAATGAACAAAATATTATTAAGTGTGCATGTCTGGAAAAACAATATACGGATGAGATATGTAAAACTGAGATGAATTTGGAGAAAGAAATGCGCATTCATGCAGAAATTGAATGTTTCATAGAAGACATGCAAAAGGTAGTTTAAGACAAAATTAAGTAATGTAGAATTTATAATTTCATTAATGTATAATATACATTTGACCAAAGTTTTTTTTTACCAATCAGAAGATTAAACATCTTTTCGTCATTGATACTGTTGATAGTGCAACGTCACTTGGTAAATATATAAAAATACAGTTAACTGATAAAAGTAGCAAACTTGAGATTTCAGGCCAACGTGTTCTTAATTTTTTTAACTATCAACTTGTGGTTTCGCCCAAATTACTTTTTTGTTGCACTATTATTAATCTTAAGATTAACTTTTAACTGTCAGATG
Organism: Sialis lutaria; assembly: GCA_949319165.1. NCBI lineage: Eukaryota > Metazoa > Arthropoda > Insecta > Megaloptera > Sialidae > Sialis > Sialis lutaria. Next base: position 17,710,014 of record OX439231.1, on the reverse strand, counting down.
AAATAATTTATTTTTCTAGCCCAAATATTAACTTATTATCCAACTTCTTTTACATTCTATAGTAACACTATATTCTTTTATTAATTCTAGTAATGTACCCTGTTCTCTTTTACTGAATTAACTCATTTTTAATAAATTTAATTTAATAATTTGAGGCTAATTTTTAGTTTGACATAACAAAAATCCACCATTTAAACTTATATTGAGAAATTGAGTGAGGTTTAAACTGGACATTATGTTCAGTTTAAACCTAGGATGAAGATTAAATAATCTGAAGTTTAAACTCATATTGAGAAACCGGGCCTAAGTCATTTTTTCTCTATTTTTAGATATTTCCCTGTTCTGTAAAATTTAACTCATGGTTCTGGCAGTATTTATCAAGTGATGTTACATACTATTATAATATAAATGTCAAAATGCAACTTCATATTGAAGTGAAAAACAAATAGTACGCCGGTATTAAATATCAAATCAAAACTATAAATATGAATATTTTGATTGCGAGACTGGCAATACAATACATAATCTTATTAATATTCTAGAATATTGTTTATAATTTAAGGACTATGAAAATAGTACACAGATGTGGATGGAAAGATATGACATTGAAACACAAGCTAGAGATAACGATATATACCAATTAAAAGAAAAAAGAGATGTCCAATTTAATCAGTTGGAAGCTATTTCAAAAGTGGTCAGTTTTTTACAGAAAATAATCAAATATTTTAATTTTAAATCAATAAAAATTGAAAATAAAAATTTTATAGTATCATGAACATCAAAAAGAAATAGATGAATACTTAGCATATAAAGAAAAAAAGAGATTAGAAGAAGAAGAAGAATACCAAGTCAACAAGGCTGCAGTACATATTCAATCTTGGTGGAGAGGTGTAATGGTTAGAAAAGGACTAGGTAGATTCCGAACAATGAAAGGGGGAAAGAAAGAAAAAACAACTGGGAAAGGAAAAAACAAAAAGAAGAAATAGAAGTCATTATAAAAGCACAATTTCTATATTTATAACTTTGTATTTGTATATATCACATTACATTTATTATATCAACGCTTGTTATGAAGATTAGCACGTTTTATTTTTCTTACGAAAACAAATACTAAACCTTTTTAACCAAAACTAGCATTTTTTTATTTTCACTGTGAAAATGATATTAGTAATACATGATATAAAGTAACACATTTATTTTCCACCATGTTAACTAGCATTTATGATAATTTGCTGCAAATTTTAAATATGTTAAATTTTGTTAAAATATGTTATACATTGAGTAAAAAATAATTATTTTTTACTCAATGGTTATGCGTTTTAGTTTTTGTAATATTTCAAATGTGCTAATTTTCATGATTTGATCATGATAGTTTTCTAAGAAAATTTATGTGCTAGTCTTTGTAACAAGCATCAATATGCACTCACATCATCAAAGATTTTAAATAAATAAATAATTATTTATCAATTATAAATATACATAGATTGAAATAATAAATGAAAAGTATAAAATAATTTTTTTAAATTTCACTAAAATCAAATTTCAAATTATCATGATAATTCCCATATCTGTTTATAATTATCAACAACTTTTGAGCCAGGACTTTGTTTATGAAACATAAAATATCCTTGAATCTGTGCAGGACTTACTGGCTTTCCTGTAGAAACAACATTTTCAGAAAATTGTTTGGCTTCACCTACAGCAGTTTCTCCTTTATAGAACCTTAAAAACATTTGTTCTATTTGAAATTGTGAACACCATCCAATATATTCTTTAACATCTACTCTTCCTGGTCGTATTAGAGCTGGATCCAATCTAAAATGTTTTTATAAAATGTTTATCAATAGAAATAAATTTTGTAGACTCTGTTTATAACATTGTACATACAGTCCATGATCCAATAAAACAAGGTCTGCTATGAATATTTTGAAAGCCGCCATTTTTTATATAAATTTTGTGTCGATGACATATCACATCGACGAGAAATTTATGAGTATTGTGCTTCAAATAATTGATTGATAGTTAAATCAAAGAAAAAAATAAAATAAAAACTATTATTATGTAAACAGTATTTTTATTTATTTATATTCCTTTACAAATTTCTTAATAGAAAAATTTCGGGCTGATGACGTCACAGTATAGAACAAATGAACTGTTGAGCAGACCTTGTATTATTGGATCATGCATACAGTCTGTCTAATCGAACTCAACCAAGAAAACTTAAATTTGGAAACCAGGCATATTAAAAACCATCAACAAGCATGTAAAAAGTATCCAATATATTCACGCCATACAGAAAGACAAGTATTGTCTCACCTTCACTAGGAAACATTGTTTTTAAATTTGAATACCACATACACCTTTTTTTGTATGTATCTAAAAATACTGAAAATGTCATAGGTAGCAGTTGCAAAATATATGATACAATCAAAGGCTAATCTAGTTCATAAACAACAACCACCGTTGATGACATTTGTAAGACATTAAAAAAATTAAACAGGGTAAATCAGAGCTTAGTTGTTTTCTACAAAATCCATGACAAGAACAAGGAAAATTCGAGAAAAAAAATATTATTTAATCATGAGAGAGTACTTGAACTCATCTAAAAGTATATCAAAATATAAATTGCAATTGGGAGAAAGTGATTTTTTTAGAAACACAATAAACAGGGTGACCAGTATTTCTCTGGAACTAATTTCCCTGACTTTTCCCGGTTTTCCAGGAGAATTTTTACCGTTTTTCCGAAACTGGCCACCCTGATAAAGTTGCATATTTGGGGCTGCTATTAAAGTCAAGGGGTTTTAGTGGAACTATTCCTTGAAGATGCCAGGTAATAATTGACATTGGTGATGATTAGATTACTTATCAATATAAAAACGCTGTAGTAGTAATTTTAAAAAAATAATTTTATAATATAAAAGTTATGTCGATCAGATAGAATATATAAGAATTTTATATATTCTACTGCTGAAAGTTTTATAAAAAAAATTTGGTGCTAATTTCCAACACATTAACAAATAATCAAATTAAAATCAATAAATTATATCCATACCTCTCTAAGTAATTAGTAGTCATAAAAACTATTCTAGCTTCAGTACTAGCAACTCCATCTAAACAATTTAATAAACCACTAAATGTTACACGGTTGAGTCCTTCAAATGCAGCTTTCTGTTGTTTGGCTTCTTCACGACTTGCAAACGCTGCATCTATATCTTCTAGTAATATAATACTTTGCTGTGGTGCAACAGCTAGTAAATGATTAAGTCTATCATCTGATAATCCACGCTCAGATAAATTTAAAACACATATTCCAAATTCTATTTCTCCTGCTAAAGCTGTTATGAATGAGGATTTACCGCAACCTGGTGGACCATGAAGAAGATAACCTAAAAAATATTAATTCAACTTAATTAATTTGTACATAAAAAGCATTTTTATCACAAATATATTATTTAATGGTTAATAGTTTGAGTACAGTAAAACCTCAATTTAACAAACAAATTACTTTACATTGCTCACTGTGTCTGTATTATAATGTCAGTCAGTTGAAAGTCACGGTTGAATTTGTGCTCTGTTCTATGGTGTTAATTTAAAAGTTAATAAACATTAACACAATGGAAAAATAGAATAAGAACACAATTGAAAATTTAAAATATATATATATATATATTTGGGAGTGTCCGTTGCATATGTTTTCCATTTTGCGCTTTAAGCCAAGTAACGCTTGCCAGTAATGTGCTTTATTTTTATCTCGACCGATAGGTATACACTCGTTTAGAATTCAATTCATTGGATTGCATGTGTTCCTTCTTGCTTCTTTCGTTATTATCATGTGACTTTTAACATATTATGTTTTTATATTTTAACGCCATGTTTTAAAATTTAGCATACTAAATTAAATTTTTAATTTTAAAATTTTTTTTTTTCAATTTATTTAACAAATATTTTTATGATTCAATTGAAACTTATTGAAAATCTATAAAGCGACTAATTCAGAATAGTTGTTTAAGGTATTCAAAATTAATAAAATTACCTCTTCGATAAGGGATGCCTCTTTCACTGTACCAAGATGGATTATGTATAAAATCGTCACAGTCTTTAATAATTCTCTCACCGATGCCTTCATCTAGTACTACAGAATTTAATGGTCTTCGTTTTCGTGGATGTCCAAAAGGTCTCCATTCACTACCAAGTGCTGTATACATAATAGTTTTTCCTTCATGTTCTTTTAATGCCATATGCCTAGCTGACAAGAAACTTTAGTAGAAATACCCATTATTTTAAAACTATTATAATTCTTTGATTAACAATTGACATGCATATATTGGATTGTTTTTTTCACAAGCAATCATGTACTTAAGGGGGCATACCAGTTCAAAAATTTATTAACAAGGTTTAAATTTTTTTTGCAAATAGTTTAATAAAAAAATGTATATTATTAAATGTTCATAATAATAATCTCAACTATAGCTGTATAAAAAGTTATTTTTTGAAATCTTTGAAAAATAAACATTTTTAAAATTATTTATGAGACTGGTTTTCAATTTTTAGTCAGTTTTCTAGCTCTCCCTACATCAGACTTTGACTTATTAAGAAACTGCTTGCATCTATATTATTTAAAAGTATGTTAATCAAAGAATTGGTTTAATACATTATTACCAACCTTCTTCTAAAATATTAAAATAAATTTTCTTATCTCTACCAAATGCTGTTAAAGTTACTGTCTCCCAAGGAACGCCCATGTGTAAATCTAATGTATGTTGTTCTCTTGTTCGTTCAACTCTTATCCAGGTACCTCCATAACTAATTAAATAAATTATAAAGTATATTTATTTCAGTACATCATATAAAATAAAGGTTAAACCTTGTGCGGGCATGACATCACAATTCTCAAAAATAACGTATATAGTTATTCAGAACAGATATATTGCTCTAATAATATAGGACAATATAGGTACTCATTAACTGTCCTTGGTTAGGGCAATCTATTAGGGAAAAAGGAACGTAGTTCAATTTAAAAATGGGGATTCTCTCAAATTAAAATTCCTAAATATTACTATTTTTACTATTACTCTAAAGTCTAACCTAACAGATCAACGCGTGATTTTACAAATTTGTGATGTCGTGCCCGCATATTCTTTAGTTTAACCAAAATAAACTAATGTATACTGTTGATGAAATACAAACCTAAAAAAATGTGTTCCGACACTAGGGATGAAATCATATTTAGTTTTAACATGACCGGTATCCCTTTGCTCAAAGCTTGTTTCAACACTTAGATGCTGTGTTTGTTTTGCACCCTTATGCGTAATCCAGTGTAGAAGCCATTGATAAGATTTATCTCTACATGGTACTTCTAATGTTATCATATAATGTCTTCTAAATAAAATCAGTGACGCTTGAAAACTTTTACGTAATATTGCTGCTCCTGCTCCAATTCCAAACAATCCGAAACCTGCTCCAAAATATGGATTGTCTGATAATGACGAAATATACTCTTTCAGAGTCATCTTGGTTTATATTACAACATTTACTGATACATATGTGCTTACATAAATAAGTATTTTTATTTCCTAACTTTAGGAACTAACTAACCTAACTAACCTCACTTACAAAAATTTCTAAATAAGATACCGGCCGTGCCGGCCGTGGTTATTTCATTAAATCGGTTACAAAAATATTCACTAGATGTCATTGATTTGAATTTGAAAAAGTAATTTATTTTTGTGTTTACACACTTAAATATAAAATATTATAACATCCTAATTTAAATAATAGTCAGTAGTGAGCTATGAATTTTTAGGGTTCCGTAGAAAACTAGGAACCCTTATAGTTTCTCCATGTCCGTCCGTCCGTCCGTCTTCAAAAATTTTGAGATAATAAGATGAAATTTGGTATACGGTCGTAGATTAATGACCCAAAAACAGAAATGATAAGATTTTTGTAAAAAAAAAAAATTTAGGCCCCCTTTCCATAAAATGAAAAGTGTTTTCAAAAAAAAAATTCACCTACCCCATTGAGTGGGGTGTCATTAGAAAGGTCTCCTAAAATGCAACAAGAAATGTATCAGAACTTTTTGATTTTAACCCTTCACGATCTATTTGCTCTCCAAAGTCGTTAAAAAATCGTCCCCCCCTCTATTTTCTAAACTATCAATTTAAAAAATCTGAAAAAATTCCAGAATGTTGCTTTTAATTAGTACTTTCATTGAAAATTATAACAAACATTGTCAAAAATATTTTGGACCCCCCTTCTATAGACTGAAAAGTGAACTCCCATTTTTTTCCCCACTTACCCCATTGAGTGAGGTGTCATTTAATAGGTCTCCTAAAATGCAATAAAAAATGTCAGATAATTTCAGCCCTTCAGTCACGAAATATTTGCTTTTTAATGTCGCTGTCAGAGCGCCCCCCCGCCCCTCTATTTTCTAAACTATCGAATCAAAAAATCTGAAAAAATTCAGAATGTAGCTTTAATTTTAATTAAAAGTTACTAATTAGTACTTTCTCTGAAAATTATAACGAACATTGTCAAAAATATATTTGAACCCCCCTATCATAGATTGAAAAGTGAAGTCACATTTTTTTCATTTTCCCCATTGAGTGGGGTGTCATTTGATAGGTTTCATAAAATGCAATAATAAAAGCCATATGACTTTTTGATTTTAACCCTTCGGTCACGAAAATTTTGAAAAAACTCTTTTTTTATAAATCGTAGTGAGAATGACTACGGAACCCTATCATGTGCGTGCCCAACAAGCACTTGCCCGTTTTATTTAACAAAGGGCTCGCTCATAGTTAAATTAAAAATAATACATATACGTATGCACTATTACATCTCACCGCTGATAGCTGATAATAATAGTTATAGTTATAGGTGTTGAAAGAGTACAATAATATAATATCAATATTACCATTTTTTTATTCTTAAAATGTAAATAACAACATTGTTTAATTAAAGGCTATTTCATGAGTATACTGGAGTGCAAGAGTTAGGCCCAGCGCATATTGAACACAGCACACGCGTGGAAACTTTATACACCAATACCTCGCTTTGCGTCGTTTCGTTTTGCGTTTTTTTCGAAGTTGCGTCGCTGCTGAATTAGTACTAATTTTCACTATGCGTCGTTAAATTTTCGAAGTTGCGTTGTTTTGGGTTCGAGTCTTTAATATTTTTTTAATTAAAACGAGAGTAACTTAAATAATTCACTTTGCGTCGTTTCAATTTGCGTCGTGTTTTTTTGGAACGTAACCACGACGCAAAGTGAGGTATGGGTGTATTACATATTACATGGATTTAGCATGCTTACCACATATTGAACCCATTCCACGCCAAGTACAGGCCCAACCGGTATTCGCGTGAGTCGGGCTGTATGTGATATACAGATTCGTGGATCGTGGACTCGTGGATACTGTTTTTTTAATTTTACCATTTAATTTGCTAGATAATTACATCAGACATTTAATTGGGCTGTACGTGGAATGGGTTCAATTTGCTCTGGGCCTAAATGTTGAAAATGTACCCTTAAAAAAAATTCTCAGGCCGTAACTACTATTTGAAATTCAAAACAAAAAACATCATTTTTTGTGTTGCTATCTTGAATGGCAAATCGAATCCCAACACTGATCTGAAATTGAAAAAATATATAGTAATCGACCCTTAAAGAGTGAAATACATTGTGCATGATTACTAGCTACTAGCCGGCGAATTAACTAGCTGTCAGTAAACTCGCCCAGTGTAATTATGTTCACTAACTAACTTGTAGATTGTAAACGTAAACAATCTGCTAAAAAGTTGCAAGCCAGGCTACTTTACTCGCTACTCGCTGGCATGTGGGTTTGTTAGCTAGTAAACTAGTCGTATATGTCATAATAGTTGCTAGTGGACTAACTGCGAGTATCCCTGTGATTCCTGGTTTAAAAAAAACACGTAGTTTAAACTCGCTAACTAGTTGACTACTGAGTGAGTGGAAAGTTTTGTGTCATCATTATTGTCGCACTAGCAGACTCGCCCGCTTCTAAACTCGCCAGTTTGTAGCTAGTAAACTCACTCAATGTAATCGAGCCGTAAATGTTTTACCAAAACACAAAAATGTCAGGTCAAAACAAACATTTCTCGTTCTATGTCATCGTCTGTGTATACGTCCTTCTAAATTCATGCACAGAAAAAAACTGTATTGGACCAAGAAAACTTTGTTTTGTATATAACGAAAACAATATTTTCTTAAAATAAGAAACATACTCTTAATCCAACTACGTTATTCCTTCGTTTAAGAATAGTATAGTTGGTTTAAGAGGTTATTATCTTAAGAAAATATTGTTTTCATTATATACAAAACAAGGTTTTCTGATTGATGGTTTCATATAAAAATGATCAAATTCAGGTGGAGTTATCTTAAGAAAATATTATTTTCATTATATACAAAACAAGGTTTTCTGATTGATGGTTTCATATAAAAATGATCAAATTCAGGTGGAGTTATGGGTGGTATCCCAATTGTTTTGTTCAAAATATTTCAAGAACGACGCATGTTAGGTGAAAATTGAATAAATAAAATCTTTTTTGTAAAGATTATTGAAAAAGGTAATTGAACTTTTGTACCCATACGAAGATATATCTCCGTTTGCAGAATTATTACGAGGAAGCACTGTGTCATAAAGAAAATTCAATGAATAATACATTTTGGATTTACGGGTACCTATAAAATGTAATATGATTTATAATAGAATTTAAAATAATCTTACTGTAGGATAATTAATCGCCATTCCATACTGATATGTAACTTCCTCATCTTTATCTAAAGGACAATATCCATTGATAATTTGTTGACAAGCGTTTATTGGGAACATCAAGGAAACATTAATTTCAGACCCCATTACCAATGCAATAATATGGTGCTTCAATTTTTCTATATCGTATGCTAAAATAAATTATGTAAATTGTAATACAATTACAGAAAATAATACAAAATGATTCAGGACTGTCGTGCCAAACTTGAACCCGGAGAAATTGTAACGAAACTCGGAGCCCGGAAAAACAGTATACTAACCCTGAGACTCTGGGTCAAAACCAAAGACCTGGTCACCCTATATGCAGAACAAAAAACCGAACATATTATTATGAACAAAAGACAAAAACCGACTATATGTACTGATTTTTGTTTTGTCTATCCAATAAAAAAAAAAATTAGACTCAATTATCCTTACACTGGCCTTTTTGTTTATCGTTAGGGATGCCCGTCAGAGATCCTAGCTTAGGGACCCTATTGTTGAAGTAAAAGAGCGTAAATAACGTTCTCTTGCTTCATTATTTACATTACACGCCCCTTGTATTTTTGTCTTAAATTAGAAATAAGTACTTGTGAAATTACTTACGAACTTCGAAATCGACTGTAATACTTTGTTCTGAATTCTTGGGGAAAAAACACGGCATTTCTATGCAAGATCCAATTTTAACATCTTTGGGCATTGTAATATTACCACCTAAATTTATATTTTTTTTAATTAGTAACCAAATATCCACATTAACAATTTACATTAAAATAATTACATTGGGAAACTTCAGTGGTAGATGAAACAAATGATATTACCGACAAAGAAAACAGAATTGTAAAAATCATTTTCGTTTTTTGATATGTAAAAAATATTGTAAGTAATTATCAATTACACACTAAAACAGTAAATCATATGTATTTTTATGTATATACTTATGAGCAATAATCAGTATCAGATTAAGATTGTATTGGCCAGGATCGTACCAAACGAGATAACAAATCATTTGTCCTGTAATATATCTCAAAATTATCGTTATAATAGTTCGACTACTAAACAAATATTTTAATATACCATACAAAGTTAAAAAAAAATATTTTTCAAGAAAAAAGCTCGAATCTCCAAAATTGAGAAGATCTTGAAAGGCCTCGTTAATGTCAACTTTTGTTTGTTTATTAATTTTGATCTAATAACATGCAGAATTATTTAAAAAAAATTTCTTAGTTAAAATGTAAAACTAAATTATAAAATATTTCTCCACACTAAACATTTTTTCTTTTGTATTTTTAACTAGTTGGTGGTTTCCGAGTAAAAATATCTTAAAAGTCCAACAATATCTAATTATTTTGTTGAATGTCTTGAAAAATTAAAATCGAGCAAAAAATTTTGTCGAAAAAAGTTTTTTGATTTTTTTATCGTTGATTAAGATATTTTATATAGAAAAGACGCAAGATTAGTAAATACACAGGTTACTTCATGAGCTTTTGACCAATCAGCTTGGGCACCCAAATGACGTCATCCGAGGCTACACGTGTTATGATTGGACACATCATTCCCTCTCTCCTCTTTTTGGCACCCCAGATGATATATTTCCCTCTCTCGAGCCGAGCCATGAGGCTACCTTATACTTTACATACCTTGGAAAAGACGTTAATGAGGTCCTTCAAGATCATCCCAATATTAAAGTTAATAAACCAATAACAATGTACTCAATAATTAGGTCAGTCACGTATTAAAAAAGTACAATTGGTATTTCTTAATAATATAGGTTTTTTAGTTCTAATTCAAGTTTTTTCATTTCAAATTAAATTTTTTTCATTTCAAATTCAATATTTGAGAATAAATTGATATTTATTTTTTTATTTTTTAAACTGAAGAAACTAAGTATTTTTAAACAAAACAAATATATTGTTAAACTAAATAGAGCCAGTTTAACAATATATTTGTTTTGTTTAAAAATTCTTAGTTTCTTCAGTTTCAAAAATAAAAAAAACAAATATCAATTTATTTTCAAATATTGAATTTGAAATGAAAAAAAATTAATTTGAAATGAAAAAACTAATGTGTAAACAAGGATTCTCAATCAAGATATAACTATAATTATTTTTTTAAATCATCATCAGTGTCACCATGATGGGGATGTAGTGTCTATGTTTTTTGAGTAGCCAGTCGCGCAGTTTTCGCCGATATTGAAATACATGCGGGCAAAGTCGCGGTGAAACTCTAGTCATAAATATTTATTATTATGATAGATAATAATAATAATGTGTCAAAAGAGGAAGAACCTTACACGTCAACATAATCACTCAAATATTTTTTGTTTTCATGAATAGGTACATAAATATTGATATTAAAAATAAAAGTTACCAAAGTATTTAAAAAAAATATTTTATGACATTATATTTACATTGTTTACATTTAAATACTTACGACATGTATTATTACAAATTAATATTTTTTTAATCATTATTTACATGTTAATATAACCCCTTTTAACGCTGTTTCATTTAGCACTGGCATTTCCTTGTACGTATCCCCGGTGTGGATTTACTGTTATAAGAATGTTCAAAAACGTTTATGTTCGAGGACCCTATCACTCAAATGTCCGGTATTATAAAGGACCTAGCAAAGGTAGCTAGCAAGCACTTTCAAATGAGATATCAAACTTATATGACAGTTCTCAGTAAGTTAGTTTTTACCGTTTTTTACGCAAGGTTAGTAAATACACTTTAGAAAATATACTTTACATACCTTTTTTTACTTTCTATGTATGAAACTATATCTATCTAAAACTTTAAGAGAACTGTCATATAAGTTTGATACCCCATTTGAGAGTGCTTGCTAGCTTGCAAATTTGCTAGGTCGTTTATAATACCGGACATTAGTCTCACATAAACCTTACTTATTTTTAGGTTTAAATCCGGTCCTGTTTGCGTTATTTTAAATACATACATTCTTGTAGAAATTTAGTGTAGACAAATTTTTGTTATCTGTTTATCTATTGTTCTTATTAAATCAATAATACTTTTGTGATAAGTTATACTATTGTCATTATTGTACATGAAAAAATAATACATATTTTGAAAAAACTTATTTAGCGGGTTGGGTAAATTAACGAGCCTAAATTTAGTAAGGTAAAATAACATATTAATTATAATCACATATGTATCTACATTTACATACAATCTCGTATCTGCTGCATTAGTAAAATACAATACCTAAAAAAGTATTTCAAGTAATTTTTGATACCCACTTGAAGTATTTTGCTTTAAATTGTAAAATCTATTTTTGTTTTAATGTTTGTCGTTTATTTGAAATAAAATAAAAAGATGTACCTATATGGTAAAAAAAAACATGAAAATGTCCCTTTTTCTCATTCATATTTTTTATATTTAATATAATTTTCGATGTAAATTGTAAAACAAAATAAATAAGTCGATCTAAAAACATGTGTCTTATTTTATTACAAAATATCTTGAAATATATTGTACATCGTTGAGTAAAGTGACCAGAATTGTAAAACCTTGTTGCGGGACACTCATTAAAAAAAAAATTATTTTATAATAAATATAATTTGACGACCTTTGTTTTTTTTTTTTTTTAGTCGTTGAAATTCTAAAGACCTTTTTTTTTTAGTCGTTCAAATTGTGAAAACCTTTTTTTTTAGCTCCTCACCAACAATTTTTGCATTTTTTTCACACTAATCATAATATAATATTGTTCATGTCTAATCCGGGACAATTTGTGATGCAGGACAGACTTCTCAAATCCGGGACAGTCCCGCACAATCCGGGACGTCTGGTCACTTTATCGTTGAGACAAGTCTAATTAAACAATAAATCAATAATATCCTTTTATATTTTTCTTTGGCGGTAAATTTACCAACTTTTCTGGCGATGAATTGTGAGTGGTGAACTTTCTAGACACCTTTAATTCGATACAGACTACATAGAAACCGTTGTACTGATAAGGTATCAATTTATTACGTTGTAGAGACTAGAGAGAAGTATCTGTTACCAGCAGGGTTGGCAAAAACCCGGGTTTTTTTAAAAAAGCCCAGCCCAGCGGGTTTTATTGGGTTTTAAAACCGGGTTTTTTTGGGTTTTATTGGGTTTTTTAAAATTAAGTAAAGACATACAATATATATTTTAAACACAAAAAAATGTATTCAAATGATGTTGGTTGATGTAATTGCGTCTAAAAATAATCTGCCGTGTGCCACGGGACTTTCTTATACATAATAATGACAGTGAACAGTGAATATGGCAAACACGTACACTGTTCAATCTCTGTAATAGGTATAAGAAAGTCCCATGACACTCATGGCAGATATTTCTTCTCTGTTATGAACCATTTGAAATGTACTTAAAAACGAATACTTGGTAAAAAAAAAAAAAAAAAATTAAATTTGTTTTTTCGAAAAAATGAATAGAACATAAATTATAGATAATAATATTACCTACAATTTTCAACTTGGTCATTTTTCTCTAATTCGCACTGTTTCAATGTAATTCGAAAAATTCAAAAATCGATGTAGGTAAACATCCGTTTCCGGTTGAAAGATCGTTTTCAAAAATAGGAGGTTTTCTTCCCAGGCAAAAATCAATCTTAAGTATAAAATTCCACCTTTCTACGATTTGTCGTATTTGGGTTACAGCGTCTACAGACAGACCGACAGACAGACCGACAGACAGACCGACAGACAGACAGACAGACAGACCGACAGACACACAGACATCATGGCGAAAATAGTCAGAATGGATTCAGGGAAGGTCAAAATTGATAATTCCATCAAAATCCGGATTTCGAAAAAAATCGCGTTTACTATACTTACTTATACTATATGTGGGACGTTCTTTGTCAAACGGAACAAGGCTGTATCCAAAATTCATGTTGATGGATTTTAGTGATCTTGGGCTTAAAATGTTCGTTATGGATCCTTCTTTATGGAGGAGTGTGGCCTTTTGGAAAATTTCAAAATGGCGGCTCAATATGGCGGCCAGAAGTCAGCGAAAAATCAAGATACTGGAAAAAAATATTCGTAAAAGAAAAAATTTACGACCGATTCCATTGGTTTTAGGTGCAAGTTGTTTGTAATTGACAGCCCAAAAAAGTTGGATAGGTAGGTTGGCGAAATCCAACATGGCGGATCCAAGATGGCGGCTGAAACCTGAAAATCGTCGAAAAATTAAAAAATCAAGACTTTGACAAGAGTTTTTGACACTTAACCTCATTTTATTGGCCTCAAATGTTGAGTTCCAATCATTCATTACATACACAGGTTATTATGAATCCAAAATATAAAATGGCGACTTCGATTAATATCAAAATGTAATAAAATCGGTAAAAACCGGTAAAATTTTGGTGGAAACAGTTCCGAACGAGTATATTGATGGTTCATAGATCGTCAAATGATTGCTTTTTTGTATCATGAAATCAAACTTTGTAAATCAAATATGGCGGTGTCAAAATGGCGTAAAGAAATGCCATATATAAGGAAAAACCCACTGTCAAATGAACTCACACAACCCATTTACTTGAAATTCTTAAGCGAAACTTGTTGTTTTCTTCATTCTGAATACGAATCCGCGCTCAGAATTGGTCAGAATAAAAAAAAAATATTTTTTTAATTTAAAAAAAAATTTTTTTTTTATATTAATATAATATAATTAATCAATATACTAGTTCGGGACTATTTCTACCTATATTTCACCATTTTTTACCGATTTTATTACATTTTGAGATTAATCGAAGCCGCCATTTTATATTTTGAATTCATAATAACCTGTATATGTAATGAGTGATTGGAACTCAACATTTGAGGCCAATATAATTAGGTTAAATGTCACAAACTTTAGTCAATGTCTTGATTTTTCATTTTCAGTTTTCAGCCGCCATCTTGGATCCGCCATGTTGGATTTCGCCAACCTACCTATCCAACTTTTTTGGGCTGACAATTACAAACAACTTGCACCCAAAACCAATCGAATCGGTCGTAAATTTTTTCTTTTACGAATATTTTTCTCCAGTATCTTGATTTTTCGCTGACTTCTGGCCGCCATATTGAGCCGCCATTTTGAAATTTTCCAAAAGGCCACACTCCTCCATAAAGAAGGATCCATAACGAACATTTTAAGCCCAAGATCACTAAAATCCATCAACATGAATTTTGGATACAGCCTTGTTCCGTTTGACAAAGAACGTCCCATGTATATTTCATATACATTGGTATAAGAAAGTAAAAAAGGTCCTTCGAATTTCCAAATATAGTTTTCTATAATATATCTTTTTTGAATTGCCTAGTAACAAAATTAAAAAAAAATACCATTTTTAATATGTTAATTAACTGTTCGAAATGGTTTCCGGTTTTTTCAAAACTTATTTTGAAACTCGACAAACATAATTAAATGTTTATCTGGTAATGCTCGGTATTATTGAATAAAAGATTTAGCAATAAATACATAAAAATATTTAAATAATTTTATTATAATTTAATATTCAAAGTGGGTCTGGAAGACAAAAGATAATAAAGAAAACCATACATGACTTTCATGTTCCATAATATTTTTTTAATACTACTTATTTAAAATATTTAAAAAAATATTAGTTCTGTAATATCCTCAATAACAAAAAAAAAATGTAGAATAAGAATCTGAAAATTTGAATTAACTTGCATTAGGAAACGTGAATTAAAAAATGTAATATTTTATTATTTAAAATTAAATTTTGAGCATGTTTTTATCTCTTTTTAATAGCTGCTTTCGATCTATAAATAAATAAATGTCCTTTAGGTTCAATTGAACTATCAGTTTAATATTAGGTACAAAATTTCAAATATTTCCAAAACCCCTAATCCGATAATCCCAAAAATCAATAGGTCGAAAGTATTTAATAACTTTACAGTGTTTATTTTTGAGAAATAAATGAACATTTGTCATTACAGTTTTTTTATTAAACCAAAATTATCCATCCTAATTGTAGTAAAGAGGATTAGTATTAAAAAAATGGGGTTGCCGTCATTCTAGATATTCTCTCATATTGTCGAAACAAGTGATATTTGATAACTTTTTTAGGTCTAGACAAAAAGTTATTTGTTTTAAAGTTTTCATATCACAGAGTCTGTATGTATAGGTACAATTAGTTATTACTACTGTTATTGTAATTACAAATAAAATATATAGGTCTGGAATGATTGTATTACAATTATTTCGTTACAAAATAAAATATTTCATTCAAATATACTGTAAAATAAAGAAATTTAAAAAAACCCACTGGGTTTTTTTAAGTCAAGTTACCCAAAAAAACCCGGGTGGGTTTTTTTGGGTTACCCAGTGGGGAGCCAACCCTGGTTACCAGTGTTGGACTAACGAGTTTCGATCGACCGAAAAAATTCACTAAATTAATAATGCAATTTGTAAGTCTTTTTTTATTAGAAATTTTATTGAAATTTCTAAATCAATACCGAGACAGCTTTTAAATATTTAATTGAGTTATGAAAATCAGTTACAAATTCCAATTGGTTCCAATAGTTTGATCATTTACCTTCTCTTAATATACAGGGTGAGTCATATCAGGTGAAACAAACTTAAACCGTTGATTGAGAAAAATATTTCAAGTAAAAAAGTTCATATGGACATGTGTCCGGAAAATCTTCGTGAAGGAGCTACAGACTCGCAAAGATTATACCTAAAATTAGTTTTTATTTAATATCTGGAGAACCCATTGTGGTACAGTAATGAAAATTGGTATCCAGATTAGTATTAATACGTGTAATCGATTTCCAGTATCAAACAATGATTATTTAGACCAGGGATGTATGAAGCCTGTGGGCCCTCTTAATTTTTTTACTATGTTTGGCACTTTTATAAGGTCACATGACACAAAATACACATAAATACACTTTGTTAATTTATCATAAGATCAACCGTTTATGAGAAATACGATGGTAAGATAGTTTTGCAGAATTTAACTTAATACGGATGCTTCAAACTACTCAAAATAAATTTATATTGTTGTTCCAGGATTGAAAATAAGAAAAAAAGTTTATGTAAATATATTTCCAAAAATGCATCCTTATCAACAAATTACATTTTTTAGTATCATTTTTTAGTAAAATTTAAAAAGTACATATTACATTAATACAACTGGCTATAGGTCTTTGAGGAGTCATATTATGAGGAACATTTACATGATTTTTTTTCTTGTTTTTAGTTCTAGAACAATAATGTAAATTTATTTTGTGTAATTTGAAGCATCCGTATTAAGTTAAATTCTGCAAAACTATCTTTACCATCGTATTTCTCGTAAACGGTTGATCTTATGATAAATTAACAAAGTGTATGTATGTGTATTTTGTGTGTTGTGACTTATAAAAGTGCCAAACATAGTAAAAAAATAAGAACAAAAAAATACTAGATAAAAACCAGAGGGCCCACAGGCTTCATACATTCCTGGTCTAAATAATCATTGTTTGATACTGGAAATCGATTACACGTATTAATACTAATCTGGATACCAATTTTCATTACTGTATCACAATGGGTTCTCCAGATATTAAATACAAACTAGTTTTAGGTATAATCTTTGCGAGTCTGTAACTCCTTCACGAAGATTTTCCGGACACATGTCCATATGAACTTTTTTACTTAAAATATTTTTCTCAATCAACGGTTTAAGTTTGTTCCACCTGCTATGACTCACCCTGTATGTATAATATATAGACTATAGATATTATATTTATTTCAAAATGTATTTGATGGTTTGCTCATTGTTATTTTATTAAAAATTGCATTTTCTCGTTGTGTACTATGATAAAAAATCGTAGGTAGGTACACTCAATATTTGTTATAAATTCTGTTCAATTTTTTTTTTCGGAAATTGTTTATTGCAGTTTTTCTTAATGTTAAAAGAGGGTTGTAAGAAGGGTAGAGTAGAGCAGATCACCCCCGACAGTGAGGCATAGGGGATTCCCACGTGATATCCGGTGTCACAACCCCCTTTTTCCAACCCGCACATGTTTGACGTTTCTACTAATTACTATATTATTTGACCTTACCGCAAACAATATAAGTGATATATTGTAATATTTAGGCGAATCTGTAGGTGTGAGAAAAATAAAAATGTGTATGTTCTCAATTTAAAAAAAATAGTACAGGTTTCAATATTTTTAAAAAGAATTTACCTCTAACAGTTAGATATCGCATTACGTATACAACTTCCAGTGGCGTAACTATAGGGTGGCTGGAGTGGTAAAAAGCCAGGTACCCGCGACAGGCATTCGCAGTAACCTTTTTTCGGCTACTTAATCCATTGAGCTGCTAAGCTTTTTTTTTATTTTTTGAAGGGTTCCACTCTAAAAATTTGCCAAGTGACTTAAATTTGTAGATGCCACTGCAAATTACACCCAATAAAACATTTTTTTAAAACTATTTTCCTGTGGTTATTTGTTTACATTATAAAGTAGAAGTTCTCTGATTTTAGCTCTAAAAAGTAACTGTAATTTTCAAACGTTTTGAGTGACGTCAGTGGTGTAGTAAGAAAATTTTTCGATGAGGGGGATATATACATTTGTCAAATTTTAGAAGGTATTTTGAACTGATGTTTTCTCAAAACATATGTTATTTTTAGAACACTGAACATTTCGGGAGATGCCCCCCCCCCCCCCCCCGTCACTACGCCACTGGAAAACGTAATGCAAATATCATTAAATTACCAAATTACAAACATAATATACCTACCAAATAAAAGAACACACAGAGCTTAATCTAGAGAAAAAAAATGACCAAAATGTTAGTTCTCATGTTATGATCAAGTCAACGTTCTACATTTAAGTTCCTAAAATGGATGAAATATTATTTGTTTATAATTTATAATGAATTTTAACAAAATATTAAATAAAATAAAAGACATCAATAATAATATAATCAATATAGTATAATATAACCCAAATCATTTTTATACATATTATAAATATTTCAGCAGTCATAGTAATTTCGTAATCATTAAAAAGGATCACATTTTTTAATTTCACAAATGAATATTTAAAGGAATCTGATTAAAACATATGCTACGTTTAAATAAAACGCATTGTAAATAATTTGATTACAATATTAGATATGTGTCGATGTAAACTGCTGTAATTATAATATAAATTGCATCGTTTATCGCTTTGTGCACGAGAACAGGCGCGTAACCAGTAATTTCATTGTATTTACCATCAAAGTAATCGAATTTATTATTGTTAAGTTTTTTAAATTATTATTCGCCTATTTATTCAAATTCCTATAAAACAACAATTTTCTAAACTATTTCTTTTTTGGGCTAATTTTTGTATACTTTTGACTAGCTTATATTTTAACGTAATCATTACTGGTGCATAAAAGCTTATATAGCCTCAGATAAATTTGAATTTGGGGGGCCTCATGTACAGTGTTGAATTCATAAATTTATCCGGTATCTTCTTGAATTAAACATTGCCCATGCAAAAAAAAACTAAATAACAATTATAGATAAAATTTCATTAAAATATTTCGCCCTATAGCAAGATGTTAATAATGGTTATACATTATACACTGACAATCCGAGGTCTCCAGTAATGGCTCTAAATTAAAATTTTAATATCCTTATTATAATAATAAGTTTATAAAAGATTGGATTAAGGTCCTTATAAACAGGGGCGCTAAATTTAAATTTCGATATTCTTAAAAAAAATTTATTGTTGCGCTCGTGGTAGCAGTAACCACCATCTATAAGCTGTAGTATAATGTTTTTTATGAACAGTTGTGGGTTCTAACCCTGTGCGCGGCATGTGCTAGTAATAAGGGTGGCGCGTGCCATACCAATGCATGCTGGTGGTTCAGAGGTGAAAACGTCGGAGGGTATCAAACGAGATTGCTCATTGTGAATTTTTTTAGTCATTGCATTTTTTTGTATATTAATATATTAATGAATTCAACTGTTTTATTATTTCTTCCATGAGTGTAGGTACTACAATAAATTTGAAATTGACTTAAAAATATTTCTAATATTATAAGTACTTTATGTACTTTATGTTTATGTATATGTATTAATGTTTAACACATGCACGGTAAGTACAAAAGAGTGGTATTGTACAGTATACCATAAATACATGGTAAATATACTTTCGGTCAGAGCAACTAATAAATTTAAAAATATTTTTAATTAAAAATACAACATATAGGTATGTACGTAATATAGAATATAAAAAAATTCATACCCCGTTGAAAGTGTTTGTTAGTTAACAAATTTTCAATTTTATTATAATACTGGTAATGTATATCTTACAATTAGTTATAAACTAGCTGATACCCACGACTTCGTCCGCGTGGAATTTATATTTTTTTAATTTAATCGGGATACAAAGTAACCCATGTCCTTCCTCAGAATGCAAACTATTTCTACCCGTGAAAGGACCCCGCAATATCCTTATGGGAAACTAACTTCCGCTGAATTGATTGAATTTTTGATATGTTGCGTATTTTATCCCTCTGATCAAATGTCTCAATGGGCAGAAACTCCTAAACCTTCAGGATTTTGAGATACAGTTGGCTGAAGCTAGAATTATAGTGTATTTAGATGCATTCATTTGAGTTAAAGCTGCCTCATTTTTTTAAGTTGTAGTGGTAAGTTGAAAATACCTCGTAACTTTCACAAGCAATTGATTGAAATATATTATCATGTTTCTGAAATGTCTATATTATATGTCATATGACGTCATAACATGTTATCACGCGTCATAAAACGTCAGTATTCAAATGATGTTTTTTCTCTTTCAGCGGTTTAGATTTATTTAATAATCTAATAAGTAGTATTGACGGTCTCGTCATATTTTTCTCCATGACGTCATAGCAGGTCATTTTGAATTTTTTATCACATATCAGAATAATAACCCTATGTTGTTTGTTACTTTTTTTATCAAAATCTATCGAAGAGTTAAGTCATAAAATTGATTTTAGTACTTATTACGGCTGTTTTCTTGAGAAAATAGCTCTAAGTGGGCTCTCACATCGGAGCAATATAGCAATATAGCAACACAGCAATAAAGTAACTACCAATTAGTAACTAGCAATTGCTTTGGTGTGAGACAATATGTCCGATTCAATGTATATTGACCGATAACAATAATATCGCTAGTTATAAGTTGCTAGTTGCTATATTGCTATATTGCTCCGGTGTGAGAGCCCACTAATACGTATTAATGCAACCACGGAAAATATTAAACTTTCACAAAGAATCCAAAAGAATCTACATGTCGACGGATTGAATAGAATAAATCAGGCAACAATGTGTAAAACTTGATGTGTATACGGATACGGAAGAGTGAGTTTTCTTGAACTTTTATAACATCCGTTTGAAAGTGCGCGCGGCTGGTGACTCTATTTGTTGATGTGTTTGTAATTTGAGAAAATATTTAAACGGCTTTTAGTATACATAGACTTGAACAAAAATTTTCTGTAACAACGCAAATTTTTTCGACATTTTTTCATGTTAGAGGTAAGTAATAGTAGCAGTGGCGTAGATAGCTTTTTGCGATGGGGGGGGGGGGGGGGATTTCGACTGAAGATCTTTTTGAATTTTTTTGTTCTTAGATATACAAATATTTTGAAAATAATTTTTTTTTGTAGTCGTTGGCAATTTTGAAGATCTTTTTTTTACAGAACCCCTTGTATCACTTTCATGGGCGGGGGGGGGGGGTATGACAGTATAAAATCATCTTTTATATTGTGAAAAGTATAAAAATTGGACTCATGGGAGGGATTGATCTCCTTAATCCCCCTCCCCCCCCATCAACGCCACTGAATAGTAAGTATACTAAAAAGATTTTGTTTTGGTCGTCGTTTAAATATGTCAGGTTTCTTATGAAGAGAGGGTTCGAATATCCTGGACCAGGGGCCCACGATAAGATGTGAGGGGTCATGGCTATAGTTAACAAAAAATATTTTTTTTTTAATTTTGTACCTTGCTATAACTATATAGATGTTTGTAATGTATATAAGGTTAATTAAAAAATAATGTGTTTTCTTATTCTATATAATCTTACAAATAGGTTACAACTCCATCTAATTGTAAACAGATATAAGGGCTGATAATATTCCACCCATATACGTATCTACAAAATTTATACACCACCCTACGTTAAAACCAACCACTATTACCGATAAATAGTGACTTCCGATTTTTTTCTCACGATACCAAACAATTTATATAAACCTAAATGAAATATACCCAGATTCATCCAAAACAATGCGGTCGAAGTTAAAAGTTTGTTCTCATACGGGCTCACACACACATATTACATATATACACACACACATACACAAGTGGGGTATGGACACGTGTTGCTGAAGTTACCGATATAGCACTTTATCAGCGCTACAATCTATTGTGTATTCCTCTAATTTCGTGCGGCCATCTAGCGGTAGGCTTTTAATTGAACGTGTTCTCATGGTGGTTGTACTTGTAACAGATGCTATTTGGTGATGTAATAATTATTACTAAAGAATGGAATGTTGGGAAATGTAAAAGAAGGAAAATTGACTTTTTTTAGATTAATTTTAGTATCTTGCTTCCTTATTTAATGCATATATATTATTATATACCTATTGATTTTCTTGCTGAAATATAATTTATTTAAAAATAACGATTGAAATCATAAAAATAATTTATTTAATAACAATAATATTGCTGTTCAAATTGTAGTTTTTGAAATATTAATATTTACAAAAATGGAAGTTATCCAAATTCAATTTTTATAAAGCTGCACAGTGAAAAATAGTTTCATTGGGATTATTGTATGTAATTTTCTTTTAATTATCTAACTTGATATTTAAATTAAATAATATATATTGATATCTACGGGGGGGGGGGGGGGGGGGTAAGAATTTGAGTCCTTTACTTTCCCTCATGTATGTTATTGAATTTAAACTAAAACAATGTACTATCTTTAGTACAACCAGTTTTAACTTGTAGGTAGGTGTAGGTACATAAAGGAAATATCTGGCATGAGAGTTATTGGACTTTCTTATACGTATTACAGAGATTGAACAGTATGCGTGTTTGCCATAGATACCATGGATTTTTTTTTATTTAATAACAAAATTTTATAGATACATAATATAGAGAATAATATTTTCTATAGTTTATGTCCCATCCATTTTATTCTACATATATCTTTTATTTCGCTGTCAGTTTGTTTTAATAAAATGAGAATCACGTACATTGTTCACTCTTATGTTAGTATTACGAATAAGAAAATTCCGTGGCTTTCATGGCAGATTTATTATATTTCAATATAAAAAAATAAAATTATGTAAAACATTCTTCATAAGAATATATAAAAATATAAAATAGACTAGCAGTTATATTGGAACTTTTCAACCACAAAGATACATCGATAGAAAAAAAGTCACCCCAAAAATTATTTTTTGTTCTAAAGTATTTTTACCAAAATACGATTATACATACACTTCTAATTTCTAATAGTAGGTACTTTAAAAACTGAAAGAGTTTATGTGGATATCCAATACAAATTTTTATTTAAGGAAATAAAAAATTAAGTAGATATTAGATAATCTACATGTGTTCAAAATTTGTAGATCAAAACCCCAAACTTATGAAAATAATCAATAATACATTAAAGTTTCATCATTAATCAGAATTTTCATCAATCAGTTCGATTGCATTATTTGGAGAGAGGTATGAAACATCTTCTTGTTGACTTTCTTTATTTTTAGGTATCGATATCTTTATACACGTTTTGTATAGAATGTAGTGAAGTATTCCACATCCAAGACCAATTAAAGCGTATATCCTTAAAGCTGTTCTTCCACTCGTGTATCTGTATACAAATCCAGCAAAAATACTGCCCAAAGCATAACCTGAAATCAAAATATTTATTATACAACAAAAACGGAGAAACTGTGGTTTCTTAGTCACTTAAATTAAAAAATGTACATCTTAATCACAATAAAACAATGTCGCTCGACACGTGCTTCGACTTCACAAGAAGTTGTCATCAGGAATCAGGAGCCTAACAGTTCCAGAGAGTTTACAGCTGTGTTATATATTTTTAATGTTGAGTGTAATTTTAATGACTCATTATGCATAGGTACATATGTATATATGTATATACAAGAAGAATAAAAAGTAAGGAACTAAAACTGAAAATATCAATTATTTGAAATAATGTTTTCTAACTATCCTCCATTTTAAATGTGACGTCTTACTTCAGAATTAGGAGATGTTTTTTAAATAGCACCCTACTTTTTATTATACCATTACTTAGTACTTTTATTTTTCTATAAGCCGACGAGACTCTCCACGGTCTCGTTTCAGTCTTGGTCTCGAAATTACATCAAGATCATGACATTGACGAGATTATTTCGTATCGTGTGCAGCCCTCCTTTTTATATTCATAAAAATACCATATACGTACAATATAAATACAGTCGAAACTGGTTATAACGACATCGTTTAACAATATATCGGTTTTATTTATAGTTAATTGTATTTTTATCGGTTTTTACGACTCTCGATGTTGACTATATCAAGAAAGTTTAGATTTTATCAGTTTTCAACATCATTTTCTTTTTATTACATGATTGTAAGATATTTTTACAAGGGTGAAAAGAAATTAAAAAATCCTAATTAATGGTGGTGGTTCGAAATGCTAAACCTTTTCTAAAAAATACCGAATATTATTTTTTAAACATCATACAAATCAGTTCAGTGATTTTCTTACTGGGCGCGAATGTAGGTAAATAGATAGATAGTTACAGATACTTTAGTTTACATACTTATATAGATAGTAATTTCGTTTAATCTCTGTAAAAACACGAAAATACCTTAACTATAAATTCTCAACACCTCCACCAATAAACAATTAAATGTAAAGCTATTACCGAATCCATCATCCATCCCGGCTACAACTCCTTGCATTGTCGCTGATGTACCTGGAGGAGCAATCACACTAGCGTAGGCGACGATAGTGGTGTATGTTAATGCATACGTCGGGCCTTGCATCACAAACTCTATCGGTAAGATCCACCACGGGGACGGTATGTGGGAAATCAGAGCAAATCTTAATCCATAGCTGATGAAACATACTGTCAGTGTATGGCCGTATCCTAGTTTCTTCAATATTTTACCTAAAGTTCAATACATATTTTAGACCTGTAATCAGATTGTGGTGGTGTTTCAACGTCTGGTATTAGGTAGCTTAATTTTTTGGACCATAATATTTATTGTCTTATAATTTAAAAAAAGTATATCTATTCTATTTATCAAAATGTTTTATATAGAAAAATGTATCTTCCATTAGAAATTTGGTATATACAAAAGAAAGCTGTAGGTAAATTGATTCGATGCATTTATGAAAATTCTGATTTACGGTGAGTTATTGTACGCGCAAAGAATTTTCTTGCGACCAAAATTTAACTAAAATCGCCTTATGAGCTGTTTCCAGTAAAAGGCAGTAATATTTTTTGTTTTTTATTTTTGTTGTTTTTAGTCCGTTAGTTTCTTTAAACGATTTCATACACGTTACTGAGAGAAAAGGCAATAAAATATGATTTACTAACGAATTTTAAGCCTTCTTAGTTAACTGCCTTTCGTAATTTGGTTGTTTATTCAAAATGATAAGGTAAGTAAATACTTTTTCCAAAAACATAAGGACAATAATTGAATAAGAGCATTGAATTAACCGCAAACTATTTGCATAGTTAAATTAGTCACATTTTTCTGAATTTTTACATTTTGTTTCTTACTGCTTTTTAGTTCTAAGCATGGCAATGTATTATATCGTCTATGTATTTTAGTTACGTTTTGATTTTTATCATTAAAAAAAGTATAATTGAATCTAGTGTTGTAAATTTGCATGTATATAGTTTTACCCGAAATTCCAAAAAATAACACCTCTCCCCCAAAAGATTGCGCAGCAATGGTAAGACCTTCCAATAATTTGATGTTATATGTGTCACCTGTTTGAGCTGCTAAATCTTCTAAGTACCTAACAAAAAAAATATTTTAATATAGTATATTGAATATGGCTAAATATACTGAATTTACCAAAATAAAAAGTATGAAATAAAACTTCCTAAAAATCCAGATAGAGTTGCAAATATCAAGAATACTATAATATGATGGTGTTGTACTAGTCTTCCAACATCTTTGAAGATATTTTTGGATTGAGGCAATTTAGGTAACTGTAAGAAATAAATTCAATGTATTATACATTTTCTGTACGCGAGAATTATACATGCAAGAATTATACCTGAAGCTTAACACAGCTAGCAATATCTATAATTGTACATAATATCACAGTGATAAATACTGGAGTATAGTTTTTTATACTGCCTTTAGATATGTAGTCTATAAAATACCCTGATATTAATGCTGTTATTCCGTACCCCAAAGTACCCCACAGTCTTTGTGCACCATATTTCATTTCTCCATTCTCTCCTAAAAAAATATTATGTTTGTAAAGAACTCTTAATCTTTCTGTTAGCCATTTGTTATAATGCATTATTATTTGTGTATTTTTGTAATTATGAACATAGCAATAATTTACCAACCTAATACATCGAAACAAATTGCATCACTAATACTATTAGCAACATTGAATCCTATTGTCCCTATAACCATCAGTATAAGAAACGCCCAGAACGTCCCAGTCCCATATAAACAATCAATGTCTTCATTCCTCTTAGCAAGGCAATTTAAGTTTCCACAAGTGTTATTGGTATTTGTCACTGAATCTTCGAGGGCACAAATTGACATTCGATTGTCTTCAAGGAATACTAGAGCTGATATGTTGATGTAATTAGAACTGTCGTCGCAGTTTAGACTGTGACACATTGCCCGCTTGTATTTTGTACATTGGAATTTTTTTAATGATTCCTGAAAGAATGTGACTAGTAAAGATGATGTGTTCTTTATATTTTGTAATTTTAAATTGATTAATTCCAAGTTTGGTAATGTGGTGAATCATTCATTTAAAAATATGGACGGAAACAACATTTATTAGAAGCTTATGGCTAAACATCAAAATAAACTAAATAAATAATATATTATTTTAGTTTTCTATAACATATAACATTTTATCATGTACTATTTAAAATAATTTAATATACTAAAATAAATTACAATTTACAAACTGCACAACTTGCAAGTATAAATCTATATTTTCATTGTTACATACATACATAATACACACAATTAGTTTTATCCAATAAGAATAAACAAAAAAACAGTTATATATTTTTTATATTATATAAATTTAAAAAAACATGGAAAACGTTAATTATAGTTTTTAAATAAAAGTAGTTTGCGATATATGTATTACTGTGCCTTGTTATTGACAAATTTGGGTAGTTCTTTTCCAAACAAAATAAATATTTTTCTATTTTTCATGTCACATGCCATCATAACAATAGGTGCATCGGGCGCATTGATGTGGTAAGCCATTTGGTTTCTAGTATTTACCACACTATCTTAACATACAAACATACATACATATATCACTTGCCCACAAGGGATTTTAAAGCAATAAAAACGAACGTACTTAACTGTATTATTGCATAATCTGACGTCTTCAGAAATTTTTAAGTTGTACGTCCCATCTTCAACCTGGTGTCTTACTGGGACAGGTATGAAATAAAACAACGAATATGATGCGCTAGTCAAAATCAAAAGTGCCATGAAAATAATCTTCCTGCAGCTTTGAAAGTAGTCAACTAGGAAACCAAATGCAGGCTTAGCGAGCAAGAAGAAAATTGGTAATAAGCCGGCTATAGTTCCCATAATATCAGAGGAAATGCCAAGCTGTTTACCAAAAACCGAGAGTTGTGGAAGGATTGGTCCCATTGCTGAAATAAAAGATGCAAATATAATCGAATAGATTACTATATTAATATCTTCATTTAGAACCTCATGCAGAAAAAAATCAGGGGGAGGTATAAATTTTGTTTGTTTGTAACTATACAGAAGACCCGCGGTAATCCGACAATTGTTTTGCAAAACGGCGTCGGATTATCAAATTTATCGGACGAAGTTAAAGTTAACCATCCAAATGTTTGAATACCTTTTTTTTCACTATTTCGACAACTTTCTTATGTACTTGTCATCAAACAACCAATGTAACGGACTAAAGTTAATGGAAGTTAACAAAAGCGTTAACATTTTTTTGAGTTAACTTAAAAGTTAATCCGTTAAGCATTTTGTTAACTTCGTTAATTAACGATTAACGGATTAACGAGTTAATGCCCACCTATGGCTATATGCTATATACTCTATATATCTGGGGTCTAGACCTTTTTCATATACCGACCTCTTTTTAAAGAATGATTTTCTTCTTAATATTAATAATTACACATAAAAATCTTAAAGATAACAATTTGACTGACATAAGAACATGAACAACAAATTATATTATATTTATAAATATTAAAATGGATTTTATTATTACATTTTTTTAAATTAAATAAAATTTTAAAACAGAAAAATGTATCATCGACCACCAATAGACCCCTGTAATAATATAGACTTATAAACCTTCTTTAAACTTCCATCGAACCCCAAAAATGTCTATAACCTATATGTAGATTTTTAAATAATTTAAAAAAAACTGGCCATTTTAGACCTTGCACCCATAGGAACTTTTAATTAGTAAGGCCACCTTTACATTATCAAAGAAATATGATCAAATTTCTTTGGTATAATATTATAGACAGTCTCCTATATTTGATAAAAGCTTTTTGACAGATCTTTGACATATTTATTTAATAGTGTAATGGCGGTCTAAGTCATGATCTACATTTTTGTTAGATATTTGAATATATATTTGAACATTTATTTAATAATATATTTGAATTCCTATAACATTTGACCCAGAATAACTAAAAAACTGTCTTTTTGACCTTATGCCCATTGGAACTTTCAATTATATAAAAATGATTTCTATATAATCAAGGTTGAGATGGTTTTTATCTCATTATAACAATACTAAATTAACAACATCATGAAAATTATCAAATGTATTTGTATACCTATTACGAATTATGATAAAACTGTGTATTTATGGATAAAAGATAAAAAATATTGACACATATACTGATAATACTTTTGCATTACCGGATTCAAAAGTCAATAGTGTTAAATATTATTTATGTATTTTTTTACAATAAAATAATTAATAAAATTAGGTACTAAAAATTAGTAATAAAAAAATGTTTTTTCTGTATGAAGGAAAAGTTTTTTTTACTATTAAAAGTAATTTTATTTAGTCCCTATAGTCTCTACTTTAATATAAATCAAAGAAATGTGACTTTTTAAAATACAGATTTTTTATTGAAGACCTTGTACAGTAATCAAATATTTGTTTTATCAAATCTACAAACAGATCAGTGGCGTAGTTTTAAATTTAGGATCATTATTGTACACAGAATGCAATTATTAATAGAAAAAATGTTTCACATTATATTATTAGTGAAATATAAATTAAATAAATAATTTGATGTGTTATTTATTCTTTGTTTACAATATTTTTGCTAAGATACACATATCGCAAATTTTGTTATGGTTTTTAATGTTAATGTAAAACGTATACAACAGTATTAAAAACAAAAATATTTGTAGGTACATAATGTATCAAAATGTTATTCTATTTTCATACATTAGTTCATTTTATCATCATTATAATTTAATTGTCAAGTAAACTTCTTTAGCCGTATACATATGTATACTAATAAATAAAATTTACCCATTGGTTTACTCGCGTGTATTTCAAAATCAGCAGGGCCGGCATCAGTCTAGGCTTCGGTATGTCATACTAGACACTCGAAAAATTTGCGTGTGTCGAATTACCCACCAGAGATTGGAAAAGCATTTACATTTTTTTAGGTTCTGTTTACGTGGAGTTATTAATGACCTGCAAAACATTAATCCTTATCGAAATAAATGATTTCGTCGTCATATGTATACTTAATATAGATACAAACCCTTTACAGCATCCAATTTGGTCTTAAATAATTGAGTCAGATATTATGAATAAAAAGCTAATTTGAATTTTTATTTGTAAAACTATTGATAATTTTTAATGTTTCAAAAACGATATTTAAAAAAAACTCTCCAACTTCTTTTTTACTAGACACTAGAAATTTATCTGTTCTACCGGCCCTGAAAATCAGTGAATAACTGATTTCAAAAAACGTATAAGCATGCTCCAAAATATTAAGAGTAGTGATGGTGCTTCTATTTTAATTATACATACATATATGAATTGAAAATACTGTCATTAATTTTCCTTTTTATTTTTATATCATTAGAAAATATAATTTTTAAATGATATATAATTATTATTACAAAATTACTTGACCTTTTTTTATTAGAAAATATAAATTGTCCATTTTCCTCAATACAGGCCTGCAGTAGATAAATTATCTTTATCATAAAATAAAAATTAATTCAAGTCGAAATCGGTTCCGTAGTTTTCGTTTCGTACTCGGAACAAAAATATGAGACTGACAATTATTTAAAACTCAAATATTTCCCAAATATTTTTGTGTACCAATAAAAATATCTAATTATATTTTTAGTTCAATATAAATGTACGATTCAGGGGTTATTTTAAGAAAAACTACATTTACCTTTTTTTTGTTACACGCTTTTTATATTTCTCTCTTACAAACTATAGTGACCTTTTTTTAGCTCTACATTTACATTTTTTTATATTTTTCGTTCTAATTACAATTACACTTATTGTACTACACACTAAAATAACCCCTGGACGGTTAGTCGAAAGGATCAGGTGATTTATTTGCATTTTTTGATATACCTCATTATAAGATTACCTATAAGGAGTGCCTAACAATTAAATTTGACAAAAATGTCATAATAAAAGGTCAATTTCTATTGTTTCTATTGTTAAATTTAGCATATTTAATACTTAATCTTTATCTTAATTTTTAGCTTTAATCGAGTTATATTATATTAAAAAATAAAGAACTACGAAGTCATGAAGAAAACATAAAAAATACACTTGAATTTTCCACTAAACTTTTATAAGATATATTTTTGACATATTTTAAACTAACTAGGGTTGCATACGAGACACGATTCGAATAAGTCTCGTCTTGTCTCGTCTCGATTTTTGTAAGTGAAGTCTCGTTTCGTCGAAATTATGAATCAATCTCGTCATGGTTTCATAAAACAAAAAGCTGGTCTCATTTAGAACACGTAACCTATATAGACCGAAGTAAAATCGAGAATAGTTTCGGTCTCATGTGATATTTTTCTAAAAAATAGTTTTTCTATTTATTCTTATGGTATTAAGTACCTAATAAATATTTAAAGAAATGAAATATAGCGAATCTTATGTGTATACATACCTATATTTTACTTTATTTATTAATTTAAAGATTAATATTTGATAGTAATTTTTTTACAAATTTTTGATACTTATATTTAAAATATGATTATCGACGAGATTTATAAATAAAGTTGATATCGTCTCGGTTTCGCCTTTTCCATAAATAAGCTATTATGTCTCGATCTCATTTCGAGACTGTAACCAAGTCTCGTCTCAATATGCAGCCCTAATAGTTACACAAATAAATCACAAATACTATACTTTTGTCTGATCCTGTATACATTTAGGTATACATAGTTATTTTTAAAACACCAAACTATAGAAAACAATTAACTTACAAGCCATAAAAAAGAAGTAGTGAAGCTTAACTGGTAGAAACCTTTTGTTGATCTTCATTTTAAATTATTGAATTAACTGTAAACTATGTACTATAAATCACATTCGTCAACGGCCCGATATTCCCGTATTCGTTGTAATAATAATGCAAGTGTACAGAATATCTGGAAAATAAACATGCGATTAGATAGCTGTGTTTACATACACGTACTTAATTTGTTCTATATTTTTTATATAAAACGTTGCTATGGTTCATTAGATTAAGGTTATGTACAGTGTTGGACTGGAACAACGCGGCGGGCAAATGCCCCGGGGTCAACGAAATCAGTAACTTTGCACATTGAAATGTCCCGATAACATTAACTTATTTTAGTTTTTTTTAATGAAAGAAATTCAAAAGTGCATTTCTTAACCGGTAGTAGAAGAGAGGATAGTAGAAGGTTCGCGCAGAAGAGAGAATAGAAATAATTGACTGTATTATTCTTACGTAAAAGATCTAGTTTAGTGTTTCTACTAAAATTACTTGTATTTTATTTAATTAATTCAAGACTACCTGTGTTTCTATTTTCTATGAGGCCGATGTTGAACGGTCAGTTGTACGACGATTTTAGTTGAAAACTTGAATAATTTGGTGAAAAAGTCAAATAATTTTTTTTACATTCTTCGCACGCTGCTCTACACCTTTTCCAATTGTATTTCAGAAAGCATCAATTGTATTTCAGATTAGTCAATTGTATTTCAGAAAGCATCAATTGAATTTCAGAATAGTCAATTGTATTTCAGAAAGCATCAATTGAATTTCAGAAAGCGTCAATTGTATTTCAGAAAGTATCAACTGTAGTTCAGAATTTTTTCAATTATTTTTGTATTTTGCATATTATACTACGTACTACATTATTAAATTATTAAAGTAGTATATTATTATAATATTATATTATATTATATAAATAAATATTTAAGTACATACTATGTAATTTGCACCCTACTGGCACATTGCTCATTAATTGTTGAAGTACGTATACTCAGAGCCGGCCTTTGCGATTTTGGCACCTTGAACGAAATTTTTTTGACCCCCCCCCCCCCCTTTCTCTAAATAATTGGCGAGCGTGAAAAATTTCTTATGGACAAAAAAACTCAGTGATAATTCGGAAAGAGAATTATTTATTAAATGTTAAAATGTTATGAGACCTAACGATCTAACGTTTAACGGAAAATTTTAACACTGTTTTTTTTTTCAATTATACCTACAGTATTATTACTCACAATTTCCAAATTCTGAAATACAATTGTTGCTTTCTGAAAAACAATTGACGCTTTCTGAAATACAATTGACTATTCTGAAATTCAATTGATGCTTTCAGAAATACAATTGACTAATCTGAATTACAATTGATGCTTTCTGAAATAGGTACGATTGACTAATCTGAAATTCAATTGACGCTTTCTGAAATAAAATTGATGCTTTCTGAAATACAATTGGAAAAGGTGTAGTTGTATTTCTTTTTTTATCGTATACGCAACCTTTATTGACCTGTAACTTTTTAAGATGCAAATGAAAATAATTTTTTAAATATATCTTAGATATATACGCTAGGAAACCATCTGTCAAAAACGACACGTCGCCACCTAGTGAGCGTCGTTAGCAACTTTGGGTATATTACTTTTAAAAAAGGACAGCCGAAAGTAATGTTCCCAAGTTCCGATTTCGTTAATTTTTTTTCTTATCTATAAACCTATGTATGAAGAAGTACTTGACCAAGTTTTAATTAATTTTAATAATTATTTTAGCTGTAATTAATTAAAATTTGAAAATCGAAAACCTTTTTTTTTTCTACTTAATGGTTTCATATAATTGGATGATATTTTCAGTAAAACTTAAGGGTAATATAAGGTCTTGAAAAACATTAATTTTTTATTTTTACTAAATTTTTTCATAGCAAATTTTCATTTTTTATTTTCAAATGTCCGATATTACCCAATGAGTAAATTACGGGGTTAAAACACAAAGTTATGTGTGTTATATTAAAATCTGTATTGAAGAGTATCAATCTTTGCGGATTATAAGGATTCGACCCGCGAAATTTGTCTATTTTCGATCAACTCTATTACGATTTTTTCTTTTTTTCTTTTGAGTGGCGTATCTTTGAAACCATATATTTGATTATAATGAAATTTATAAGGTATCAGCTCGATAGTATACTCTTTCAAACAAAGAAAAATCAACCGAATAGGTGCATATTTGTCGTAGTTATACCCGAAAATACATAAAAAAATATATATAAAAAATAGAAAACTCTCTCCTTTTTTGAAGTCCATGGTCAGATTCTGATAAAATTTATATGAGACCACCTCGGGAGTATACTCTTTCAAACAAACAAAAATCAACCGAATAGGCGCATATTTGTCGAAGTTATGCTCGAACATACATAACAAAATATATTGATTGAATTGATAACCTCATCTTTTTTAGAAGTCGGTTTAAAATAAGAAAATTTCGGGGTCAAATTCTAATAATATACAAAGGTTGATACTTATCAATACAAATTTTAATATAACATACATAATATAACGGCAATTATCCATTTTTTCCTTTCAATTATATGACAGATTGGTTTGACAGATACCCAAAATTATTTATTTTTGCCACTTGGCGGCGCCAGGATCGATGGTTTCCTAGCGTATAGTTCAGGAAACTTGTGTAAAAGTTCGGACAAATTCCAATAGTAATGAAATTTTCCGGGGTTTTAGAGATAGTTATGAAGAGTATTTTTTGAAAAGTCCCCAGTCCTAAGTGTTGAGCAACCCCTGCATTCAGGGTTGAAAGAAACAGATTTAAGATTTTATAAAAATCGTAATAGCACCTGAACGGTACATAGAACCATTTTGCAATTACATTCAAATGACGCAGAATTAAATTATACACATACCATAAGAGCATTTTTTTTTATTTGGTCTCGATAAGTACACCTAATTTGTAGTTAAACATTAAAAGTATACATAATTCCATCTTTTACTTCAAATATATCCTATTTATCGGGCCCCAATTAAAAATAAATGTTATTTTTGTGTGTGCACAGATTAATTCTGCATTATTTGGGCCTAATTGCAAATTTGTACTATTTACCGTACAGGAGATATGTTTTTTTTTCGAAAACCTAAACCTAGAAAAAATCTTAAAAAAAGATATATGTATTTTTATGTTCATCCTTTAGACTCAATATAATGTTTGTTAATTTGTAAGATTCTTGTTCAAAATCTTCTATATTTCCTTAGTTTTATTAGAAGCAGAATCTATTTTTTTTTATTAATGGTAAAAAGGTGTTTAAAAATTATTTATATGTTATCAAGAAATAAAATGACTTATTTAAAAAAAAATGACCTATTTAAAAAAAATTTGATTCGAGCTGAGAACTATTGTCATTATAGTAAAAGAAAAAATAAAGTAAAAATAAAATAAACACCTGAGAACTATTTACTAAACTAATAAAAAAGGTTTCTAAAAGCAAAAGAAAATTTTGTTTTCGAAATATTATTTCGTTCAGGAAACAAAAACACAGCTCCATATAAACTTGTAACTAATTCCAATAGAAATGATACTTATATGTACATATTGTTTCCAGTACTTAGATGCATCTTTTCAGAAATATCCCCATATGTAGGTGTTGAGCAAAAAAAGTTACACTTGTTTTAATTTTAATTTTTGGTAATTTTTTTGAATGGGTGTATATTTTGAAATAATGAACTCACAAATTTGTTTTACTGACCAAAATTGTTTAAAATCAAATATTTAAAAAATATCAAATTTAATCTTTTATGTATTTCATAATACAAAAACTCAAAAATGCATATTAAGTCGAATATTTAAAAAAAAAAAAATTGAGGTACGCTCTTTAGGTTCTTACATAGGAATGATTAAAAAAAATAAAACTTTTTGTTTAGTCATTTAAGGGAACCTTTCTGTCTAAAACTCAAGTTTTAGAATTACCCTGAAAAATTTATTTACCTATCTGGGAGCAAATGTTTCAATTTACTATGTAAATTATTAGCACAGTCAAGTAAACAAAAATTTAAATAACTATCGGGAACTAATTCGGACCAAAATGATTTTTGGTAAAAATGTTCTACTAGTATCCTTTGTTATTCCCCAAAAAGTCCGAACTGATTCGAGATGTGCTACCGCTGCTATCTTAAAAAAATATCAAAAATATGCAAAATTTCGTATTTTTTGTTAACTATGTTTTTTTCAAACCCAGCGCTCCTTACGCTACAGCACAATTGATTTTAATGAACTTGGTCTTATTTTAAAGAAAATTTAATGGTCTACAAAAAAAGTTTTATATACTTTGTTCATATAGTGAGCCTTTTCATATAAAAACGAGAAAATCTCTAGAACATTTTGACCCATTCGCCATTTTTTTACGTTAGCACATCTCGAATAAGACCCAATTTAAAAAAATATTCTTATTGTCTGTGCAAAATTTAATTCTGTGTCATTTGAGCGTAATTGTAAAATGATATAATACACTGTTCATGTGCTAAACCGATTTTTATAATATTTTTAACTGTTTTTTCCAACCCTGATAGCAGGGTTTGCTCAACACTTAGGAATGGGGACTTTTGAGAAAATACTCTTCACAACTAACTCTAAAACCCTAGAAAGTTTCATAACTATTGGAGTTATTTAGTACTTTGCACAACACTTCTA
This sequence comes from Sialis lutaria, assembly GCA_949319165.1. Taxonomy (NCBI): domain Eukaryota; kingdom Metazoa; phylum Arthropoda; class Insecta; order Megaloptera; family Sialidae; genus Sialis; species Sialis lutaria. The sequence goes on along the minus strand of OX439231.1, from coordinate 17,673,818 downwards.
AATTAATAGCATTGAGAGAAAGAAGTAAAATTGAAAAAAATGTGAAAAAATCATATTTCGTTGACTATGTTCTCAAAAACTCGGAGCTCCTAACGTTACTATTTAACGGATCTCAATGTTCTTGATCTTTTTTAAAGGAAAAACTGTGGTAAATTGTCACCAATCCGCCATTTTTTTAAGATGGCAGTGGTAACACATTTCGAATCAGTTCAGACTTTTTGGAGAATAACAAAGAATACTAGAAGAACATTTTTACCAAAAATCATTTTGGTCCGAATTAGTTCCCGATAGTTATTTAAATTTTTGTTTACTTGACTGTGCTAATAATTTACATAGTAAATTGAAACATTTGCTCCCAGATAGGTAAATACATTTTTCAGGGTAATTCTAAAACTTGATTTTTAGACAGAAAGGTTCCCTTAAATGATTAAACAAAAAGTTTTATTTTTTTTAAATCATACCTATGTAAGAACCTTAAGAACGTACCGCAATTTTGATTTTTTTTTTAAATATTCGACTTAATATGCATTTTTGAGTGTTTGTATTATAAAATACATAAAATAATAAATTTTATTCTTTTAAAATATTTTATTTTAAAAAATTTTAGTCAGTAAAAAAAAAATTGTATGTTCTTTATTTCAAAAGATACAGCCATTTTAAGAAAACGCATCATTAAAAAAAATTACAAAAAACAAAAATTAAAACAAGTATAACTTTTTTTGCTCAACACCTACATATGGGGATATTTCTGAAAAGATGCATCTAAGTACTGGGAACAATATGTATAAGTATCATTTCTATTGGAATTAGTTACAAGTTTATATGGAGCTGTGTTTTTCTTTCCTGAACTAATAGTTTTTAAAGCTTCAATTTCCTTTTTTTTATTCATTGTGAAGTTTGAAAATTCGAAAAATAACACATGATGGGCGGAAAGTTAAAATAATTTGTATTCTTTTTCAATTAGGGTAGGTACATCTTACCTAGATTAGGAACATACATAACAACCAATGCTAGTCCGTATATGTGAATTTGTTATCAATACTTGATGGCGGCCATCTTTAATTAAATGTCACTTTCATCATTTTCATATGCCTATTATCCCAGAGATGTCGTTAGTTGGAAATTTATAATATGCAAATACGCTTTAAATTACAATTGAATTCGGTGTGTAAGTCAGATGGTAATTCCAAATAGACTCTGTTAATGAATTACCTACCACTGAATTACTTTTAACGACAATATAAAACATTTATTATTAATTAATTAATTTTATAATTCAAAACAATTAATATTTATTTTAAAATTCGAACGATACGTCGATGTCTCGTGGAGTAATTTTTGTAAGGCGCTATGGTATGGGTCCTATATATTTCCTTGTCTAAGGGGTAAACCCTGAAGAAGTTAATCACTACAATCTACAATAATATGTATATAACAAAACGTTAACCGAAATAACAACCAAAACGATATAGGTACTTCAAGACCACTGCATTATCAAAACTTGTATAAAACATATAGTTATAAAATATTGAACGTTTTTTTACTGATGAAATTTGATATCATAAAAGTCTAACAAACAATTGTAAAGTCAATAGTAAATCTGCTGTAATTTTGATGCTAGAAAATGGATACTGTTTATTGTCTCTTCTTGCCCCGATCTCAAATAGTAATTAGGAAGTGACATCATAAGAGATGATGCTGGTACATACACACACACACACACACACACACACATATATGTATTACATGGATATACATATATATTTATGTTATGTTACAAAAAAAGAATAAACCCATTATTTTTTGCACAAAGCATCCAAAATGTGCTTCTGAATTTAAAAAAAATAGTTCATGTGAAGAAACTTTTGCATCTGAGTATATTATTTTTATAATATTAAGGGTATAGCATTTAATTAAGTACAGAATACATTTACGGAAATCAAAGTTATTTTAGATATATCCTAATCTTTTGATTGTAGTTGCAACGAATAGTAGATATATTCGACCATATACGCCGAATATCGAATATGTTTTTTTATAATTTCATAATTAAACTTGTTGAATTACCATTTTATTTTATTAACTTTTCCCATTTCCTTTTGTAGGTATATTGTGATAACTTAAATATAACAAGTATATAAGTGTAAAGTATATACGCGTTTTATAAAAGGTATAGTATTAGGTATACTAACAATATTCGATTTGTTTAACCAAATTTTTTTTCTTTCTCAACATTTCACTGCACTATTCGGTATCTAACCAAATAAAATTAAAGTATTCGGTATTCACTGAATAAATAATATGTGGTGCTATTCTGCCGAATAGTTGCCCAATATTCGTTGCAACTCAAGTTCTTACAAATTGTAGAAAATACGATGCTTTTGGTTATTTTATAACTTCATTTACTTCATTTTAACCTAATCAGCCAACATTGGTGTGGTGATCAAGAATTATAGAAAACAAAAAAAGGACGCTTAGATACATCCTTGCTAGGAGCGCAAGAAATCCTATATATGTATATACCTACGCCTTTGCATTTAATAATCATAGAATTTAACTATTTGAAATATTAATTTTTAATTGCTATCAACTAAAACTCCCGATGGAAGTATTTTAAACACTTCGTTTATATAAAAATTATAATATAAACGTAAGGCGGATCAGAGCCAGGGCCAAAAATCGAATGTCGATGCCAAGTTTTCTAACTTTTCCTATAGGGAGGTCAACATTTATGGACTACAATAATTATGCAAACAAGTTTCATATATACCTACATTTAGGTATTGTATATTCATATACATATATTCATTGGTAGATATACTTGGTCTCATCGAATTGTTTCCCAAGTTTTCGTGTAATTCACAAAAACAATTTCGTTACAATTTTGAATATAAGGATTTTTTTTCTCCTATACCAAAGAGTAAAAAAATGCTTAGAATTTGTCAAATAATATAACAAAACTATTTTTAGAACTTTTTGTAATATTTTTCAGTTTTTTGGTTATATTACCTATTATAGTCCAGTCAGTAGACAATTTCGTATAGGGGTGGCGCTAGAAAAAAATGACCGAGTACGTTTTTTTCAAGAAATTGGTAGATTTTAATGTATAAAACATGGTGATAACTCCCCCCCCCCCCCTTCACAGGGGGGTGCATAACTTTTTAGGGGCTTACAAAGCTGTCTAAAATCAGTTATTTGGGTATACCACTGGGACTGTCAGTTTTAGAAGAAAATAGGTTTAATAAATCTTAAAGCTGATAAAATTACGAACAAAATAGTGTTTTTAAAAATTATGTTACATATATAGTTAATGAAATAGAGCCCGCGAAAAAGTCATTTAGCGACGTCGAGTTTGGAGATTATGCCTGAAATGTAGAGTTACGTTCGACCGCTATGTTTAATATGTCTTTAATTGAATTTCAAAATGAAATTTTAAATTATAATAGAGAAAAGAGTGCCCTAAATAATGCTTGGCACTCAATGTCGGAATCTCGAAAAATGTTTAAGTTATAAGCACTCAAAGTTCTAGATATTACAAAAATTTAAGGAAAATTATTCATGTTTTTCGACGACCCCAGAGAAGACCTTCTACACCGAATAAAATAAATTCCAGCTAGGAATCCATAGAAAATTTATTGCCCTAATTAATGGTTTCTGTCCGACCATGATTACTTTAAAATTGTTCAAATAATGGGAAAATATATAAATCACATAATTTAAGTTGTAATAATCACAATATTGTATTCAAAAACAGTGTAAATTAAAAGTTTTTGTTATAAAAATTTGTCTTTAGATATTTACCTATAACTTGAATAATTTTAAAATAATCATGGTCAGACAGAAACCATTATTTAAGGCATTAGATTCCTAGCTGGAATTTAATTTATTCGGTGTAGAAGGTCTTCTACATTGGGTGCCGAGCATTATTTAGGGCACCCTTTTCTCTAGTATAATTTAAAATTTACATTTTGAAATTCAATTAAAGACATATTAAACATAGCGGTCGAACATAACTCTACATTTCAGGCATAATCTCCAAACTCGACGTCGCTAAGTGATTTTTTCGCGGGCTCTGTTTCAATAACAATTTACGATACATAATTTTTAAAAATACTATTTTATTCGTATTTTTATCAGCTTTAAGATTTATTAAACCTGTTTTTTTCTAAAACTGACAGCCCCAGTGGTATACCCAAATAACTGATTTTAGACAGCTTTGTAAGCCCCTAAAAAGTTATGCACCCTCCTGTAAAATCTGCCAATTTCTTGAAAAAAACGTACTCCGTCATTTTTTTCTAGCTCAAATATTATATTGACTGGACTATTAAGAAAAGTTTATTTATTTTTACCTGCAGAAACAAATGTAATTTATTATTAAAAAAATATAATTTATAGGAAAGATATCCCGGGACCTCCCTGGATTCAACATTTAGTAATTAATAATTAACATTCATTTTTTGACTCGGGGTAATTCTATTTTATTCTTATATAAACACTATCAAAACAATTCAATAATAAATAGCAAACCTAAGTACAAATCATGGAAAAAACCTAAACGTATGACTAGAAATAAACATAAAAAATAACTACATACGATTGTGTACGTATATATATATGTATATATGTACATACTATATGCGTGTGTATAAAAATGTACGTCACGTCGTGATCTAGTAAGCGGTGTCTGGTCTACGCGCACAAAACCCAGGGTGCTCAGAACCAATTGAGCGAGTTAAGCTCAATTAAAGCTTAAGTGAACTAAATTGACTCAAATTAGAAATGATGAAATAATAGTACAAGCCGAGAAGGCGATGTTGCCATGTGCGTTGCCGTTTGATTTTTTCAATTTTATAATCTGTAGTGTATAAAATAACACTGCGCTGACTTCCGTAAAATAACAAAGAATAGTAGTTATTTTTTAAAGAATTATTATACTATTTTTATTTTATTCGGTCATTAATTTTATAACAATGTTTTTCTGCGGGAAATTTATAGAAAATTTTTCAAAAACTACGCAAAGTTACATTTTTTTGGGTATAAAAAGCAATATCGCGGTTTTTTAATAAATCTAATCATATATACTAACTATATGAATATTTAGAAATTACTGTAGTCCAAAGTCACCAACTTTTTTTAGAAGAGGACCGCTTATTAAATTTTTAAATAATAAAAAAAATCTATAACAACGATCGTATACCTAATAAAAAAAATAGGAAAAAAATTAACTTGAAACTATTAATGTTTTCTATAGTAATTCAGAAATACCTTTAAAAAATCGTAAAAAATTGGGTTTAAAAAAATTAAACGGTTTGCAAAAGCTATCAAAAATAATTTAATAGTTTGAACTAAGTTTTCAATAAATAAAATGTAACTAATTTTTAGCATAGTTGTGGGAAAAAATTTTTTTTAAAAGATTTTTGAACAATTTTATATACTATATATACCAAAAATTAAAACATGTATTGATTTTGAGTAAAATATTAACCGAATAAATATAGAAATGAATGCACTAGCTGATTTAAATCAGGCCTGAGTATCATACTTTAGTGACCACTGGTCTAGTCTTAAATAACAAGGAATATTCAATAACCTATCTAGTATGTGTATGTACATATATAAGTACCTATACTGAAACGCTTTGTGTATTTAGAATAGTATAATTTGTATTATTTAAAAGCACTTTGCAGATACATAGATACTTTATATATTTATACCTAATATCAAGAAAAATTGTATAGATAAATCCATTAGGTATTTATATTTATATTATTTAAATTATCAAAAATTATATATGATTTTTAATAAAATACTTTTAATAAATCAAAATAATACTATAACAAATAATAACTCACCATAATTTTTTTTAAATAACTATTATTTATCACAAGACTTTTAATAAAACATTTTGCACTTCAAAAACAGTTTTACGTATTAAAAAGAATTATGTTTGCAGAAACTCTTCTCTTGGTTTTATTCATTATAATATATAATTATATATAAATTTTTTAAATCACAATTACTAACTGACACTTTAGCAACTATTTTGTTTATATTCACTTACACAGTCACAAACCTTGTATTTTGGTAAAAATCAGTTTTCACTATTAATATATTATATAACATTTCTTTAAATATTACATAAGCACATTGTTAAGCCAGACATAGACTAAACCGCGTCAGTACAGAGAACACATTTATTAAATGAATCAGAACAGTTAACAAAATGCGCTAATAGATCTAATGGACGAAAATTGAGTAAATTGATAAATTCAGTTAGTTAATATTAAGCTGATTGTTGCCACAATATAATTTCATTTTGAAACTGTTCGTGTAGCATTACATGCTCGGGGTATTGCAAGATAGGGGGGTGAAAATTAAACTAATTATACTTACATTGATTTATTTGTTATTGGCAAGTAAAAAGTATTTTGTTAAATAAATTGGATATTCGAATATTCTTAATGTATTAAGATTAACACAAATTTTTAAAGATATACTTGAAAAATTAAGTACGTATCTATATACATTTATTTTTTATTAAGTTCATTTACATAAGAATTATTTTATTTAATTAAAATTATATTTGAATAAAATAAAAACAATTTCTGCATTTTATAAAAATCACAAAACTCTATATATATGTACCTACATGCCCAGAAAGGGCATATATTAAAATTAAAATAGCACCTACCCATCATTAATTAATTAATATACTAAAATTAAAAATGACTATTTTGTACCTGAATAAAAGATATTAATATATGATACTTTTTTATTTGAGAACAAATTATTTTATTGTTAGAAATAAATATTTATATTCATCTACTAAATATTTACAGAATATTATCAAAACTATTAGAAAAAATACTTTCATCATAAAATTAAAAAAAACTTTGAATCGTTTTAAAAAAATATCTGGTACATGTATTAGAAATATGTTCTAGGTACAAATTATCACGATATAAAAAAATAATCCGAATTTGCAAAGGCTTGTTTTTATAATACTTATTCAATGATATTCATTTTACTAAAATGAGTAACTCGATTTTTAATAAAAAGATATTATTTGAGTATCCAATGCATTTTTCATCTCATAAGCACTAAGCTTAATAGTTCAACAATACCCACATATAAAATCTAGAGAGCATAGTTTTCTTCACCACACGTGACCCCTATGCACGTTCATCTATATCGTTATTGGTCAAAATCTCCCCACCTGACTACCGTTTCGAGCGCTGATTGGACACATCATGTCATAGCAATCCTGGATCACCCTATATGACGATTTGTCATTGGAGTCCTTTCATGGACCTTTTTAAACTAGTTAAAATATAAATTGACAAAGCTTAATAATATTACAACTCAGTGTCATTTAGTCGCTAGTCTAGATGAACCGTAATTCGTTAAAATTGAGTTTTATTAAATGTTTAACTCTTGTTAAAACATTGATTGGAGTTTATTGGATAAAATTGTAGAATTAATTTTTCGCATTAAATTGAATTAATCAACAGTTATTTAATTGTTGTTTATTAAAGGAATTGATATCGTTAATAGAATAAAACCTGTGATTTGTGATCCCTAATTTTTGTTGTCCTTTTTTATTGGACTTAATTTAATTGTGGACATTATACGTAATTAATAAAATACTACTTCAGGATGAAAATTAAATTATGTAATAAGTAAAATATGTTCCGTTTTTTAAATATGTGCCATAACTAATTGCCATTAATTTTTGCCAAATATGTTTTAAATCTAGTCTAATAATAAAATATAATTTTCTGCGTACAACGAAAAATAAAAACTAGTCAAATTAATGCATTAATATAATAAAACAAGGAATAACTAAAATAATTATAAAATAATAAATAATTATTGAATACCTATAATAAAATCAATGTTCAAGATAATATATGCAACGATTTAAAGAAATAAATTATAGAATGGAAGGAGGTCCATTTGATGAAGCAATTTTTACGGATTTTTCTGGACAAACAATTGCACCCCTTGGTAGTGGCGGTGGAAATGATAACGTAATGAAATCTTCTGTTGATAGCAGACAACATTCGATACAGGTGAGAAAAAGAAAATATAATTATTGTAGTTATTTTATGAATAGGTACTTTTGCTTATAAGAATTTATATTGAATGAATGCAATGTAGTATTTTTTTAGTAAATGTTCAAAATAGTTCAACATTCTTAAAATCAAATAATTTAGAAAAATAACTATCAGAAAAAATCAAGATTAATTGGTCAGTTATGTACTAATGAAAGTATAACACCTCTATAGTTAAAAGTATTGTAATAATAACATATTTTATATGCAAATAATATTCACTCGAAAAAATTTTAAATCATTTTTCATATTTATAGTTTAATACCTATAGGTATACAATTACTATACACAGAAAAAAACTGTATTGGACCAAGAAAACCTTGTTTTGTATATAACGAAAACAATATTTTCTTAATATAAGAAACATACTCTTAATCCAACTACGTTATTCCTTCGTTCAAGAATACTATAGTTGTTTTAAGAGATTATTGCTTATCTTAAGAAAATATTATTTTCGTTATATACAAAACTAGGTTTACTTGATTTGAGAAATCCTTTTTACCAGTGTACCTATAAAATGTAATCAAAACTCTAAAATTGGAATTTCAGTTACCACTACCGCTAAACTTATACTTTCTTAATGAGTGATTTATCATTCATATACCCAATGTACTTCGTCTTGAAAAAAAATTTATTCGAAATTTCAACGGAATTACGTTTTGAGGGTCACTGAATCTAATATATACGACCACTATCTCAATTCAGTTTGTAAGAAAGCTCTACATCCAATTTACAAATTTAACTTTTTGAACTTAAAGTCCTGAATTTTTGAACTGGAAACAGATAATTATTATTCTTGTCAATTTTTGAATCTTACAATTTCTGTTTAAAACGGTGTTTTATAGATAAAAATGTTTTTGATAAAAGTACTGCAGAGTAATGTTATCAATAGAATGTACAGTTGAAACCGGTTATAACGACATCGAGGAGACCAGTCATATTAGGTCGTAAAAGCCGACAGTCGTAATAACCGGTAAAAATCCAATTATAAGGGATTCAGCCGGACTTTTATTTTGATTCTTTAAAACCGATAAGTTTTATTAACCGATGTCGTTATAACCGGTTTCGACTGAATTTATCTTTCTTTATATCATCTATTTATGCCATTAAAACGATACGTAGTAAAAAAGAAAGAATGTTATCATCTAAATTGTATATGTTCTAATTCTAATATTTTTTTAGTAACAAATATTGGTTTCTACATAATTAAATGATGTACTTGTATAAAAAAAGTCTTGTGTTGGCCACGGTAGTATATTTTTAATCAAAATACTATACAGGGTTACACATTAGGAGTGGATATCGACTTTATTTTCGAAACTATAAAAGTTAGAACAATATTTCAAATCGTAACTACCCTTCAATTAGCATTTGGAAGAATAATAAAAAATCATGCCACCCCCATCCACACTCGCATCGCCCACAGGCCTCCCAACTTTGAAATTTCAAATGGAACCCCCCATATTTTATTTCAGAATTTGAAAGATAAATTTTATTAATGAATATTTTACTTCAAACAATTTTTTCTATGATGGACCATTTCGGAAATATTGGGTAATATTTCTATTTTTTTATTGTATAGTATTTTGGTCACATTAGGAGTGGATATCGACATTATTTTCGAAACTATAAGAGTTAGAACAATATTTCAAATCGTAACTACCCTTCAATTAGCATTTGGAAGAATAATAAAAAATCATGCAACCCCCATCCACACTCGCATCGCCCACAGGCCTCCCAACTTTGAAATTTCAAATGGAACCCCCCATATTTTATTTCAGAATTTGAAAGATAAATTTTATTAATGAACATTTTACTTCAAACAATTTTTTCTATGATGGACCATTTCGGAAATATTGGGTAATATTTCTATTTTTTTATTGTATACTATTTTGGTCACATTAGGAGTGGATATCGACATTATTTTCGAAACTATAAGAGTTAGAACAATATTTCAAATCGTAACTACCCTTCAATTAGCATTTGGAAGAATAATTAAAAATCATGCAACCCCCATCCATACTCGCATCGCCCACGGGCCTCCCAACTTTGAAATTTTAAATAGGAACCCCCATATTTTATTTCAGAATTTAAAAGATCTATTTTATTAATAAACTTTTTACTTCAAGAAAATTTTTCTATGATGGACCATTTCGAAAATATTGGGTAATATTTCTATTTTTTTATTGTATAGTATTTTGGTCACATTAGGGTGGATATCGACATTATTTTCGAAACTATAAGAATTAGAACAATATTTCAAATCGTAACTACCCTTCAATTAGCATTAGGAAGAATAATTAAAAATCATGCCACCCCCATCCACACTCGCATCGCCCACAGGCCTCCCAACTTTGAAAGTTCAAATGGAACCCCCCATATTTTATTTTAGAGTTTGAAAGATAAATTCTATTAATGAACTTTTTACTTCAAGAAATTTTTTATATCATGGACCATTTAAGAAATATTGGGCAAAATGTGTATTTTTTAGGGCATAGTATTTTTGTCACATTAGGAGTGTATATCGACTTTAATTTCGGAACTTTAATAGTTAGAGTAATATTTCGAATTATTACTACCCCCACCCATATTCGCATCGTCCACACAAATAAAAATACTGTTATAATGTCGATGTCCACCCTAATGTGACAAAAATACTATACCCTAAAAAAATATAAATATTGCCCAATATTTCTTAAACGGTCCATCATAGAAAAAATTGCTTGGAGTAAAATGTTCATTAATAAAATCGATCTTTCAAATTATGAAATAAAATATGGGGGGTTCCATTTGAAATTACAAAGTTGAGGGGCGTGTGGGCGATACGAGTATAGATGGGGGTTGTATGATTTTTTATTATTCTTCCAAATGCTAATTCAAGGGTAGTTACGATTTGAAATATTGTTCTAACTTTTATAGTTTCGAAAATAAAGTCGATATCCACTCCTAATGTGACCAAAATACTATACAATAAAAAAAATAGAAATATTACCCAATATTTCCGAAATGGTCCATCATAGAAAAAATTGTTTGAAGTAAAATGTTCATTAATAAAATTGATCTTTCAAATTCTGAAATAAAATATGGGGGGTTCCATTAGAAATTTTAAAGTTGGGAGGCCTGTGGGCGATGCGAGTGTGGATGGGGGTGGCATGATTTTTTATTATTCTTCCAAATGCTAATTGAAGGGCAGTTACGATTTGAAATATTGTTCTAACTTTTATAGTTTCGAAAATAAAGTCGATATCCACTCCTAATGTGTAACCCTGTATGTTACTACACATATTCAAATACTGTCAAATTATCATCTCATTATTAAAATAAAAAAACATCATGAAATAATTGTTTTTATTACAGGTGATGTTAGGTCTTCAACATCAAGACATGTTCCACAGTATTTCCTCTCCCCAACACAAAATGGCGGATTCGCCTCCTTGTCATATGGGAGGCGGTTCTTCAGCATCCGGCGGGCCCGGAGTGAACCAGCCTGGTGGGGGGTCGGGTGTAGGTGGCATGTATCATCACCATCAACAGAACGTCTTGCATGGCGAAGATGTGAATGGTAAGCGGAAGGCAGTCGATGAGCTGGTGATACAAACGGCTACGTCTACCCAGCAGGATCAACAATCTTGTGTTAGTGCAACACCGGTCAAGAAGAGTGAGAGTAAAAGTAAGAAGAATGAAACTAATGGGATTAAGAAGAAGAAAACAAGGTATGTAAACAAATCTTGAAATTTAACTGTAGTTAAAATATTGTGTGATTCTTTTTAAAATGGGTCATTCATTTGCAACAATGCAATTAAATAGTAATTATATAATATGAAAAATTTTTAGTTTGATTCTTGAGGTCGAAACATTCAGACACATTAAGCATATGTCAGATGTCACTTAAATTAAATACATAGATTATATTATCAGGTCTTTCATAAACGATTAACAGAAATCAAAGAAATGTTTATGATAGTATATTAAATATGACATTCTTCTTAAAAGGCACTAAAATTCTTGTATAGAACTCTAAAATACAAAAATATGAATTTTTAAAACTTTATAAAAATGAGTTTTTTTGCGTTTGTAAATACAAATAGGTACGTTAAAAATTTATGTTTAATGTAAAATAAATCCGGGGTCTTAAATTTTTATTATGTTGAATTTAACTCCTTAAAAATATATAATAAGAGTTATTATATTGTATCGTTTATTCTTGTTCTCATTGGGCCAAATTCCGCCAGTCTCCTTTGTAAATTTAAATAAATTAAATAAAAAGTATCGAATAATGCAAGAAAAAATATACAAAATAATAATACATATATGTAAATATAAATAATATACTAAGTAGTGACGTTAAAATATAAAAAATAAAACAACTAATTGTCTAAACGTCAAAGATTTAATAAGCAAGGAAACGTAGCGAGCTTTCGATTCACAGAATCATCGTCAGGCTAAAATAATAAATAGTAATTAAATACAATAAATATAATACAAAATATTGGTATTTTAAAAAATAAAAATTCAGAATATACCTATTTAAAGGGGAGAATGCGAGAACGGTGTCGTTATCTCAATAATTTTCATTAGCTACGGAATTGTTTGGAAAAAATAACAAATCTCTTAGTAATCCACAGCATTGGCAGTACATACAAATAGTACAGGACATCTTTTTGATTATGAACAAACTAAAATTTTAGATAATGAAAGACATAAAGCTAAACGTTACATCTCGGAAATGTTACACATAAAAAGAAACAACAATACAATTAACAAGAAAACTGACATAGCCACATTATCTACTATTTACAACACTATTTTAAATAATTAATTTTATATCTGTCAAAATTTCATTTTTAAATTTGTTTCTTTCGTTCCTTAGTAACTATTTAGTTACTAAGAGATTTGTTATTTTTTCCAAACAATTCCGTAGCTAATGAAAATTATTGAGATAACGACACCGTTCTCGCATTCTCCCCTTTAAATAGGTATATTCTGAATTTTTATTTTTTAAAATACCAATATTTTGTATTATATTTATTGTATTTAATTACTATTTATTATTTTAGCCTGACGATGATTCTGTGAATCGAAAGCTCGCTACGTTTCCTTGCTTATTAAATCTTTGACGTTTAGACAATTAGTTGTTTTATTTTTTGTAAATATAAATATATCATTCAATTAATTTAACAAGCTATATATTCGTATACAATTGAATTTTAATATCCGTTATAATAAAAATGTAATTATTTGATTCTAAGTATAAAATAAAATAATAATTTACTCTTGCCTATAGTTAATACGCGAATGTAAAATACATATAAAATAAAAGTATACATTTATATTATATTTCAAAATTTTACCCCCCCTGCTTATAAAAAATTGGCATTTAATTTCACGGTGTATCGAAAAAATGCTATGAATGTCACGCCAGTGTAAACTCAATGAATAACAATTGTTAGACACGGCTGTCGTGGAACAATTCTGGCTGGAATCCGTCAAACATATGTGGATGTTATATTTTCCATATGTTTGAATTTAAATGTTGGAATGTATTTTATTTTAAATGGTGTGTTTTTATATTTAAATTATTTAAATGTAGAAAAGTTAGTTGTAGTTGTAGATATTTTCAAATTGTTAAAAAAAATTTAAAAATAATAAAAGACTTTTAAAATTGTCTAAATGACAGAGCATAACATCAAAATATGAATATTATTATATAATAAATATATAATAAATATGCTTCGTAAGAAAGTAAATTTAAGCTTTGAGTTTTTTTAAGTAAATATATGAAACACATGAAAAAAACACAAGTTGATATATTTATTTTCCAAATATTTAAAAAATCAACCTGAAATAAATAAAAATCACTCTGTTGTTCTGTTTCCTGAATTTATTGAGTTTGGGAGCATTGGCGTAGCTAGAATTGTTTTGAAAGGGGCAGTTTCTTTTGCTATTAAGACAGGTTAGGTTGCTAGAAAAGTGTATACATTTTTTAACAAGCGAAGGTATAACCATTTAGTCTCTTACCATTTCATTATCAGTGAGGAAGGGGTGACATCTACTCCCCCCTTCCCCAAATGATTACGCCACTGTTTGGAAATGCCACTTTTATGTAACATTGTGCTTTATTTCAATATATCCTACATATTTTACAACAGGCGTATCCAATTTGCGGCCCTGGACAGCTAGTAATGCAGCCTTAAAATCGCAAATAAGGACGTTTTAATATAAAAAATATAATGTTTTATTACTTTTGTACATTATACCTATCTGTATTATATATGTTAAGTGCGGCCTATGACAACTGAATTTCTTTTTATACTCAATATGGCCTAAAGAAGCCAAAAAGTTGGGCACTCATGGTGTATTTTGGTTTCGTATGTACTAAGTTAAAACATTTTGAGAACCGATGCGACGTAACGCAATGATATCCGATTTGATTGTTTTTGATATTTCAGTTGGATTCTACAGGAGTAAACGAATGACCTTTTAATTCCAGAACAACGTTTACGGCGTACCAGTTGGACGAGTTGGAACGCGCGTTCGAGCGAGCACCGTATCCGGATGTGTTCGCTCGCGAGGAGCTTGCTCTCAAGCTGAACCTGAGCGAATCACGCGTTCAAGTATGGTTCCAGAATAGACGGGCCAAGTGGCGCAAACGTGAACCACCACGCAAAACAGGTTACATCAGTGCGGGCGGCGCTGGAGGAGGAGGCGGCGGCGCGCTCACTTCTACGTTTGCTAACCCCGGGGCGTACTCGCAATCACCAAACGCGCTCGCCTCGTCCGCTGCTGTGCCGCCTGTCGATTCGTGGTCGTATCAGTTCGATTTGAATCCGCATGTCAACTTATTGGGGTCTTCTGGTAAGTTTATCAAAATGTGTTGTTCAATGATCTAACTGTCAAAACGACGATTTTCACATTTTATCGTACCACAAAGAGAAAATGAAAAACATTTTGTATTTTTTTATCAACTTTATTGGACTAGCTGAATGATAGTTATTTTGACTTATGAATATCTCAATTAAAAATGTCGTTTGTCAGACTTACGTTTTGAGAATTTAACAAACTTATATAGATGAACGCCTATTGGAATATCTACTAGATAACAACATCGTGGTCTTCCAACTATAGGAGATCCTAAAGAAAAGATAAAATAAAATTAAAATTTTCATAGTTATATTAGGTATGTACCTACTACAGAAGTGCTATAATTCGTGATTGTTTGATTCGTGAATACAAATTATAACGTATTCAAATTCAAAAAGATTTTACTTATTTTGGTACTAAAATTGATTAGCCGCGCATATATTTTAAATAATAAACCTTTAGTAAGATATTTATTTTACAATTTCAGGAAGTCCATACGCAAGTTTCGGATCACCTCAAAATCCATCTTACTCATACACTGTGCTCAACGCGCACGACCCAAATGCGCAGCTATTTACAACGCCGATGCGTGCGCACGAATACGGTGCGCCTATGGATAACCAGAGTCCACCACACGCGCGCGAGTACTCGATGGTGCAACCGCATAGTCCTAGTAGTGGCCTCATGGGATCCTTGACCAACGAAGACATAAAGATCGAGTACTCGAATCATCTATCGCCAGACAAGTACAATATGTCACCGGACAAATACGATAGTGACTTAAATGGGCAAGATCCTTATGGTTCGCCCAGTGGAATGAAAGGACCAGTGAAAACAGAATCAAACCAGACATATACAACGTTGCCCCCTTTTTTGAACTAGCTAGAATGATACGTAATAAACAAACGTCAGAAACTTGCTGTCATTTTGTTAATGCTGATGATGAGAATGATTAATGATTTTATTTTTACAATCTCTAGTGCTTTTGTGATACTTTTTTTAAAACTTACAATTATTATTTTTTATTTTATTTTTAATATTCTCTTGTGATAGAATTTGGTTACCATAGATAGAATGTAAATTATTATTTATAGAAACTTTTTTCTAAATTTGAGTACTTCTAGTTTTTGTTTTCAAAAATCAAATATTTTAAATATATCTTTATTTAAAATTATTTTGATTTTAGTTATGTAATTACGTACTGAATGTATGTGTTTTAGTTTTCTATTTTTATTTTAAGACATAAAAGATTCAGTACATAATTTTTAATTAATACTTTTATTTTAAAATAAGGAATGTAGGTTAAAAATAAAAATCAGAGCATTTAAAGTTTTATTATTTAAAAAAATGTTAGTTTTACTATTTTTTTAATACATAAATTTTGCTTCTCTTATTATTTAATTTATTTTTTTCCTTTTTTTGCTATAACCAATAAAAAATATTACAATTTTTTGTATACCAAAGAATCAAATTAGATATATTTACATATCGATAGTCTTAGGTCATAACATGATAACTACGTATTCTTTTGCTAAGATATTATTAAATTATTATTTATTTTATCCTGCAGTGGCACGTTACACAGAAATATGTAAAAAAATTGTATGTATGTTCGAAGATGTATATATTTTTTTGCCCTTAAAATTATTTTAGTGAAGATTTGCTATCACGATTGCTTGAAGAACAAAAAAAATCTTCAGGTATTGTGAAATAATTTTTTTTAATTGAAAAGTAGTCAAAATATCAGTTATCATTTTATACTTAAGACCAATAACATTTATTTATTATTTAGGTACTGCTATTTCTTGTTTTAAGCTCTTACGAATGTCAAAGTATTAGTTATTACTTTAATTTAAGTTTTAAGGTATTCCTACTGAATTCTTAAGTGCCATTAATAGTAACTAATTAGAAAAAAAAATGTAAATTTTGTAATATTGCTCTCTTATGGTATATCAGAAATGTTCGTATTCAATTTTAAAAAATCATGAAAATTGTAGTTCATAATTTTAATCTTATCTTCAGTATTAACCCCATCAAATTTCTTATACTTTTATTAGTATCATTCTTTAGCTAGATAATATAATGTAAAATGATTTTATACTCAAGACATTTAGCAATATAACTAGTTGTATAAGGAACAATTGAACGTATTTAAAAAAAGTGCCATTAAATTTTGTGTATTACGTTTACAACTTATTTGTTAAAAATGGAAAATCATTACATAGATTTTAAATTTGGATTGTAAAAATTACTCGTTTACGAGAATATACATTTATCTAAAAAATTCAAACAAAATTTAGTTTTGAATTATATTGACTTTATCTACATATTGTAAAACTATGTAGAACTTGATATTAAATGTTTAAAACAATAAATATCATTTTCTAAATTATATTTAGGTACAGGCAGTTTCCCATTTACGAACAAATTTCATTCTTAAAGGTTGTCCTTAGTACGTTTTTGTTGATTATGTATTAAACAACTAAATGTTCATTTTTTAGTAGTAATTATGAAGTAAGAAATATTGTTTTGAACATAAAATACGAATTCGTAATCGAATGTAAAATAAAATTTAAAAAATAAAATTAATTATGATGATCGTAAATTGAAAACAACCTGTACTTACTTTTGTACAAGTGCCTTACCGGCAGTGCATTATATATATATATATATAAACTATATGTAGGTACTGTACGTAAATACGCAATATACAAACTTGTAAATATATACATTTATGAAGGAGCCCTATTAGAATGATTAATCTTAAAATTATTGTAAATAAACTTAAATTTTTCTATAGATTAAAATTTTTAATATGTAAATTTAAGAACGGGTCCTATTCAATAAAATGCATACGTTCAGTTATTTTTGTTGCCATTTTTCTTATCACTTGTTAAATATACAATAATTAAAATTACTGTTTGTTTTTAGAAATATGATACCAAGTAATTTTTGATGAAATTTATATTTTGTAATATATTTAGAATATATTTTTATATACGATGAAAGCTCAGAAATGGTCGTACTTTGATGAAGAAACTTAATATTGATTATCTTTATTATTTTTAATAAATACAAATACTATTTGAATTCATGAAGCTTTATTTATTACCAAATTTTTACTTATATATAATTTACAATATTTACAGCTCATTGTCAGTAAAAATATTACATGATACTATGAAAAATTGAAATACTCCCGATTGTTCTGAAAAGTTTCTAAAAATTAGACAAATTACTTTCAATTGGGGTATCGCCACTTCTTAGGCGGCTGTGATCTGTAAAATAGAAAATGAATGTTTTAAAGTTCGAAACAAATAACTTTAGTATAATGTCCGGTATTATAAACGAGCTAACATAATTAGCGACTTAGCAAGCAATTTCAAATAACGTTTGAAACCTATCTGACAGTTCTCTTGAAGTTTCGTGAAGTCTTTGACAATTTTCGCTCGCGTGGGATGTAAACACCGACGGTATTAAAGCAGTGGTGATATTATGAAAATTATTTTGTACAGTCAGAGTCACTAACTGTGTTATAAATTACAATACGTTGAAACTGTCACAGAATTAATACCCCATGTTGAGTAAAAAATAACAAGAGAATCAACGTAATCATTGAGTAACAAAATAAATTTGTTACTCAAAATTATTTTGTTACTCAAGGGTATAATATAAAAGTATAAACTATAAATGGATAAAATAATAGAAATATTTATTCATAAATATATAAGTGTAGGCAATAAATTCTCTACAAGTATAAAGGATTGCATATGAAATTTTCAGTTTTATTTAAAATCTAAATTTGCAAGAATATGATCTAATAACTTCTTAATTTAATAGAAACAAATTGTTTATTTATTTTACAATTTTTTTGTGTCCATCCACCGTTTTTGTTCAAAGTTTTTTAATACCAAAGGTCAAGTAAAAAAGATAAGAATTTGTCATAAACATCAACTATATAGTCTTGGAAATATTTAAAAATATATATATTTGTTAATTTTTCCATTATTATACGTGCTGTGGTTTATTACAAATACAAGTGAAGAAAGAAAAGTTTTAAAAATACAAATCCTAGTTGATTCACATAATATAATCAAGAAACTATAACCATTATTGCGTCACAATTGCATTACACATTGGAATTTATTGTAGAAGTCGTTTTCAGAAACGACAGCCCATTTTCTTGGGTATAAGCACGAAAAAATGAGATCATTCAATGTAAAGATAAAACTCATTATTTTTTACATTGCATGAATTCAATTGTTTTTCCTTATCGTATTAACATGTAAAAATTAAACTGAAAAAGATAAGAATCGAATAAAGTAATAAATTAACTTTTAATAAAAGATTTTAGGACAAACTTAATCAAAATATACTAACAGGTGAACATCGAAAACTGTTTTACCTTTTTTTCTGTATTTATTATAAAAGGAGAGGAATAAAACTGATATCTTTCGAATGGTACTGTACCCGTAAATGTGCAAAAAGAAATCATATGTTGCGTTAAGGCAGGTAAAATAATTGTCAAATTTCAACCATAGGTGATACTGTGCCGACTTTAACGTTATATAGGTAATTGGCGAATTTAAATTTCGCGCAGAAATATAACAGTCGCGGTGGTATTATAGTAGGGATGGGGGTAGGTCGATGGATAGAACTGTCGGTCAATCGTCGGATGGTGCGGTCGTTCAGTAGAGGGTCGTTTTATAAAGTGCTGAGTGTATTATAAAGGCGCACGAGTGCGAGAGAGGTACCTACCTCTTGCACTCGCATAGAAAGAAATTAATGTTTAAAAATGTACTTATTGTCGTTATTGTATCATTGAAAAAGTAAATTATAAATAAAGAAAAAAACGTTAATATTATTTAATATCTATTAAAATAGATTTTTTCAACACAAAAATTCCTTTATCAACGAAAATTGGTACATACATTGGAATAAAATAAAAAAACAAATTAAATGTCTAATGCAGTGTTAACACCGAAAAAAAAACAGAAACATCGTGTCTTTAAAATACTTTGTATTTAAAAATGTATAGGGTTTATTGCTTTTTGGTCATAAAAGTATCATGTTTCTGATTCTGTTTTGTTTTCTCGGTGTAAACGCCGCATAAGACAGAGCTACAAAAAACATCAAAAATATTTTTCCACGAAATAAGCTATCTTGATGTTGTTTATGAAAAAACACCTTTTCACCACTTTCACTCATTAATAAACTACCCCTGCACCCCTTAGTCAACTGCGCTCAACGATTTCTTAAAGTATAGGTATATAAAACTGAATGAAGGAGTTTTTGTGTTTTGTTTGTATATTTTTTACTATTTTTACTGTACTTGTTATTCATTACTATGTAATAACAATAATAATAACACGTGTATAAAGAGGAACTGTACAATAGTTATAACTAACAACGTCCTATAAAATAAAAGATCAAAGATTAAAATACAATAGAATAGAATAGCATTAGATACAGTAATAAAAGTGATATGTTTTCCTATGTTAATTCATAGTAGTTGAAAACCGTTTTATTGACTAGCATCTTTAGAAGGTAATTTCATATCTTAAAAGAGAGAATCCTTCTGCATAATAAAATTGAATCGGTGAGTGAAAGAACGATATATCTCCAAAATTACCATTTTGAGAAAAACGAAAAAAACTGTTTTAAAGGAGAACTATGGGTTATTTGGTCTAATTATGTATTGTGACATTATAGAACTTATGTTAACCGATAATAATACGTACATAAATAAATTTAAAAAAAATTGCAAAAAAAGATATTTGAAAAAAAATGACCTGCAGTTATACTGTTCTTTCACTCAATTAAAAAAAAATTGCTAATTTTTTTTTTATTGTTTTATTTTCGGCTTTATTATTTTATTTTTTATTATTTTACAAAAAAAATTATTTGTAATTTTTACTCAGAATCTTCATTTTTGACTTTCCAAGAAATAATATGGTAGTAAAATTCGAGGATTTCGTCAGCAAAGTAAGGTAAAAGTAATTGTAAAAAAAATTGAACTACCCCCCGTCGCACGTACTATGTTGGTCGATGTATTATTATTTTGCTATGTGATAGAGCTATGAATTTTAAACATTTTGCCTATCTCAGTTAAAATTGCCATTTTTGGCACTTGTATTGTTCTTTCACTCACCGATTCAATTACATTAAAGTATGTAACTCCAGTACCGGCTTCATAACTTGGAGACCTTGGAGTAAATAACAAATAACACACAGATTACTGCAATGGCTCTCTCAACTAATGTTTTGATCAATATATATATACCAAGAAATTTTATTGATTTGGCATCTGTAATGGGCTGGTCATTGATTTGCAAATTTAATTGTTGATGATGATGAAGATGCAATTTTTGTCGGCTAAACGAATCCTTTTCCAACAGCTCAGTGGTGTTATTTAATCATTAATTATTTGTGCAGTCGAGTCTATTTTATTGCAAGGGTTGTTTTACAAGGGATACATGACAGAATGGGAGTTTACTAATGGGTCAATCATAGAATCATAGGTCTGATACATGTGATTTGTGTGTTAGGTTCACATTGATAATTTAATTGTTAATATCATTTAGTGTTTATTTTTCAGTAATGTTATGTGAATATTGATGAAATTTGGTATACAGATGTAGATTGATGACCCAAAAACAGAAATTATAGGATTTAAAAAAATATGTTTTAGACTCCCTTCCCATAGACTGAAGATTGTACTCTTTTTTTCACTTACCCCATTGAGTTTTTAGATAGATTTCTTAAAATGTAACAAAAAATGTTTAATACATTAATTCATTTAATCACGAGATGTTTACTTCTACCCCCCCCCCCCATTCTATTTTTTTAAACTGCCGATGCTTTCAATGTAAACAAAGAACGCTGTAGTAAAAAATTTCTTAAAATTCAAAATTCCCATGTTATCAATATCAAGTATACACTAAATATACATATGTATGTAATTATGTACACTATTACAAATATCAGTATCATAGAATCTTATAAAATTAATATTAAACTCATGTGTACCGAAATTCCCGTTTCATAATTTTCAATAAATATGTTTAACACGAAAACACACCCGCGATCAAAACAAACAAACAAGAACACCGCATATAAAATTTACCTTATACCTACCTATAAATCATAAACAAAAATTTCCCATTGCATATTATTGAAATACTTCCGATCATAAAAAATCGATCGTGATTTCTTCAGAAGACGATGGTCATATAGATTTTAGATGACGCCAACAAACAAGGGGGATAACTAATAATAATCCTTAACGAACTTATCTACCTCCAGTATCTACGATAATAATTGCAATGAAAAAAATAATTTCTGAGAATATTAAAAATCTGACTTAAATCTTTTTCTTAGTATTTTATAAACACAATGTTTACAAATGGTGAATGTACAGAGTGTTACCAAAATTTATTGGAACAATTTTTATTTCCCAGTATTTATGGTTCGAATAAGGAGGATTGCATTGCCACCCTCTTAAGGTATTTTATGTCTTAACTCATCCGGCCCTGATACGATTAACCATATTTTGGCATTCCATGTTTTATCTGACCCGGCCCTGATATGGTTGACTGATTTTATAATAATAATAGTAATTGATGTCTGAAGAATAATTCTTATACGAGTGCCGGAGGAAAAAAGGGGCGGGAGAGTTTGATAAAATTATAACAGTGGTAAAAAAATATATCGTCTGTGGGCTTCTCTGATTTCTCATTTGGCGGAACCCGATATTTTTGATCAGGCAGGAATAGAACTACTGGATCAGGGCCGGATTTGAAAACCTGATCCGGTACGTATGCGAACAGCCATTACATTTTGGATCCGGACCGGGTATGGTTTGTCTGATTTCGGCATTATCATGACTAGGGCTAGCCGGATACGGTCCGGACTCCAGCTCTAACAAATTTCTGCTCGGGGGGATTTATTATAAAAAATATCGATATCTTAGGCATTACATCTCGCAATCAGGGGGTTTGTACAGTAAAAAAAAAACGAAAAGTGTTCTATTTACCATCATTATTAGATTTCATTTTAAAATATTTCATTCGATAGATTTTTATGAAAGATGCATACAATTTTTTGTAATAATGTCTACTTTCAATTAATATCAATTTGTGCGTATTGTAACATCTTCGTGATCACTCTGTCTTCTAAATTGGCCTGTTGCCGTAATTATATTTTTTAATTACCAATTAAGACGTAATTTTTGTTTGTTAGTTTAGTGGCAACTATCGATATTTTCAAATATTTCACTGACTTTTTATCTATAGAACATCCCATCGTTATCTACTATGCATTCTATAATAAAAACAAACTAATTTTCAATCTATGCGTTCATAGTGAGTTCATACTTTTATGATGTGTGCGCTATATTTTAGATGTACCCTATTTGGACGTATGTAGGGAGTAGGGGACAATTCATGAACTGGAATGTATGGATTTTATCACATTTTAAAAGCTTATATCTCAGTAACTAATAATCGCATAGAAATTAAGTTAGGCCAATATTTAGATTATATATTTCATTTTATCATAAAAAGAGTTTTAACCCTCTTCCCCTCGACTTAAAAAGTTAACCTATTTTTTATTATTGGATGACATATACTTATAACCGATTTAATTAAACATTTATATTACATATTTTCTATGGGTTTAGGTTAATTCACCGTCCACAATTCACCGCCGAGAAATTCACCACTAGGAAAGTTTGCCGCTGGTAAATTCACTCCCCCATAAAAAAAAGAAATTAATTTCTTTGAACTATGCACATATTTAAAAATATTTTGTAAAAAAAGGAAAGCCACTATTTTCAGAACATTCCTAGCGGTGAACTTTCTGGCGGTGAAATTTTCCGGCGGGGAAATTATGGATGGTGAACATATCGGACATCATTTTCTATAATGACAATAGATATTTACGTTATTATATACGTTATTTTTTATGGAATAGTTGCTAATATGTCCCTTTGTCACTTTTTTGTATTAAACCTAAACTACAATATATGACAATAAGTCGGGCTCCAAGTGAAGCCGGCGCCTTGTAGGTAATATATGCGGAAAACGGCCCTGCATGTTATAATCCTAAAAAACAATATTCGATAAAAACATGCACAATAAAATGCATCATTATTTTTTAAAAGATTTTTCTTACTCGCTCGTTGTATATTCGTCATTTGACCTTGTCAGTATAAAAGGAAAGTGTGTAGAGGGGACATTCAGATACAAACCACACTAGCTGTTGGTTTCACTTGCAGAGTTGTTGTTGTGTTGCTACCAGCACGTGCTTAGTTGTGATTTGTGTTGTGGATTTATTATAAGTAAACAAATTCATTCAAACCGGTAAGTATCTATTATTAGGGTGATTGGTGGGCGTAATTATTTTTGGGGTTATTCCATAGTGACTTATTATTATTAATGTTTCAAACATCGTCATATAGAAAAATGACGATTGAAACGTCAGTTGTACTGAAATGCAGATTCTAATTTTATCAAATAAATTAATTAAAAGTAAATTCATATTATGAAATTAAAACAATATAGGTAGGTATGTAATATAAAACCATTTGAAAAAGTTATGTCATTGTGTAAAATTGTTTATAAAAGAAATAGCTTAATATATAATAACGAACACAAGATTAAAATGATTAATATTTGGTATTTAGATACTATTATTATTTTAAATATATTAACGCAGGTACCTAATATGAATTTACCTTTTGACCATTAATATTTTGGGTTAATGCATTTTTTCTTTTATTACATTCAAGATTTTCTGAAAAAAAACATAATAACAAAATTTCCAGTATGCAATTTTAAAGAACTGATAAATATCAAGGTTCTTGTTTTCCACATTTTATCTTAAACCCAAATTATTACGTGTTAATTGGCAAGACTATTTTTAAGTAAACAGCATAATTTCCTTTATTACACTTACGATGTACTAAATAAATAATAATAAATATATACTAATATCAGAATACTAATTGTGTAAATATTATATTTTTTATTATGATAAATACCTAATTTGTGGAATTATATGCGGTATTATTTTATCAGTCGAAAACAAAAAGCGCCCAAATAATTTTAACAATATCGTTTGTTTATAGAAATGCTTAGTTAATATAATAATGTAAAATAAAAAACAATTAAGACGAATTTTAAACTGAGATTTCTTATTTATATTACATTAAAACCTGAAAATTTATAAACAGTAGCGCATTCCAGAAATTGGAGGCTATAGGCTCTATTTACAGTTAAAAAAATGATTATCTAATACGTAATACCAGCAAAAAAAATGTTAACCAGCTTGTGACCCTCGGCAGTTGCCCTAACTCTATGGATTTGTTCTTTGGTCATAACGGAAGTACCTCGTAGAAAGATTTAATTTACTTTGATTATTATTGTTACCTTAACATTCAAGAATATTAGTATGAACTTAATTAATGATTTATCAACTTATTGTAAGATACATTTCAGGAAACGAATAATCGCTTAAATATTAATTAATACATACTACATATAAAATACGACAGAATATTTTTCTCCACAATATCGGTAAAAAATCCAAAATACATAAAACATATTACCTACCTAACTACCTATATAGTTCGTTGTTAGTTTTGTTGCATTTTAATTATGCATGCTTTTTAGATACGCTTGTAAATTTGACATGAAACAAATATTAAATCTAATTTAGGCTCGTAATTAACCGTTTCACTTATCGCAGTATAGTAGTAAATATTCAAAAACGTAGGCACCTCAAACACACCTAATCATATTAATATGCATATCTAATGTAATCTATTCTAACCGCGTACGTACGACGTACAGGTATACAGAATATTGAAATGCGTTTCCGAGTGAATATTTCTGGACAATACATCTTGTTGATAACATTGATAATTATAATGAGTAATAAGAAAATTCAGCTAAGGTATTTCTCGGTAAGCAACAAGGTTCGTTATACGATAGAAAAAGATAAATATTACATTTTTCGTGCGTGAAATTTCTCGGAAAATTAAAAATGAAAAAAATTAAATCAAAGGTAACATCAAATTTTGTAAATAACTAAATATTGATTGTTAAAAGCTCCATTAAAAATCCTGAAATGATTCACCGCCTATAAGCAAGGATATTGTCAAAATATAATCAATTGAGTTAATATTGCGATTGCGAGTACCTATAGGAATTACGCTTTGATTTTTGTTTTCAGGATTTAAATGGAGCTTTTTATAATCTTTTATTACTTATTTAAATAATTTGGAGAAATACTTTAACAAAAGTTTAAATAGAATAAAATAGTGGTATCAAACCAAACAAAACACCAACAATCAATTGTTTTTTTAATAAAAATCCTGTACATACAAATACGTATTGTTTTAAAAACAATGTTTTGTCTGTTTGGTGTAAAACTACCGTTATAGGTCGTATAATTGCGTTGTAGCCCTAAAGATTTTTTATTATGACACACAACGCCTGATTCGAGCATTAAAAGTTATCACGTGATAGATTTTTAAAATCTATAGCGTCAAGTAAATAAAAGCCTAGGTTAACTGACAATGAGTTGAGCTTTGACGCCAACAATGTAATGCCTCCCGAAGAGGTTTTCAATTAAAATTGTTGTTTCGATAAGCTAATTGAAAAGCAAAAATCCGGATAGACGTTATAGACCTTGCAAACGCTTAAACGTCAAACGAATCGAAAATTTTACAAAAGACGATAAAAACCTATATATTCAGTTTTTGAAATATGTACACAGTTAACAGAAAGAATAATAATAATAATGATAATATTTATTGTTTAGCTATATTATACAAAGATGGATACAATAGGTAGAAAATAAAAAATATATATATAAATAATGACACTGACAATGAGTAAAACACACGAACAAATATATGAATTTATGTAAAATATTCTTCAACTCTGTCGTGAAAACATAACAACATATGGTCAGGTATAAATAATTATTGGTTTCTAGGTAAGACGTATTTTTTAAATTCAAGCAATGACTGAAACTTAAAAAAATAGATGTAATTTAGCTATTAAATCAATTTAGGAGTTTTTGAGAGCTAGGATCTGTTAATAATTAAATTAATTAATTAAAATATTTAAGAATAAAGTTCAGTATCAATTAAAATCTAACTAAAACCAATTGAATATCAAACAATAAAAAACAATATCAATAAATATTCCTGATCTGCATTCAATTTCTACATATTATGTAGTATAACATATTTTCTAAATAACCAATTATTTATAATAATGAAATACAATGAAAAATAAAATGATTTTTAAATATTCACTCCCACTTCTTATCAACTAAAATCAGCGGATCTTCAACTTACGAGTATGTGGTCTAGGGACCCCGTTTTGAATAATTATTTTTTAAGTACTCCGTCTGTCCCTCTGACAGAAAAACAAAGAAGGTCGTTAATCACTGGTAAATAGAAATGTATAAGTATTTTAATTTATGATAAACATGTTCACGGACTCCCGGGAAATGTTCGGTGGACCCCCGGAGGTCCGCGGACTCTAGATAAAGAACCACTGACCTAAAAGATTATTATATACCTACTAATAAGTGTTAATTTTACAACAGATATATTTTTAAATAATTTTCAAATAAAATAATTTTCAAAGCCATTATTGGATAATGAGTCATGTATTAGTAATAATTAAATAATAATAGTAAAACAGCTTTTTATAGATACGAGTATAAGCAGAGCAATAGTAATTTATAAAATAATATGTTTATTTCTTTATTTAGAAGGACGATTTCTTGATATCGTAAAATCATATTGCAGGGCATGTTCCAATAATACAAGGTCTGTTTGACAGTTCATTTGTTCTATATTGTGACGTCATCACCACGAAATTTTTCAAATAGGTAAGGAATTTGTGACATACGAAATATAAATAAAAACGATCAATATTGTTTACATAATAGTTTTTTTTAATTTTTTTTATTTGATTTAATTATCGAACAATTATTGAATATAGCAGACCTTGTTTTATTGGATCATGATTGCAGGGTAGCATTTTATGTTTTTGTCACTGCGTGCGTAGAAACTAAATTGATATTTATATATATTATGATAATTATGATAATATATAGTATCAGAGTCCTAAATACACTAACTTCCTTTTTTTTCTATAATAAGTTTTTTTCTATAATAAGTATAGTAAGTGACATATCGTTGTAAAGTAGAATAAAAACAAATTCAAATATAGTCAACTTAGTGGCCCATAATAAAAAATAAACTTATGGCTTGTAACTCGGAAACTAAAAGTGATATAAAAATTCTAAATACGTCAATCAATTCTACACAAAAAAGTGCCTTAAAAAAGTACCTATCTACTTAAACAAAAAAGTTATAGCCATTTGAAGAAATTCAGAATTTTCAGTTTTTTGGGTATACCGCGTAAACCACATAGAATTATGAATATTTTTTGGTGTAGTAATACTCACCCCTTTCTTACAATTCATCTCATTTAACCAAACCTGTATCTCTTATAGATACTGAGATCCCCATTCTGTAAAAGTTATCTGGGACACCCGGTATATGATTCACGACTTAAAAATGTTAAATATATAAAATTAAAGAGCAAATCAAGTTTTTAATTAGTGTATTAAACATCCTGTAAAATAAGCATTTATTATTCCTTTATTAACATATTTCAAAAGTTAATTCATTAATTAGAATACAATTTTTAATGTAAAAAATCATACAACATATTATGATAATAAAACCACAAAAATGATATAACATTTGCCAAATCCGTTTTTATTTTGCGAATTAAAATTAGATATAAATAAATATACATACAAGACAGTGCCTATAACTAAAAAAAACGAAACCGATTTTTTAGTTATAGGCACTATAACTAAAAAAAAAAACGAAGCTGATTTTTTTGAGATATGTCAAAAAAAATTTTACTATAAAATAACCTCCAACCTAATTCGTTAATTGAATTTATAATGTATATAATTATCGCACCTACTAAAAACTCTTCCGTTAAGTGACACAGTACTCTGGAACAGTTTATATCAAGTATTGTTTGCAATGACAGAATAATTAAGGGATTTTTTTAGTTAATAGTTAAAGACTAAAACGAAATTAAAAATTTTAAAAATATTGTAATTTAAATTTTAAAAAATCTATTCTACTACTACACTTTAATTTTTAATGAATTATAAACGTATTGTATAAGCATTCAATTTAATAATTATTTAGTGCAGTGGTCTTCAAACTTTGTCGACTCACGAAATCTTAAGAACTATTTTTTCGGCAAACCCCTTCCCACACTTAGAAAAATATATATTAAGAAAAACTCATACACAGCTATTTTACGCACATTAGTTACTTTTTGGAATACTTTAATTTCCAGATATAACTAAATGTATATTCATATTTTTTAGTTAATATACACTAATAAACTAGTATGAGTGTTTTATAATTTCGAATTTTTATTTTATTTTTATTATTCGTGGAACCCTCAGAGAAATACCGCGGAACCCCGGGGAACACAGTTTGAAGACCACTGATCTAGTGCAACATTCTATACACTCATCTATAATATGCATAATTAATTGTAAAATGTTTGTTAAAATGCTATTTGTTCTTTTCATATTAAATGTATTTACATTATAATTTCAAGGATAGCGACTCATTTTATTGTAATGTTGAGGGCTTGTAAATAAATTATAATATTATATTTAATTTAGTATTCATAATTTTGAATCGTAATGAAAAAATTATATTATACATATACAAAAAGACCAGATTTTTTGAAAATAGATTTATTACATGTTTTCAAAACACTTTTTCAACATTTGCCGAAACTAAATACACAAAATAAGAATATAATGAATATAAAAATGGTACAAATATAATATATAATTTTGTTTTTTAATACATTAAAATTTATATTTATACATAAAATCTGTTACAAATTTTAAATTAGTAGATATATGTAGGTTCAGAACTTTTAAAATCAGTGCGTCTGATCACTTTAGTTATACAAGGAACAATATACATGTAATCATATATTAAGGGGGATAGCCACTGTGACGGGTAAAAAACTTGTCAATGTTTGGGAATTTTTTTCACAGATATAACTAATTATTTTTGAATCAGGTAAAGGACATTTTATTAAGTATATATTCAATTTATTTAATATAAATTTTTATTGAAAAATATTAAATATTTACAAAGTTATGAGCCTCGATGCGACGACCAAAAAAAAATATTTTTGTCTATGGTCGACTCGAAATTTCGAGAAAGGTTGTATTAAAAAATTAATAAAAAATTTATCAATATCTATATGAATGTAGCTATCGTTGCACGTAGCCGTTTTATTTTATTTTATTTTTTCACAAAATGGCGATCGTTTGAAATTTTTTTTCATTTTTAAGACCTATTTTTTTTTTAATTCGAGCGGTTTTAAAAATAGTAATTATCAAAATTTCAAAAATCGGCTACGTTCAACGATAGCTACTACAAATACGAAAATTATTAAAAAAAAAAATTGAAATCGGTTTATTAATCTTTGAGGAATCGTGTCGACCAGGTCGAAAAATGTCATTCCCGAGATAAACGTGTTCAATGTTTTTGTTGTCATAACTGGCTGTGCTACCTCGTCTCACTAAATTAACTGTAACTCCGTCAATTTTCAAAATTTAAACTCAATTTTTTGTATACATATTTATGAATATGTAAACTAATCTAAAGAAAAAAAATTATATTTTTTTTCCGTCACAGTTGTCATCCCCCTGTTTTTATTATGGCATAACCGGCCGCGCTACCTCGTCTTACTAAATTGACTATAATTCCGTCAATTTTCGGAATTTAAACTCAATTTTTTGTATACATATTTATGAATATGTATACTTCAAAAAAATGTACAAAAAAATTTTTTTTTTCTTTTTTTCCGTCACAGTGGCTATCCCCCTTAAGCATACTAGTTGTTTAATATATGATGTAATGTATACTGTATACTAGAGATGTAACGAATGTATGATTTTAAACATTCGCGAATGCGAATGCGATTGCGAATATTAGCTGTCAATATTTGCGAATGCGAATGCGAATATTAACTGGTCGATATTCGCGAATGCGAATGCGAATATTGACTTTTTGAAAAAAAAAGCTAAAAAAAAAAAACGGTCTTCTGATTAAAATAGATATTTTTATTTGTTAATACATCATATTATATTCGCAAAAATATTCGCAACTTTACCTGCGAATGCGAATACGAATACGAATGTTTAAAAATGTGCTAATGCGAATACGAATGTTTAAAAATGTGCGAATATTCGCCAATGCGAATGCGAATATTCGTTACATCACTACTGTATACATAATATTTATTATTTAAAATAAATGTACTGCTTATTGGGGAAGAATAGAAATTTTATTTAAATTAAAAATAAAGGTAATTTATTTTAGTATTTGTTAGAAAGCTGTACTTTATTAATTAAATGTATTTATGTTAAAAGCGTTTAGTATATTATAAGGGTACCTTTCCATGCAAAATTTATCGATAGTTCACATTTGTATAGATTACATTTGAAATGAACGATACCAACTATAATTATATGCATTTAAATTAGATCTAATTGTAAGAGAAACATGTAGGTATTTTTATTACAAGATTTACATCAAATTAATATTTAGAGAAACTTTTTCAAGCGAACAATCTAAATTTTACTTTATATTAGATTAGATAAAAATAAAGATTACATCAGATTACAAAATTACAGACTATATTAACTATAGATGCATTTAAGATAAATAGATCTTACAATATTAAAATAATATAGGTACCTATCTACTATTATAATAATAATGAATAGCATAGGTGGGCATTAACTCGTTAATCCGTTAATCGTTAATTAACGAAGTTAACAAAATGGTTAACGGATTAACTTTTAAGTTAA
This sequence comes from Sialis lutaria, assembly GCA_949319165.1. NCBI lineage: Eukaryota > Metazoa > Arthropoda > Insecta > Megaloptera > Sialidae > Sialis > Sialis lutaria. Next base: position 17,641,878 of record OX439231.1, on the reverse strand, counting down.
CTTAAAAAAATGTTAACGCTTTTGTTAACTTCCGTTAAATTCAACTTCCGTTAACTTAGTCCGTTACAATGGTTGTTTGATATGAAAAATACATAAGAAAGTTGCCGAAAAAGCAAAAAAAAAAAAAAAAGGTTTTCAAACATTTTGGATGGTTAACTTTTTAACGATTAACTTTAACTTTCGTTAAATATTCGAATTTTCTATGATGAATAGTAAGTACCTGAAATAATTAAACTGTGACATACACATTCTTATATGTATTATATGTATGTAGTTCAGAGATTATAAAAAGATTATTGATGCTGTCTGTTTGTAGTAAGTTTAAAAAATTACAATCTAATTTTAATTATATTTAATTTTTTTTTAGTAATCAGTTAATCACAAATAAAGATGTCCCTGTTACACATTTTAATTTGTATGCATTTAATGTTCAAATATTGTGTCATTTCTTTAGTAGTGGAACGTTTTTTTATTTTATCATAAACGTATTACCTAATAGAGGCAACAGTGCCGTAGTTCTTAATTTTACTATATTTATATTTAAAAAAATATGTACCTATTTATAAGTATGTACATATAAAAATTAAAAATTCATTGAGAAGTAGTACGCCCCCGTGTGTTGCAAAATCAGTAAATGTTTGTACGACTTATGACTGCTTTAAAAACATAGACATTACCTCCCCCCCCCATGGTTTAATTTCAACATGACAATTGCCATTGATGATCCTATTCGTTTTTATACAGGACAGTTAAAAAAATTGCATAATACTGACAGAGCCTTTAAGGGGTTACATACAGTTAGAATTTAAAAAAAAAAAAATTTATTCATTTTCGTAATGTACATATATTTAAGTATACACACACAAAATTTCAAGTCAATCCGGCGATTATTTTAAAAGTTACACGCATATTTGTAAAGAAGTCTCAGAGCGTTTGAAAGTAGGAGGCCGGAGTTAAGGGGTTATATACAGTTAGAATTTTCAAAAAAACGATTTTTTATTTCATTTTCGTAATGTACATATATTTAAATACACACAGAAAATTTCAAGTCAATCCGGCGATTATTTTTGAAGTTACACGCATATTTGTAAATACGTCTCAGAGTGTTTGAATGTAGGAGGTCGGAGCGACAGCGCGTTTTTCTCAAATCTGTGTTTTTAAAGTCGGTGACCACTATTCCTTGGAAACGGTTGAATCGATCAATCTCAAATTTTAACACAAGTTTCTTAAGAATATTTTTTAGTAATTAATCGAAGGTTTTATCTCACCGATAAATATTTATTTTTTTATAAACAATTTAAGGTCAAATTTTTGTCGAAAATCGATTTTTTTTTAAGAAGCCGCCATTTCGTCAAAAAAATTTATTTTGCTTATTCCTTCGATTAAGTACAAGATTATACATTACTTTAAAGAAATCCGTTTGGGTTTTTTATTTTAAAAGATACAGCCCAGAGATATCGTGGTCACCACAAGGCGCCTTTTTGAGAGGACCTCCTGGAGAACAGCTGTAACAGCTTTCGAAATTATTATTTTTAGAAATAAAATATGTTAAAATACAATTAAAAGTTACCATAATATGTGTACAAATTTTTACATTGATAAATTATAAATGTCTTCTCCAAAAAAATTCTAGAAAAAACACTTTTTTGGCCTTCTAACTGTATGTAACCCCTTAAGAAATGTAACATTTAGTAAAAAGTTGAGATATTTTGCGAAGTACGCTTAACGACCAGTGGCGCACAATATTATGCGCAATAAAGGTAATTTTTTGGGGCTCTACTAAAGAGAGGCCCCAAACAAATTTGTTTTAAACTCATTCGGGTTATTTTAATGAAGTTTTAGAGCTGTACAATTTGAGTAACAAAAGTTATTTTATAAAAATAATTAGAGGCGAAACTTCACTATGAAAGAATAAACATTATTGAACCAGTTAATAGTAAGTCGAGGACCATTTGCTTTTATTTATCCATTAGGCATTGCACAAAGTAACTTTTAAAACTACATTTGAATTTTAGAGCTGCGCAGACAAGCTAGAGCTGCCCACTAAAATAATCCCTGCATCAATGTAGTAAGAATATCGAAATTTAATTTGGGTAAAGATATAATACATTTTCAATGTTACTGCGATTTATTTTTTATTGGTTATATTTTGTTTTATTTTACATGCCAAAATATTTGTTCAGTTTATATTTTTGTATATGAGCATTGAGCATAGCAAAAGTCTACATATTTTATTTTATTAGTGTAGATTGACAAACCAAAAATGTAAAATGTAAAATTTATATTTAAATGCCAACATAAATATACTATATCCTCATATTACCTTTATCACTACAAAAATAATTTATTCGGTCAAATGGCAGACTGAAAAGTCCATTGCCCTACCAGGCATTCACATGATAATTTTGAACATTATTTGTTTGAAAATATAAAATATACTAGAGCAACGATGGGCAATCCCCGTCCCCTGTCCGTAATTGTATTGTATCCGGCCAGCATTTAAATAAATAATCATAAATAATCTGGATCAAAATTGTTATTATTTTAATTTACCTGCATTTGTTTTTAATAATTAAAATGGTTCAAATTAATAATTATGTGGTTCAAATTTCAAAACAGTGCAGTTTACATGATAATAATTAAATACCTTTAAAGATTGTACGTATACGATTTGGATTAAGGCCATTAATTCATCAATAACTTCTTGCGGTAAATTTTGCATTTTTTATTAAAACATACATTAAATCCTGTTTGCGGCGGGGTTTCCGTTATTTTTGTTAATTTGGTTTCCTCATATATGTCTTACTTTTTCTATAGGATTCATTGCCGGGTATTTTTCTAGTTGAGGTAAACTATATATTAATTCCATTATTCGTTTTACACGCAGTCGTTTTTTAACATGGCTAAAGTCCCGTGTCTAAGTTCCAATAAATTATTTTCTTAACTTTCATGGTTGCTTAGTTTGTGAAGTTATTTTGAATGCTTGTTGTCACTTTTACAATTAGTTAAAAATAAAAAATAACAAACATATATTATTATTTAACTCTTTATTATTTTCGTACGTTAATGAAATCAGTTAGTTCTATTTTTGTATAGCCACAATGTCATAGCTGTTCTTGAACTACTGAGTAACTAGTTCAAATATGTACAAAGGTTAACTAAAACTGTAACGAAATCTTCAAGTTTCTTATGTAAATATTATTATACTCTATAATTTATCTATAATACATAATATATTATAGAGATAATGATTTAAAAACTTATGTATACAAAACTATTTAAAATGAAATAGCAATATTTTTGCCAAAATAAAATTGTAAAAATGTGAAAGAAATATAATACTACCTACATAATTTTTAATTTATACAGTCAACAAAATATTTAGATAAAAATTGGCAACGATTAAAATGATCGTACATTAATTGTTGACTCATATTTGTGATACGTAGGTACTATGTTTTTCATATCACAAAAAATCTGAAGACCTTTTTTTTGATATAATTTCACTAGCGCCATCCCGCGTCTTTGCTCACGTAAACTTCGAAACTAATTAGAACCCTCCATAATTGATAGGGGATGACATATTACATTTTTTTATATTGATTTTTATTCATTGTACGTTGATATATGAGTGAGTGAGTGAATGAGTGAGTGGTTAAGGACAAACTCTTTTATAGATATAGATTAATCATTTTAATATATGTACTCTCTTAAACTGAATCAGTGAATAGTCACTGATAATCAGTGACTATTCACTGATTGAAATAGTGCAGAGTCTTCCACTGGTAATCAGTGACTATTTACTGATTAGTTCAGTTATATTCACTGATTTATCAGTGCTAAGTCTTCCACTGGTAATCAGTGACTATTCACTGATTAGTTCATGTATATACATATACATTATATATAATGTATATGTATATATATTTTTTTACATCATGCGGGCCTCGGGTTGGACAAGCCTGGTCTAAATAATTATTTAACCCCACCTTCAGAAATTTTAGAAAAAAAAGTTTTTTTTGCTTGCTCTATATAATTCTATAACTTTGATGTACATATTATCAAGTTTAACTAAATGCTCCTGTAACTAACTGTCGTATTATCAAAAGACCCAAACGTAATACATTTAATTAAATGGATTTTTAATTTTCTGATCATAAATATTGATTTAAATTTGTAATACAGCAAATTTACATTAAAGGAGCATTTAGCGCTAAATGAGCTTTAAATTGGTTGATTATACAGGATATGAGGAAAATTAATTAATTTAATTTCCAAATATCTTTTAAAAGTATATGTAAAATTTGTAAAAAATTTATTTATTTATGATGTACATTGTACATACCATTATTATTACTTTATTTTCATTATTATTTTAATTCTTCAATTATTATGATGAGTGTATCAAATATGTTTCTAATTAACTTTATTTACATACAATTTCACATAATACTATGTATATTACTTAGGAACGTAGTCATCGCAAATATGAATTAAATTCTTGTTTAGAAATGATACGTTACTCATGTAGACTCCAGTAACGTATTATTATATTTTATTTTATACAATTAAATATCTAACAAAAATTCTATTGCGCTAATTGCGATCATAAAAAATCTAATAAGCACTGAATGTATTTTAATGGATTCGTACATTTTTCATTTAACAATTTCCTGACTCATTTTAATCTAATTATATAACATCAACATTGAAAAATTATTCATTTATTTCATATACGTAATTTAATAATTGACCAGCAAAAAATGTGCTGTCGCATTTTTACATTAATTTTCTGAAACTGATTTGGTGTGTGTCAAAATTACTAATGAAAATGTAAGAGTGTATGTGTTAGTTTTATTTATATTTACATTGTACGTGCTGAAAATCAGAAGTTATATGGTAAATTACCTAATAACCTTGGAATTTTACCGCTTTTTATCAATTATTTAATTTTTATAGTGAATATTACAATATAAATAATACAATATAGTATAATAATTTTTTTCAGGAGAAAACATTGTGAAATAATTACAATTTTTTACAACATAAACTAATGTCACTTTGATTCGTTTTTTATACACAATATTAAATGCTTCAGAATTTCAGTGTCATAAGTCATAAGGAGTATCAATGCCCCTAATCATTACTGCGACCTTTTTTTGCTCATCATATATAGGGGTTGGTGCCCCTATAACCTACTCTCCCCCTCGGCCTTGTACGAAGGTCGGTTTCACCACCCCATAACTACTACGCCTCTGGTCATATTTTTTTTACATTATGTTGCAGTTTTAAATTTTCATCATAAACGTTTAACAACGTATTGTTGGTTCAATATGAAACAAAACAATGATGAAAATATTATTTTAATATTTTTTGTGAATGATTAGCACACTTACACAGTAGCGGCGCAAGACGTGGGCCAACGCCCACGACCTCGCGGCCCGAGGAGCCTCGTGCCTCGAAAGTTCATGCAGATTGAAAAAAGCATGTCACATTTTTCAAATTACATGTAGCAAAAAATTTGTTATGCGCGTGCGCCTGAATGAAATTTTCAGAATGAAATTATGAAAGAATACGACAGTTGTAATATTATTCGCAGGTTCACGCATCTCAACGGCTGGAGAGCAATATTTTGTCGCTGATTTTCATCTTTTTTTGGGAAAATCTTTCGATTTTATGCCCAAGTAGTATCGTACAATATTTCTAATATATCTCAATTAGTGTAGATTACCTGGTTGTGCATGCGATACGGTGTAAATTCCAAGCATTTACCACTGTTATATTGAGCATATAAGTAAAGGATGGGCCTACATCATTCTTTACCAAAAAATTGCCACTCGATACTTATTGACAGCTTGGTCCTGTAAATACACCCAAGCCATCCCAGTATTATGACTTACAAATAATTTAGGTTGATGTATGTATACCTATACTTTTTTCAACTAACGACCATCATTTAACGCTTTGCAATGGAAGAAATTCTCTTAATCCCCCCTAACTACGCCACTAGAAAGAATCACGTATTATTTCCCTCGTACAAATAAAACATTTCCCTGCATATCGTATTTCGGGTTATAATCGCCTTTCTACTTCTTTTTTATTAAATTTATTATCGCTGGAGGCTTAAATTGCAGGCCTTCGGCTAGAAATTTTTTCTTCAATAAAAAAAATTATATAAAATCAGTTTTCTTGTGTCTCCGAGGGGTCTCGCAAAATTCATCTTGCCCACATCAAATTTTGGTCTTGCGCCGCCACTGCACTTACAACACAACAAAAAAACAAGTAAAGTCAATCTCAATTAAAAACCAGACATGCAGAAACAATGCAACTGATTTAACGATAATGATCTAGATAGCGTCACTGCGTGTTGGAAAACCCAGAAGACAACCGTAATTGTTCAATCATTCATGTACTTGGAAATATTTCTGTACTTATTGTTAAATACCTATTTACACGTTTACAGAAGCCACGTTTAAACACTAATAATAATAATTAAATTAACATATGTATTTATAAGTGCTAATGTCTTTTATTTTATTTTAACAAAAGTGATTGTTGCAACATATTTATATATTTTTTTGTATAATGTTTAATCAATTTTTTTTAAATTTATTCGTAGTTTTTATTACAGTGGAATCTCTTTACTATATGTTTTGCTTTATGACGTTTTTCGCCAAAGTACCCTCATTTTTATTATATGTCCGTTAGTGTGCTAAACACTCGATAACCATACTTATCTGATTTACGTGTTTTTTTTTTTATTATTACCTACATATGTTCTTTACCCAGGTTTTAGTATATATTTTGTTTTGTTAGGTAACATTAGGAATAAGCATTTTGTAATGTATACGCTGCGTAAAACGTTTAATATTGAATAAGTAATATAATGTAGTAAAGAATTGTGTAGACTGTAGAGTAAAAAGATCTAATTCAATTATATTTTTCAAAAATCCTAAACTATAATTCCGTAGTTCATGCGAGTGAAGCCGCGGTTACAGCTGTTTAGGTAATAACCAAAAGAAACTAATTAAGTAGTGAAAATTATATACCTACCTAATAATTAAAGATATATTTTTGTAAGAAAAATTTATCGGTAATATTCAAAGTTATGTTCGAAATACATTTAACATTATTTGGCGAAGATTTGGAGGATTTTTTTAGCCTGTTGACTAATCATCATATCTGTGCTATTCCCATTATGAAAACTAATAGTCAAAATCTTTTTTTTAATTGTACCTATATAAAATATTTATGGATTGTACATAACTTTCTCTGCCCATTCTTCCCAGAAGATTAATAACGGTGCTTGTAGTTTCTGATTAAAAAATATAGGTATTTAATCGCATGTACTTTATGGTGCAATTACTTGTTTTTATTGTCATATGTACTGCAGTTTTCCATAATTTACTATGAAGTGCTTAAGTAGTACGTCATTAAATATTGGAAAACCCCAGAAATGTGTTTCGCAGTTTTGATTTGAGTTCCGCTCATCCGGGTACTAAAGTAATACGCACGAAATGTGTAGGTACCAATCTCTTATTTATTATGCATCAACTTTGCAATTGTTTGGTTCATGCAGGTAGAGGTAACTGTTATAGTTATCTATCAATCAGTCATTGACTTTTGTGAATTTAAAAATCCTATGACAGGATGTTAGGTGAATGATCTTTGAGTGTTTCATAAGAGACGAAACTAGATTTAGTCGGTCTCGTCTCGGCCTCGTGTAAATTCTTATTAAAATAATTATTTATATACATTCAAATATGTTTTCAATTTATGACACTGGTGTACTCGTAGTTAGAAGTTGGCAAAATGGCTCGGAATAGCATTATCAGGATTAAAAAATGACAGGAGGGGGTGCAAAATGAGGATAAGGGGACGGTAAATTTGATGTAGTAACGAAAAAAGTCTTCAATTACAACAGGTGGGCGCTATTTTTAATTTTCGCCGGAGGGCCAGTAAGCCGCATATATATGCCTATTTAAATCTAAAAATTCGAGACATTTCTACCTAACTTAAGTCTAGTTTACAATTAGTAAAAAAAAAGTGCATCTGAGTAATAGATGGGGAGGCAACGACCAAATGTGGTCATCATAGCAGCCCGCCAAATTTGTTATGCCATTTGTTAACTGGGATATAGGGAACTCAGCTAGATAGGTCCTAAGATCAAAGGACGCTGCCTTTAGATAGGACTGCCCGTCAGATATGTAAAAAAAAATAGGCAAAAAATTCATAGCAACCCGTCAGATATTTATAAAATTTGTTAATTTTGATTTTTTATGAACTGCCATATAAACATCTGACGCCTTAATAGTTGCTTTATTTTTTTATAACAATTGAAACATGTAAAAAAAAATGACCAACATATTTATAGCCGCCCGTTCAAAATCTGTTTTATTCAATAGATTTAAGTTCTCTGAGCAAGAAAATAACTGTATCTGACACCTCAGTTGTTGCTTTATTTTTTTATAACAATTTAAATATGTAAAAAAATAACCAATTAATGAGTGTATTTATTATTATTATTATGTATTTCCAAAAAAACGTCAAACAAATCAAGCCTAACCACTAAAAAAATTGTTTTTACAACAGTAAAAAAAATTTATGTTGCCTGAGCTACGAAATTATCTGACGGGCTCTCCAAATCAAATGCAGCACTTCACGCGTCAGATGTATATATTTTTTGCATAAGGGGATATTATTCTACAAAATAGTATGCACATCTGACGGGCTGTTAAAAAAAAGTTTCCTCATTTTTTTAACATCTTTGTCCCGCTATAAAATAAAAACGCAGCGGTGAATACGTCAGATATACATATTTCTGTTTTTGTAATAATCAAATCACCCTAAATCTTAAATATCTGACGGGCTGCTAAAAACAATTTTTTTTTTGGTCATTTTTTTTTGTTTAATTCACTCTACTTTTTTTAAGCAGTGACGTAGGCGTCAGAAAACTATATTTTCTTGATCTGGAGAACATGATATATATCAAAATGTATTTATCTGCCATATTGCTATATGTCACCCTAGGTCAAAAACTTGACGACTTTGATAACCTATCAGGGGTAAAAGCAGCGTATTTTATGACTGACAATTTACTTTTAATATACAGCTATACTAAATTAACAATTATCATAACAAATTTTGCGGGCTGCTATGATGACCAAATTTTGGTTGCTGCCTCCCGGTCTAAACTTCAATGAATCATTTTAAAGCCTTGAATATTGAATCCCATGTATTGCTTATTTTCTAGTTCTGACAGGTGAAATACATTTAGATATTTATCTTTGATGTATCTATTTTTTAAATACGTTTTTTACAAAGATTATCACTTAGATTTATAAACCTTTGATATATATTTTTTTTAAATAATTAGTAATTCACTAAAGGACCATCTCATTATTGAACATTTTATGCAAAAAATAACAATTAAATAATTAATGACATAGCTGTTTTAAAAATGATGTTTAATAGTTAATAAAAGAATCTTATAAAAAAATTATAAACCTTTCTTAGAACAGAAGAATGAATGGAAGCCTCTTGCTCGTCCCCTTCATTTATAAACCATGATAGCATCGTCTATGTACTTGTCGTTTATTTTCCAGAATTTATTATTTTCACTTTATAATGAAAAGTATAAACCAAACCACTCACGAAAAAAAATCTTCAACATATATGTATATTGAAATAGGTACTTATTAAAAATAATATCTGAATTACTATTAATAAATGGAAAATTCAGAAATGATTTTTATTTAATTATGTAAAGTGAAATCAATCAATATAACAATGAAAATTTAAAAAATACAACGAATGAATGAAAGTTAAAAAAACTATAACACGCTGTCATTTTTTCGACAGGTAAAATAAGAGTCATTATGACGTTTGCGGGTTGCATATTACAAAAAAACGCATGTCGAAGATCCTGATTGTATTTCCCAGATTCCGGTTGAAGATACCTATCTGGTTCAATGTTAACCAGTACCGGAATTGACAAATTGCATTGTGCATTATGTTATTAGTAATTCTTTATTGATTTTTCTTCGTATGTAAAAATATAAGTATATGTGTTTTGAATTTATTTTAAAGAAATATAAAATGCTGTGTAACAAAATAAACTACGAAAACTCCTTCGTTTGTCGTTTTTAATAAATGCACTAGTCATAATTAAAATGGAAAATACAATTTTGTCTTCAATCTTATAATTAATAGTCAGTCGCCAAAAAATCTACCTGGAAAAAGTGGTAGATTTTGATATAAATTTGGTGCATAATTTCATAAAACTAACAGCTTCAGACTGTTTTTTCGTATATGTTACTTATTTTAAACAGCTTTGTGAACCCCAGAATGGTATCCACCCCAAAAGAGGGTTAGATTGTTATGTTATTTTTATCAAAATTAAAATACCTATTGACTGGGCTATTTGAACTGATCTGAAAAATGTTTTTTTTTATAAATCCAAAAACATTCGTCAGCCGATAATTATTATTTGTTACTTTATTTTTTAATATTAATATGATCCGTATTTAGACGCTTTAAAATATAATTAAATGGAAATTTTTTTATAATGAATTTATTTTATATCTATAAAATAAAAATACTGGATACCTGATAATTTATATTTTTCTAAATATAAAAATTCGGCCCTGTTCGGTTGTTCCAAAACGGGGTCAGTTCGGTTTCTACCGCACTTTCTCCGGTTAATTCGCCACAGTGTGGGATGGTATGGTTCAGACACTAGTGACAGTGACTCAGCCGGTGATAGTGCATAGGAACCTCTACATTAGGTAAATAATAAACATAATTAAAACAAAACCTTCGTGTCTTACAAATCTTTTGTTGTTTATATTAATTATTTTTGCATTGAATTTAGAGAAACAATCATGTGTATGTATTGTATTATATAGTGTTTGTGTAGATTTATTACTTAAAAGCATTAGTTGTGAAAAAAATACAATATCTATAATAAATTAATAAGAGCATTGTTGTTAGTTGAACAACTTAATTTTGAATGAAAACTTAATTTTTCGTTCTCGACAATTATTTTATATTTTCTTCAAATCTACAATTCATAATTTGTAAGTAATACAATATTTTTTTAAATAAAAAATACAAAATTTATTATTATATTATTAATTCTAATTTATTAAAAAAAATATAGTGGATATTACATACATATATTTTCAACATTGATTTATATTTCTTAAGAAATTATAATACGTTCAAGTTACTTAAATTTCACTATCATTTTTTACTTTCTACAAATAGCATTTCTTTATAGAATGAATAGGTGTGATGATAACATAATTCTTTTTATGACTGTTCATTTTAAAATAATTTTCTGGGAAATTTAAATGTAATATCCTTGCAATTTTAAATGTTAAAGTAAGACAAGGCTGATTTTTTAATGAACATTTTATACTTCTTTAAAATAGATGTAGGTAAAAAATGTATTTTTATTTTTTTATAAGTAGATCAATTTTTTATTACTAGAATCTAATAAAAATGTTTTTAATATTTAATTTCCAAACTATTTAGTTTTTCGTTATAAAATTGATGTTATTAGACCGAGCTTCAATTTTATAATTTAATATTCTTCAAACAATTTTAAGAACCAAATTTAATTATATTTTTATATTTACAGATACAAAATGGTCCCATATTTATCCACTGTTGTGCTCCTGCTGAGTGCAGTCAGTTACAGTTCTGCTCAATGTTTAACCGGGAATGATGCCCGAATGGGAACAAACCAAAAAACTTCACAAGCCCTTTACCTTGGTCAACAAGAGTTCTCTTTAGCAATGCTTAAGCAAATCGTTAAATCAGATCCAACATCAAACATTTTCTTCTCTCCATACAGCACATACCACGCTATGTTACTAGCGTACTTCATTTCTCGTCACCAGACTGAAAATTCAATCAAAAATGCTTTAAGGATACCCCCAGGACATGTAAGTTTTAGGTTTAAGATATAATTTTTAAGTGTGGATATGTAGACTTTTTAAATATGAATAATTAGGTATATATTATATATAGTAAAAATAGACTATGCAACTATAACCATGCTGCTAAAATTCTATTAATAAGTTCGCACTTTGATGAATATAGCAAATAGAGCTATTATAATGCGGTGTTTACACCGAGAAAACAAAACAGAAACACGGTGTTTTTATGACAAAAAAGCAATAAACCCTATACGTTTTTAAATACGAAGTATTTTAAAGACACGATGTTTCTGTTTTGTTTTTTCGGTGTAAACACCGCATAAGAATCTACTGTTGAAGTATTAACTATTTTAAATGTTGCACCAAGTGCTTTTAAACAAAGTAAAACATAATATAATCAAAAAATACTTGAAGTAAGTAATCTATTGGAAATTCTTTAAAAAAAACCTGGTATAGTTTACAACTATATGACAAAATTAAATTAATAAGGTTTTTTCGGAACTTTAAAATAGATTAAAAATTCAAAAGAGTATAAACATTTACTTAAATTATTAACTATCAATTTTTCTGTAGGATAAAGTCGATGTTATGCAAGCATATCGCATTGAGAAATTCATTAGATCTATGCAACAATCTGGAAACAATACTTACGAGTTTAATTCAGCAAACAGAATTTATGTAAAACCAAACGCAGGTGTTAGACAATGCATGACTGAATTATTCACTGAAGAGATTGAAAAACTAGATTTTTCTGCAAATCCAGAACAATGTCGTACAACAATAAACAGTTGGGTAGAGTCAATAACAAAGAATCAAATAAAAAATTTATTGCCTCAAGGAACAATTGATGGTGCAACAAATTTAGTGCTTGTTAATGCTGCCTACTTTAAGGGAATGTGGGCATCACAGTTTAACCCAGAAGACACAACAAAAGCTGTGTTTTATACATCAGGAACTGAAAAGAGTTTTGTTGATATGATGAGGCAAGAAGGACAATTCAATCATGGTAAGATCATATTTAGTAATTTTTGAATAAGAGCTAATCCACACGGGGCGCACGTATGTCATCGATTTTTTTTCTGAAAATACATATAAAAAACATGTTTCCCAAAATTTTAGCCCCACCCATTTTTCGGCCGAATTACGATTCAAAACATTGAAATCGAGCGATATTAAACTTATTTCGATAGAAAATTATGAATGTCCCTTTTATTGGTTTCACTTGAAATCGGTTTCAGAGCCGAATATTTATATTATAAGTAATTTTTCAACAAATCCTTTTGTCGATGGCCATAAACTACTTTGGGTGATACATAAGTGTATTAAAAAATATACTTTTTGTTGATTTTTTCATATATTTAGAAAAGTAGTCAAGTTGTGTAGGTAATAAAAATTTTTGTTCAAAAATTACAAAATTTCATATTGCTTCTTTGAATATCTCAAAAACTACAAGATTTCTTAATATTTTAAAATATTATTAAATAGACAATACTATGCCCTAGTATTTGCCCTAGGGTTTTAGCTAATATCTAGTTCTGAGAAAATTTCGTGTTAAATAAAATACCCATAATATTTAACTGAATATCTATCTCCTATATATCAGGTCAGTCCATAAGTTCGTGCGTATTTTTTGGTTTTATATAAAATAATACGCACGAACTTATGGACTGACCTGATAGTTTCAGAGGTGTGCCCTGTTATTTAGACATTCTGTATATAAATATGAATAATATTTATCTATTTGATTTTGATTAAATATAAAATCACTAATATTAAACTAAATTTTACAGAGGTTTCTGAAAAACTGGGAGCCCACGTTTTAGAAATGCCTTATATTGGAAATGACATAAGTATGTTTGTTTTCTTACCTCCCTTCGCAACCACCAACAGTATAGATAATGTAATTGAAAGACTGAATGCAGACACTTTGAAAGAACTAGTTGCAGAAGGTGGTATGGTTGGAAAGAAAGTTGTAGTACATTTCCCTAAATTCACATTAGAACGATCGATGAAACTTATTCCGGTAAGTGTTTAATTTTTTTTAGGTTATGTTAGCATGTTTAGCGAATAAGTAGTGTTGCATGTGTGTGCTTATTTATTTTTTCTACAAATCGTCGTTTAAGTTCACTGTATAAAAGCCTTGTTTACACAAGCTTAGTGTTAATCATTAGTACTAACCACTTGCACTACTATCGGAACATGTAAACCTGATGAAGTATTAGTACTAAGAGTTAGTAAAGATGCGAGTGAGAGTTAAAAGAAGCGGATCCTATTTACTAATGACAAGTAGGCACTCCACCACATTCTCAACATACGTATCTGTCGGGTAACCAGGCGGCGCCATTTAACCGCTCTCGCAGTTTTCGAGTTACGTTTTCACATATTTCCGGCTCACCGTCCTTCTATGTACTTTAAATTTAACAGTATTTTAAGGAGCTCGAACAAATTCTAGCGCTAACTATATTATACAGACGAATAAAAAATAAGAAGAAATAGAATTCAATTAGTTCATCCAATTTACATGAAGAGAAACATTCTTTTATCCAGACTTGTCTAACCCGCGGCCCCCGAGCACTCTTCGTGCAGCCCGCAAGTGAAATATAAAAATCAGATTTTTTGTCATATAGAGTAGAAATATAAAGTATAGATACAGATATATAAATAATTAATAAAGTCAACAACGAAAAAAAAAGGTCTTCAAATTTATGTGCGACCCTTAACAAATTTTTCACTCTTTTGTTGCGCTCTGCGGCCCACAAAGCTCAAAAGGTTGGACACCTCTGGTTTTGAAGAACTTGGAGAAGACAATTTAATAAGTTTTTAAATTATTTTCGAATGAGAAAAGTTTTTGATGAGCTCCATCTTGAGACACATTTATGAGAGACTGCATCTAGCCCATATAAATTTTAGCTGTAACCGTACAGACGACATTATAATTGAGAGGAACAATAACAAACACAACAAATTAAGATTGGCAATAAATAATAATAAAAGCCGACACATGTGAAAACATTCATTGAATATTCCTTCCTTCCGACTATAGAGCCGGACACTGGCTAGATGATTCCGGCGGCCAGGCTCTGTAGTGGGAGACCCGGCAATATTCCGGCTACCGGCTAGTCGGCACCGGCGCGTGTGAAAACGCTCATATATATGACCGGTTAAACCCATAGGAGGGCACAGGCACAGTTAATCGAAAAGTTAACTTCGTTAATCGTTAATCCGTTAATAAAAAAGTTAACTTCGTTAACTGTTAAAGCGTTAAAATTCCGAAAAAGTAACGGAAGTTACAGTTAACCGAAAATTCGAAAATTTAAGGAAAGTTTAAGTTAATCGTTAAAAAGTTAACTATCCACAATGTTTGAAGATCTTTTTTTTTGCTTTTTCGGCAACTTTCTTATGTATTTTTCATATCAAACAACCATTGTAACGGACTAAGTTAACGGAAGTTGAATTTAACGGAAGTTAACAAAAGCGTTAACATTTTTTTTGAGTTAACTTAAAAGTTAATCCGTTAACCATTTTGTTAACTTCGTTAATTAACGATTAACGGATTAACGAGTTAATGCCCACCTATGGTTAAACCACAGCCGGGTATGTGTGAAATGGGTCTCAGCGTTCACTTGTCCCGGTGTGAACGACCAAGCCCGGAGGTAGTGCTTTGTAAAAAGTCTAGGGAGATACTTCTTTTTAGCAAATCACACTCCTACCTAGTGTGAACTTCTACTCTCACCTTAAAAGTGCTTAGTGTAACTGGTTAGCATTTGGCTCGTGTAAATAAGACTTAGATCAATTTTTAAAAACACATCTGGTGACGAAAAGCTGTTAATAACTGTTTAAGAGATAGAATTTAATAATATTTTATTAATTAAATGACTCAAAAATTTCTAACTTCATTAATAAAATGGTGAATGTATTGGTAAATAAATTGTAAACAAATAGTAATTTATAGGTAAGATTTTGCTTATGTAAAAAAATGTATAAAGCAGTATGTTTTTTTAACTTGTGTGTATGTTTTTTAACTAGCTGTTCTAACTTTTTCTGTGGCTAACTAACGTAAAAAGTTATGTTAATATAATATAAAAAGCTTAAGTATTTAATTAAGAATATAAGTCACACTGACGTTTAATTAAATATTAACATTAATAACAATTTGTAAGTTTTTGTACAAACATTGTTTGGTACTTGTTAAAGTTCTCCTGCAAACGGACATAGACTATAAGTGCATATATACATATGTATATTACATAAATTTGATTAAAGTGTGTATAGTTCAGTCTATATTTTAAACTTAATTAACCCCCGACTTCGGTCCTGGAAATTGGGCCGCAGATATTGTCCTAACCAAAGATAGTAGTATACAGAATGAGTTATCAGGTGGAAGCTACAAACATCCAAAGATTTTGCCTAAAATTAATTTTTATTTAATAATAATAATAATAATCTTTTTATTCTTTAAGTCGTTAATACATAGAATGAGTCAATAATTTAATATCTGGAAAGTAAAAATTTATTTTATTTAGTTTGAAGCATCCGTATTAAATTCTGTAATACTATTTTTACCATCGTATTTCTCGTAAACGGTTGGTCTTATGACAAATTAACAAAGTATATTTCTTTGTATTTTGTCGTGAATTATCTTATAAAAGTGCCAAATATCGGAATAAAGTAAGAACATAAAAATACTAGGTAAAAATCAAAGGGCCCACTAGCCCCATACATCCCTGGTCTAAATAATCATTGATTGATACTGGAAATCGATAATACGTATCTACCGTGTATCAAAATTTATAATTGTATCACAATGGAGTCTCCATATATTAAATTAAAACTAATTTTAGGTAAAATAGTTGGGGGTTTGTAGCTCCCTCATAAAGAGTTTCCGGGCAGATGTTTATATGACCTTTTTATATTTTCCTTGATCAACTGTTCAAGTTTGTTCCACCTGATATGACTCAACCTTATATAGTAATATCAGCATGTATAATGTATATACATACGAGTATAAGTATAGTTATGTTCATACCTGCAGGAGATAATTAACAAATACCCATTTTTAAACCCTTTCGTTACGTGCTTTTTTTTTAAACAAACATATTCTGATACGCTAAATATACAGTTGTACCGTACTGTGTTAGAAGTTAGAGTTTCGCGGAACATAGTTTGAAGTCCACTGCTTTATACGATAATAAAAGCTGTACACAAACAAAATTGAAATAAGAGCTTTTGAAAGAAGTTAAAAATCTACAATTAAGGGAGGTACTACTTTTACTTTGTAAGCGCAAAAACAAGAGTCAATTTCTCGAATTTTTTCAAAATTTATTAAAAAAACATTTCTTATACATTATTGAGACAAGTATTAAGGTATTCAAAATTTTGTTTTATTTATTATTTAAATACAAAATGGCGTCGCTGCAGCAATGAAATCCATTTTTATGGCGTCCCTGGCAGTACAATAGGTATATAGAAATTTATTATTTGGAACAAAAAACATAAAAGATTCTTCAAATATATGCTTAAATGAATTGAAGTGTTTAGGATTTTCTTGAAATATTGATTTAAAAAAAAACGTTTTGAACAAAAAACATAGTTTCGAGAAAAATATTATTTAAGTTCGAAAGCCGCATTCGAGCGTACTCGAATTATTCGCAAAACGGCGCTGACTTATTGACTTTTTGGACCCTTTAAAAATGTTCCCCCACATAAGAGCTTTTTGTACACCATTGAATAGTTAAAGAATCATTTAAACCAAAGTAGTATCCCCCCTTAATTGGATAAAAACCAAACCATATACATCAATTAAAGACACAAATACATCCAAACAACAGAAAAAGTTACGTTTTTGTTTTATGATGATAAACCACTAACAGTATTGTGTGATGACTTTCACTCTAGATTCTGCAAAACCTCGGTGTCGGTGACTTGTTCAGTCCGCTTGCGGACTTGACCGCTCTAACAGACAAACTTGGCTATTCACTTGGCTCTGCGAACCACAAAGCTAAGATCATTGTTGACGAGTCAGGCTCGATGGCCGCAGCCGCGAGTTCAATTTTGAATACGAGAATGGGTGTCGATGAGTACACACAATTCTTTTGCAATCACCCATTCGCATATGTCATATATGATAAACGTTTTAAGTCTATCTTGTTCATGGGTGTTTATCGTAATCCCAATTAATTAATGTTAACCATTATTTAGATTATTTAATTATAGCCCTTATAGTACTGATAAAAAAGAATTGAAATTTGATTATTAAACTTAAGAACACCATTATTATTTAGTTCTTTTTTTATTTATTAAATTTAATAATTTATAGGTAATATAGTAATTTATTGAGTAAACGACCTAAAAAATATAAAATACAAATATTGCAGTACAATCGAATTATTATTATGTTAAGTTATTTCTAAATGTAATTACCTACGTTAGTAGATATTTTATAATATATTTATATTTAATATATTTATTGTATCTAGGGATTAAGGTTGTATATAGAAGTTTTTAATTTATTTTATTTTGTGCATGATTTTTTGCATGCCACATAACTTTATTTATTGTAAATATAATTGTTATTGAAGTAATAATTAGTATTTTATTTTATCTAAAACCATTCTAACATTTTTCACAGATTAATCATTTTAATTAACCCATATTTATTAACGAGGAATACTTGTCATAATGGGCGTTGTAGTGTTATGAAGATTTATATTGAACTGATCACATTTTTATGAACTTTATGTACATACGTCAAGTGAACACATCAATAATGCCAGCAACACTCATTATGGTGCATGTAGCAATGCACGTGAATTATACAATAGTATGTCCATGGCCAACACTATTTTGAAAATTGTTATATAATACTCTTATATGTCGATATAAAACAAAAAATATATTTTTTAATTATCCTCCCGCAAATGATCATAGACTACAAGTATACCTATACACTATACACGCTCTGGGCCCCTATTCTCGAGTTCGTTCGACTTTTTCTCATTCGAGATTACTAAACTAAAACTAAAAGTCACTAACAATAAGTTACTTACTAGAATCTCGATTGTGTAAATTATACCGTATTCTCGAATCTCGATGTGACTTTTTTTCTAGAAATGTCGAATGAAAAATCTCGACTGCTCCTGGGCAAGCGAGATTTAAAATCTCGAACGTAAAACTCGAATCGACAAATATGTGTGAGCTCGAGAATAGGGGCCCTGATATTGTGTCAATGTGAGTAAAGTATATACTATTTAAATACTGTTTGTTGCGGCAGAAATTGAGTCTCCGTTTAAAACTAAAATAATACTTATATAGCTTTTCCCCTGTTGATTAGAGTTGACCTAAGGACAGTTGTTTTAGTATCGGTACATATATCGTCACTTGAGACGAAAAGTATCCTACCTCAAACTCTGGAGGAGTTACCACCTACCTCCAATTCTGACTGGGTAACCACCTACCTCTAATTTTGGCTGAATAACCACCCATCTCAAGCTGAAAATCTTCCTACTTCCTGAGAAAATTTTTGTTTCCCTTTGTAGTAGTAACTATAGTGTTAGTAAGTTAGTGTTATGGCACTATGGCACGTTCATTCACGCGTTTTAAGAATTTTTACTAAATATTATTTTTTGTATTCATTAAACATTTATTTTATAAATATAATAATAGAAATTTTATTTGTAAGTATGTATTGCAAATTAATGATATCACACATAGTTATAAATATTAGTAATATAATCGTCAAAACAATTAAGGAATTACAATTTTGCTACAAAAAATCACTACTTTTTAATTATTTTTTTTTATAAATTAATTTTATAAATTTTTTACACACATCTTAAAAACAAGATTTTTTTTATCTATGTGTTAAATTTAATCTCTAAATATCATTTTAAAGCTTCCGGCTTCAATTTAAAAAAAAATATTTAATCTTTGATTCTTCTCACAGAGCTATTTGACATTATTTTTTTTCACTTAAACTAAAAATACACCTTAACCACAAAATTTATGTCACTCGACACGTGTTTCGACTTCACAAGAAGTCCTCATCAGGAGCCTAACGATTCCAGACTGTCTGGAATCGTTAGGCTCCTGATGAGGACTTCTTGTGAAGTCGAAACACGTGTCGAGTGACATAAATTTTGTGGTTAAGGTGTATTTTTAGTTTAAGTGACTAAGAAACCACAGTTTCTCCGTTTTTCAAGTAATTATTTTTTTTGCTTAGTCTATAAATAAAATCTTAATACTATTAATATTTTCAAAAAATCTTTTGAAGATAGGTACTCTAATTACAGAATAGTACAATATAGAAAATGATAAATATACCTACTATTTTTTTAATTATATACTATTATTAGTACAGTAAAATTCGATTTTAATATGTATAGAATAAATGGAATAGATATACTTTTTGAAATGGCTTCAGAAATATACTTAATCTTTATGAAACCGAAGAGTCCCTAGTTGGGACTATCAATTATGGAACGTTAGCCTGCATTTTGATTTAAAGTGGGACGCGCAAAAGCGACTTAGCTAGTTCTGATTTTGAACACTTTACCGACATCGCGTTCTACAAGCTAATTTTATGAAAATCGGATAACAAAAGTTTCATAGAATATAACCAATAACCTTGCTAAAAAAATGTGACCCAAATTAAAGAAGAAATGAAAAAATTACCGACTATTCATTGTTAGGTACTTTTTGTAACTTACATATTATAAAAAATAGTGAAAATGTTAAATATTTTTCATAACCTTTTTACAATTCCTCAATAAGTTTAGAAAACATATTTGTTATTGCAAATTGGTAATTTAATAATCAGAACATACCGAAAAATTGATTTATCGAGTTGATAAAATTCCTAAAATTTCAAGAACTAAAGTTCAAAGTTGCAAACTCGCGGCGTAGCACCGGAACGGTAAAATATTTATAAAAAAAAGGAAATATTACACATTTAAAAAAATCTTTTTTGGCTTTCCTATAATTAGATGCAGCGTTATAACCAGACGAATACACAATTTTTAATAAAGGCCATTTATAAGAGCCTGAGTCATCAGAAATTTGAGGTCCATTAAAAATATTTTTTATTACAAAAAAATAATAAAACGTTTTAGGTTAGTTTACCATAATAATGTATGTGCCTTTTTTGCTCTTCAAAACTCAAAAAGTTTAACTACCATCTGTTCGAGCCCTCCCTATCCTCCCACCCTTCACCTCGGAGTTCTCAACAAAACGTGCCGACTAAATCGATATACCCCCTCCTCTCCTAAATAAAATCTTGGCTACGCCCATGGTAGAATATTAGAGTTTTTATAAAGATTTAACGGATTTCTTTATATTATAGGTTGTTGTTATTAGAGTTGTCATTATGAAAAAAAAATAAGTAGGGATTTTTGGAAAGTTAATCGTTTAAGTAAGTGAAATATTTAAAATATAAAAAACTCAATAAAACATATGTAAGAATGATATTGTAGATATTTTAATAGTCGTTCATAAAGTATACAAATTAATTAGGTCAGGTCTGTATTAAGGAAAATTTTGAAACATATTAATAAAACGAGTTATATTTTAGATGAAGAAAACTATAATATTAAAATGCAATTATTATAGGGGGTTGGAATGATTAGTAAAATCTTCTGAAATGGCTTTTGGAATACTTAACCTTTTAGCAATACGAGTATTTTAATCTTGTAATTGTTTTGATTAATTTGCAATATTTCTAAATACAATTTCTATTATTATAAAATTTATAAAATAAATTTTTAATGATTAAAAAAATATATAATAATTAGTAAAAATTCTTAAAACGCGTGAATGAATACGCCATACCAACACGGACTTATGTAACACCAGAGTTAATTTCGAAAACAAAAGTTTGTTCAGAAAATAGGATGTTTCAGCCAGACCTTGTAGGTGGTACTCAGTCAGAGCTGGAGGTAGGATACTTTTCGTCTCATGCAACGAAATACACTTACAGTCTATATTAATATTTTTTTGAGGATAATTTACAAGTAGGTATCTACCCCAAAACTGTAGAAATATGAAAATTAAAAAAAAAATGTCTTTGTTTTATTGTGCTTATAAAATAATAACTTTTAACAGTTTGCATGATTTTAACATAGGTAGATAAGTATACATAATAATATATAATAATCTAATTAATAATACATAGCTTGAATTAATACATAGGAGAAGGTAATTTGATGTTGTTGTTACTATTTGTAACATTAATTTTTATGTATGGAGTAAACAATTATATTTGAATACATATAGTATAATTTCACAAGTATCATTACTAACAAAACTTTGAAATAACTAGATCCTGCAAGGTTTGGGTGTTGGAGATTTATTCTCGCCTACAGCCGATCTCACTGGTTTGACTGACCAAAAGAATATTGACCTCGGTGATGCTATCCACGCTGCAAAAATTGAAGTCAGTGAGCAAGGAACCAAAGCTGCTGCAGCAACCGCTTTGTTCACGTTTAGATCTAGTAGACCGCTAGAACCAATAGAATTTAAATGTGACCACCCATTTGTGTATACAATTTATGATCGCCAAAGCCAATCTATTCTCTTCGCTGGTGTTTATAGAAAACCGTAATGTTGTAATGTTTCAAAATTGTCATTTTCCAAAACCTGTGTGTTTAATTATAAAAAATTATAATTTATTTTTATTCAATTATTTTTTATATTATTTTTAAAATGTTCAATATACGTAGATGTAAAGAGTTTAATAATGTAGGTTTTGGAAGAAGATGTATGAAAGAGCTCTGTATATAAGTAATAGATCAACGTATTTTTCACATGTTTTAATGATTGATGATGCACACGTTTTGCAATAATTGTTATTATATATAATATAAAATAATATAATATACGTATTATATTGAATAATTATATTTAATTTTTAATTTAAAGTAGTTACCTACCCTGTTAAAATAATTATATTATTATAACTTCATTCTAATTTTGTACAGTAAATATTTTTTTATCATTTTAGCGAATATTTTAATCAATTTTGACAATTCATATTCCTTTTAGGTTGATATTGAACGTTCATAACATTGACCAAATAATTAAATAAACAATGTTTTTAAATTGTAATATTAAATTAAATAAAAATTGTTATTAAAATACTTAAATTGAAGTCACTAAAGTAATTTTTGCTGTTGTTAGTATAAGTTAGGATTATATTTTTGTTTTATTAATTTACATATTTATGTGATAAATATTAAATTCCATAATTAAAATCACTATTTTTATCAAACATGAGTACAGTAAAATGCTATTTTAAATAGTTATTTTATTGGAGAAGCAGTTGTGAAACATAAATCTAATTGATTTTATTATAATGTCGATAAGTAATAAAAAAAACTAACAATTTACTCATATGTAAATTCACCAAAACCCTATTTTTTTACAAAAAAAAATCAAAATATTTTTAGTGCCTTATAAATACATACTACATACTATAATACATAATGGCGGATATCTGAAAAAGCGGTGGAGATGTACACAATAAAAATTTATTGTAGATATGTAAAAAAAGTTGATGTATAGGCGATTTCTAAAAAAAAAATAGATAGTTACTCTTTCCAGGACAGATTAATGGCTCCGAAGTCAATCCGACATATTTGCCACTGATTATACACAACACTGTACTGTAAATGCCAGGTTTTTAGCTAAAATTTGCATAGAAATTATAATGAAAGAATGATTATAAAATTTATAATATAAATTAATTAATATAGTATTAGATTAGATAGGTAAAAAAGCAATAATAGATATTATTAATTAACTATTGTGACAAGTAATTCAGACATGATATCTTTATATCGTTTATATCTTTCCTAATTTAACTACTTAGGTAACTGATGGATTTTTCTTGAGAAAGCGAACTAAGCGTCCGAGCCACGCTCTCGTAAAACAGTCAAGTGGTTAAAACAATTATGTAATATTGACAAAAAGTCAAAAAGTATATTCTCACAAGACTATGAAAGAAAACATAAAATACATAATATTGTGATAATAACTTAAAATATTATATTATTGTATAGCGGTACATGAGTGCAAACAGTAAAAATACAAATTTTGAACAAAAACATAAAAAAATCTATTAATTATTGCTATGATGATTTTATTTAATATCTGTGGAAAAACTAGTCACTACATAGGCTAACATAATTTCGACAGCAAAAAATAAAATAAAATAAAAATGGTTTACAAACTTTGTAATTTTCTTAGTTATTGTAAAAATATTGTTATGTGTTATTGTTTTAATGGAATATGTTAAAATAAATATTAATTTTTAAGATTTTTTTAACATCTTATCAGTATTTCTCAGCAACAGTTAATTAGCTCTTGGCTAACGCTAGGTGTAACCAAAACAGTGTAATTTGATCCTTTTTTTAATTTTTTTCTATATCAAAAATAGCGCCTGTAGAAGGCTTTAAATTAAAACAAATAAAAAAAATGTATACTAAGGCTGGTGGGGTATCAAAATGTAGATCTCAATCAGTAGAATTTCACCCTATTTTTTTTAAGTCAAATATAGCGCCAGCAAGTGGTTCCAAGCAGTAATTTAGTTTGCCCCCTCCCACAACTCGGTAAGTACATGCTCAAAAAATCTGAAAATAATTTGGTAATAGGGCTCTGGTGGGACTACCAACGACAAATATTAAAGTCAACAATATCAATTCAAATGGAGAAACAGGGAGGGGTGTAATAGATTTTTTTAATTTTTCATATCTAG
Source organism: Sialis lutaria (assembly GCA_949319165.1). Lineage (NCBI taxonomy): Eukaryota > Metazoa > Arthropoda > Insecta > Megaloptera > Sialidae > Sialis > Sialis lutaria. The sequence goes on along the minus strand of OX439231.1, from coordinate 17,617,188 downwards.
GCTTGCAGGGTGTTAAAATGTACATATATCTCAATTAGTAGAATATGATCCTTATATTTTTTTCCCACTCAAAAATAGTACTACGTACTTCGAAACCCTTATGCCTCATCACTCCATTGTAATGTCCTCTTGTCAATCAACGAACCTTAGTATGTGAGAATAGAATATTTTATTATATTTACGAGTATTATACTTATATTTTATAATAAAACCAATAATAAACTTTATAAATTTTATTAATTTTTATAAAAATTTACATATCTTTTTTTTAAATATAATAACTACACAACATTGACTTTCTACATTTTACAAAAGAATTACATAAATTGTCTGTATGATATCTAAGTTTTAAAACTAATAAACATTGATTCTCTTTAAATCATTCCAAAATGATACATCTTCCCAAAATAATCCAGAAACATTATTTCATATGAAAAAAGCTCTATTCATATTATTGATATATTTGTTTCTAAATATATCTGATAAAATACAATAGTGACATGACAATTATTAAGGTAGTTCACGTGCTACAGTACTATCAAAAGGTACGCTTATAATCCCATGTTAAAATATTGAAATAATTGCTACAGAGAATTTTTGATCAACTCTATACCCAAAGCCATCTATACAAACTATTACAAACACATCAACAAATAGAGCCACCAGCTGCGTGCACCTTCAAACAGATGCAATAACAATTCATCCTTTAGCTGCACATAATGTTGTCAAATTTATTCTATTCAGTCCGTCTTGTCGATTCTTTGTTAAAGTTTTATACTTATTAAAACTAGTATTAGGGCCATTTTCTTATTTTTATGACTAAATGCTTTGACAAATTTTGATAAAAAACTACTAAACAGCAAAGGGTATTTATTCTGATGTGGGAAAAAATTCAAAATGATTGACCATTTATACCATAAATATAATTGTATTTCAAATACAAAGTAGACAATCTTTTGATTTTTTTTATCACATCAAAAATAATAACCCTTTGTTGTTTGGTAGTTTTTTTTTTAAATCTACTGAAGTGTTGACTCATGAAAATTAAAACGACAAACATAATAAGTTGCAAACATAAAGACAATTTTCTCGAGTTTAAAACAGTCGATCTCTTAAATATTTCATGTTTGGATAGATATCATTGTTCTTTTTATCCACTTAATTTTTTTTATATTCTATCAAATTGATGTTTGAACGAGAACTACCTTAAATATAAAATATTTATTACTTATTATAATTGTAGATAGGTCAATTTGTTTATTGATGGCACTTTGATAGTATTAAATTATGATTTTTATTTTATCTCACCTGCATATAATAAAAAGAACCATCATAACATTAAAACAACATTTATATGGTATGCTATGAGGTTTAACTTGTTAATGCCTTGGAAATAAAATTATACATTTTATAGTTATATATTATATTTTTATTTGAATTTTTAAATATTATTGATATTTCTTCAATTACTTAAGTGTATAACAACTTTATAACTTATAATTTAATAAATAGCATCATAAAATTAAATTAAAAATATATTTTCTCTAGTAGTAATAGTACTATAATCATGTCACGATTGTATATAGAAAAATATGAAACTGGTATATTAAATCACAAAAGGGCAAATCCTCTACTAAACATACACATTTTACATGAAAAAAACTCATATAAAATATGTTTCCAGGACGTACATATTCCATATCAAAGAATCGTTGCATTTAATAACAATATATAACTGACTTTAATTATAAAACAAACTTATGTACTTTATAATAAAATTTAATCACATTTTTTATTTTAAATAAATGATTTTATTCATAATAAATCATTAAAACATTTATTGGACCTTTATGTTAATGATATTAAGGTAAGTCTATGTGTATAAATATTTCTAACAGTCAAATAAGTAGTTTCAATAGTACTTTTGATTTAGTGCCAATTCAATGTAGACATTTATAATTTATTAATATAAGCTCTAGAATATTAAATTTTATACAGTGGCAGAGCTAGGATTTTGTAACAATAGTTTTTTTTCCATCAAAAAGCATCAATATATTTTGATTTGCTTCATATCAATGATTTTAGAGATGAGAGATTAATACTGCAATTTTAAATGGATAACAATATGTAAACCAGATAAAAATTCAATAATATTTTTTTTAATATAACAAAAAAAGTGCTAAAGTAATAGTAAAAACATAAATTTTAATATAATATTAAATTACTATAATTTTTGAAAATGTTTTAAAAAACTATGTTATAGGTTAAATGAATGAATTCAGCCTTAAAAATCTTTTTAAATTGCATACCTATTATAAGATACATGATTAAATTTAAAATATCAATACTGTCATTAGACAGTCTATAAAGGTATGAATTTTACACACTAATTGTTTCATAGAATAGTATCAATTACCAACCACAAATAGAAGCAGGAATAAATAGCTGAGTGGTTATTTTGAAAAATATCCTATATTAAAAAAGTTTTTAAATAAATGTACTAGTATTAAAATTAATATTCTAGAGCGAGATGTATAAATGTAAATACATATAAATATATCAACATAAAATAATTTTTAATAATTTTTTTTATCAAGCCAAACATTAATCACTATAAACTTACCACCAATTTATTAAATTGATAAAATATATGTTTGTACAGTAGTGGATTTATAAATATTTTTAAAAATACAAAAATATTCGTTTTTGATTCGATTGGTACTCAATTGACTGTATAGCGAGGACTAATAAATTTTGCACATGCGGTTAGATGTACAAAACTGCATTCTTGCCTTTAGTATATTTTACTAGTGGATTGTGACCAATTTCTAATTTTTGTTTTGAGCTAGTTTATTTTTATTCAATGTTTTTTTATAGTATGAAATTATACTTTGCTTAGGGCCCTTAACGGTCATAACGCACAACTATAAATAACATAACAATATATATGGGTATGTAGTAAATATCACTCTTAAAAAATGTAAAAGGTTTGCCTTTTTTAGAAAATTATTCTAATATTCAAAACTGTTTAATATTGCTAAAATTATCCATTCACTATAGATGGGTTCCAAGGTAAAAAGCTAACTGCACCGGACTATGCATGTATACGATGTACAGAAATAAATATAGGCACATTTCTTTGTATGAAGTGGGTCATGATACAAAATATATACAGTAGAAACCGGTTATAACGTCATCGAGGGGACCGGTCATATTGGTCGTAAAAAGCGGATAGCCGTTATAACCGGTAAAAATGCAATTATATGGGATTCAGTTGGACTTTTATTTTGAGTCGTTAAAAGTGATACGTCGTATTAACCGATGTCGTTATAACCGGTTTCTACTGTATTACTATTGAGGGTCTCGTATTAAATATATTACTTTACTCTTTATATAATGAAAATGTCTTAACTTCAGTGTACTTCAATTTGGCATATCTTATTTGGCTCTTGTTATTTTTTCTGTTACATATTTAGATAACATGGATTTTTAAATGTTAATTTAACTAGTGAGATTCATGTATTTTAATATCTGATGTTTACTTTTTTACTATAATATAAAATATATATAACAGTTAGTATTGCATCCTCGCCATATCCAACGGATAGGGGTAGATGTGCGTGTCTGTCTGTTTATTATATGTTCTATGGTCTAAACCCTTGTCACATGCATAACTCATGAACTACCAAACCGATATTAATGAATCTTGGTTTTTGTTTATTGTTTGGGGTAGTATCCTAAAATTGTTATTTGTTTTTCAAAATATTTCAAGAATTGAAAATCGTATGTAATATTTAACAAATTTGTGTAGATAATTGAATTTTCTACAAGAAAGGACATAACAACTTTTGTAGTAAGATATTCCCTTCCTAAAACTCTAGTCATCGTCAATTGTTTCAATACACCTGTGTTTTGTTTGTCATTTAAATATTATCATTAGGGTTCCGTAGAAAACTAGGAACCCTTATAGTTTCTCCATGTCCGTCTGTCCGTCTTGTACAAATTTTGACATAATAAGATAAAATTTGGTATACAGAAATGATAACATTTTTGAAAACAAATTTTTTTTAGTCCCCCCTTCTATAAAATGAAAAGTTTTAAAAAAAAAATTCGCCTACCCATTGAGTGGGGTGTCGTTAGAAAGGTCTCCTAAAATACAACAAAAAATGTGTCACTATCAAAACCTTTTAATTTTAACCCTTCAATCACGATGTATTTGCTCTCCAAAGTCATCATAAAAACACCCCCCCCCCTTATTTTCTAAACTATCAATTCAAAAATTTGAAAAAATTCAAGAATGTAGATTTTAATTAGTACTTTCACTGAAAATTATAACGAAAATTGGCAAAAATATTTTGGATCCCCCTTCTATAGACTGAAAAGTGAACTCACATTTTTTTCCCACTTACTCCATTGAGTGGGGTGTCATTTGATAGGTCTGCTAAAATCCAATAAAAAATGTCAAATAACTTTTTGATTTCAACCCTTCAGTCACGATATATTAACTTTTTAATGTAGTTGTCAGAGCGCCCCCCCCCCCCCCACCATATTTTCTAAACTATCAATTTAAAAAATGTAAAAAAATTCAAGAATGCAGATTTTAATTAGTACTTTCACTGAAAATTATAACGAACATTGTCAAAAATATTTTTCGTAGACTGAAAACTGAACATATTTAATAATTAATAATAATTAAGCAAATATTAAGAAAACTTTAGATTTAATATTCTTTTAATAAAATTGTATACAAATGAAAAGGTACTTTATCAGAATACTTGATCAGTATTTATTAAAACACTTTGATAATTAACTCTCTTTGATGAATTTAGCATAAGGATGTACCATGCAGATGTCTTTTATATTTATTCATATATAATTTAAGATATTAATCTTATATGTGTGCAGACTCTTATAGTTAATGCTAATGCTGTACTGGCATCATTTCAATTGCGGTTTATATTATAAAAAATATATAAAATTACTTTTTGTTAATTCTTTACATAAAAAACATCTTCCAAGTAAATGCACAGTACTTCCTCGTGCTAAATTCACGGGAGGTAGTTAATTATCGAACAATTTTATTTAATAAAGATTGATAAAGTATTCACATGAACTGTCTGTAATTGGTTAACCATTTTCTCATTTTAAAATCACAAAATTTCTCGTATCTTCGATATGGCGAGGAAGTAAAACTGACCTCTAGTGAAAGTTATTCACAGAACTACCAAGCCTATATAGTGCTAATACATTTATCACTTGTTTATAATATTGTTATATTCAAGTTTGAAATAATAAAATATGATGGAAACTAGAATTCATAAAAAAAATCTTTCCAAATCTGTTATTTACAAAATCATATAATAGTGCATATTCAAAATGTATTTTTGTATCACAAAGATGGTACCAACTGTAAACAACTATTTTGACTAATATTCGAATAACTAAAAATTATTTAAATCTGTGTTTTCATTAAAAGATGAACTAAATGTTATTAATCAAAGAATGTTTTGGTTTAAATTGTATAAATTAATAATTAATTTTAAAAACTATGCGAACTTGGTGGACACGAAATTTAAATTAAGTAAAGTCAAAAGCAAAGTACAAAAAAAGTTTTGAAAATCAGTCTGTTTTGGGGGACCATAGAATATATAAAAAAATATTAATTTTCATTTGTCCCGACAATCCAAAACTAATATCTGATCACATTTTTTATTTTTTTTAAATTGCAAATCATAATTTTATCTAAACAAATATAGCCCAGTTCAGTATTAAAATGTAATTTAATAGAGATTATCTGTTGTATGTAGCTTTAATATTAAGGTAACTGCTTTCAATAACCATATTACACTAACAATGAGTAGTATTTCTATATACATTTTTAAAAAACCACTACTGTACAGTTACCAATGAAAATTATATTAAAAAACACTCGCACACAATTAAAATCTTGTTTTTTCTTTTTACAAGAGCAATTAATGATAATAATCATAATAACACAGTTTTAAACAAAATAATACATGTTCCATACTAATAATAAATCTTAATAGAGTTATTAATAAACAAATAGCAAAATAACAAAGTCAATCAACCATTGTATTTGTAATTGTAGTAATAATGTATAAAAAACTTAAATCTGTGTGCTGAATCTTGGACGAGGCAGGTCACCAAATACTGCATCGCCATGGACACTTTTAGCAAGCGCTTTAATACTGGCAGCAATATCTAACTGGTCATCAGGTGCCTATTCAATAAAAATAAATCAAAAATAAATAATCTTATGTGCAATTAAGTATTAAAAGCCAAAATTTACGTTTGTGTAAAATAAAATAATATATCATCGGCTTAAAGTGAAAGTGTGCTACGTTCAAAATTACAAATTTTACAGCAGAGCAAAAAAACCATCCTAAACTGTTTATATTCACATTTAAAGGAAAATGAAAATCCCGTTAAATTGTTTTGACATAAAATATGATTTCATATCCTAAAATAATAAAATGTTCTATAATAATAATAAAAAATTATCAAAAATTAGTTAAGTTATTTGATGTAAGCCCTTAACAATTTAAAAAACACAAATTGAAAATAAATATATTCCTTTTTTGCTTGATATCTTGAGTACCACAAGATTTATGATTTTATCATTTACTGTCTATCTTACTGTCTGACGTAAGGATCAAAAGAAAAATTAAAATTGGTCCATTAGATCCTGAGCATAGTGTAGTGTTCAAGAGTTAATAAAGATAATATACAACAGGTAATTTTTATATAACACTGGCCAATGTGGCATTTGTTTTAAATATTTTTGATGTTTAATACTTAACTTTGGTCTTTTAATTCAAAAATGATACTCATTTTTTACCATCACGTACATTTTTCTATCTAAAGTTTTTCATATTGTTTTGATGTAGTTAATACAAAATTTGTGAAACTTGGCCAATCTGTGGCCATTAAGGGGATCTTCTTTCTTAAATAAATCTTATTGCACAGATCTTTATTTTATGGTATGGGTCGGCTTGTTTTCAATTTGACTGTTATTATTAGATTAAATATACCTGCTTTGATTTATTATAATTTAATTTTAGACTACAATACCTCTTTAAGACATAATTAAATTAATTAGCTAGGTTATATTTACAAAACAATATGGACGTAGCAAGTAAAAAATATAATCTCTTATAATTTACCTCTTCAAAATACTCCACCTTTGATTTGAGAGCATTAAAATGAATAAATTAATTTAATTCAAGCATAAAATATAATTATTAAATATGAATTTACTGACCTGATCATCATCATCAATATCTACTATATCACGATTATAAGGCGACATAAAAGCAGGTACACTTATCGGCAAAGATTTTGCGACTGTATTTGACAGACTAGAATCATGAGGTTTGTAACGAGTTGATTGACTCCCACTATCTTGTTCTAAATAATCTGGAGAACAAAAATAAAATTATTTTCAAAATAATAAAACAATAATGAAGATATATTTAACCTTTAATCACCTAGGCATGGTTACAGATACCTTAACCCATTAACGCCGTGCGTGTTCATATGAACACACTTAACACGTGTCCCCAAAAGTTGTATTTGATCAATTGCTTCTTAGATAAAGACGTTTTTTTTTCTAAATTGAATGTTTATCAAAATTTAAAATTCCAGCATTAATGGGTTAAGCATTTTTGTATTCATTGTACCTATCTCAATAGGTATGTATAAGTACTAGATTTTTGAGCTATCATCTATTTTACAACCAGAAGCATTTCATAGTGGTTATGTGTTTATTTTTGTACTGTATATTTGTATATTTTTTTTGTAATTATATACATATAATAAGTTTTTATTTATCTTTCTTGGTTGTTAACTTAATATGTATATTGACTTTGGAGGATGTTATTAACTAGTGCAAAAGTAATCTTATTTTTGGGGAGTTATATATTTTTCAGAGGAATAGATTTGTTTTGATAAATCAATATATGTGAAATTCATGACAGGTTTTCGTAATTTTCATCTTTGTAATCAACATGGTTTTTAAAACGCATCCAGTTTGAGAATCAATCTACCTTTTAGAAAGAGGAGTGGAAAATGCTCTTATATTGAGCTGTCGGACGTTCTTAGATCAAGTGAACTATATATCGAATGCACTTGTCACGAGGTGAGTGTAATAAAATAACAGTTTGTTTCAGTTGTAAACCAAGCCCCTTTCAGATGTCAAAAATAAAAACATATATATTTATATACATTATATAGACAAGACGCTAGAAGGAAATGAGTGAAAATAATACGACAAGCAGCAATTATGTTCAAATTCGTATACCTGAGACTTTAAAGAATTGAAGAATGCAAGGTGCTAGTCGGTACCTTGGTCCAATTTTTTTAAATCAGGAAAAGGGCCTATAAAAAGGAAAAACTGTTTTTGAAATACAATTTTTTTGTATCATCTTTAGGCCTCTTTGTATAAAAAAGGTCCTTACACTGATAACTGTAACTCTAATCTTTTATTTGTTATAAATTTTTAAAAGTTCATGAAATCTTGAATTTAGGTATTTTCAATCAAGAAGATGTATATTTTAAAAACTAATGTTAACATACTTTATAATTTTTTTTATAATCTTCAAATGAATGTTAACAATATGGTATACTTCAATTTCAAGATTCTTAGCGGCAACCACCTTTAATTCAATTAACAATTAAGCGTGTTTCTCTAACGATTATCTGAATTTTATAAAAACATTATCTGATTTAATATTATTATTTACTGTTGTCTTTTCATTGTTACACTTGATCAATAATTTTAATAAATTCAGATAATCGTTACTCATACGATTCTGACGAAAAATATGTATAGTACCTTTTTGGTAGAGAATTAAACTATCTTTAATTTTGTAAATAACTGTTTTTGCTCAAGGGGGATAATGATGAGACATAGGAGTGTAAGTGGGAGAGCAATATGAACGCGCAGAGTAGAGAAACATGCTTAATTGTTAATTAAAATAAAGGTGGTTGCCGGTAAGAATCTTGAAATTGAAGTATACCATATTGTTAACATTCATTTGAAGATTATAAAAAAAATTATAAAGTATGTTAACATTAGTTTTAAAACATACATCTTCATGATTGAAAATACCAAAATTCAAGATTTCATGAGCTTTTAAAAATTTATAACAAATAAAGGAGTAGAGAAAAGGCCTAAAGACATTTTTTTCCTTTTGTAGGGTCTTTTCGCAATTAGAAAAGATCGGACCAAGGTATCAATTGGTACATTGCATTTTTCAGTTCTTTTAGGTCTCTGGTCTAAGAATCTAAACATAGTTGCCAGTTGTCATATTATTTCCACTCATTTCCTTCTAGTGCCTGGTCTGTGATTATTTTCTACCTCAGTTCTTGTTTCTTACCATCATTATCACTTTCTAATTCTGATTGTAATTTCTGTAAATTTTCTCCATCATCCATTCCATCAAAGTCAAATAAACCTTCGCAATCAAATGACGCACCTCTTATAGAATTTGAAAGTTTACTGATTGATTTTACAGTTGATGATGAAGAACGCTTCATTTGTGTTGAATTCTAAAATTAGCAAATATATAATAAAGCACCAAGTTTAAGCGGATGTTTTTTTTTAAAACTTACAGAATTTGAGTTAGTCTTTGGTTTACTAACAGGTTGTTTATTAATTTCGTTCACTTTCTTTTCTGATGTCTCCATAGAATATATATCAACGTTAGACGGTGGTGTTTCAATTCTATCTGTATTTACATAAGCTTTTTGCATACAGTTTGTATTATTGTATGTAGCTTGGTTTGATAATATTAATCTGAAAAAAATAAATTACTATTAATTAGATCGATAAAAATCATTTTTTTTTAAATAAAATTCTAATTTCAGTGTCAGTAATATTAAATATACCTAACAAGGGTACGATGATCTCTTCTTGCTTTTTCTCGATAATCGTCAAGTAATGCATATTGTTGTTCTGTATATTTTCGTACCCTTTCTTCTGTTGCTTGTGTTTCGGTTTTCACAGCCTGAGACAACTGATGTTGTAAGTTTGCTAGAGATGGATTCCCTCCTTCCATGGTTTTTCTTACAGAAAATATATCAGGTGTTTTATCTAAACAAAACAAAAGAATATTTTAAATATTAAAAATAAAAATATGTATTTTACACATATATTTTATAGAAAATGTATTCACTGCCTATTTTTTTTAATATTGCACAAATTTGCATCAAGCATTAAAATTACTGTTGATATTTTTGTCATATGCAGATACAGTGATTATTTTGTGTCAATTTTCCAGTGGCGATTTTTAGATAAAAAAGGAAACTCAATCTCTAGTGAACCGTATATATGATGTGATTACCTTATCATTCATATTTTGGTTTCATGTTACCAATTTTTTTATTCATACAGAATTAATACAGTACTGTATAACTTTTTAAATTGTGATTGGCAGTAAATGTGTCAAATAACAAGACAGTATCTGACTTATGTTAGTTAATTCAAATCGAAGAAGCCTTTTAGTAAATAAATATGGTAAGTTGAACAATTTTAAAAGAAATATTTTTAAAACATTCTACTCAAACACAATTTATTTGAATAAGGCAATTGCTATAAAATAAATTAATATTAAAATTGTTAATACAAAAACAGTAATTATGATCACTGTAATACAATCACATTTAATTATTTATTATATGTACGTATATAATTCATAATTCTCAATACATTCTTTGAAAACTTTACTCTACAAACTTAATAGCTCAGCTAAATAGTTAATAAAACAATGATAAGCAAATAAACAAGTATATTAAATGTATCAAAAAGAGTTTCTTTTCACTCTACTTGATTACTGATGATATAATATATATATTTTTTATCAGTGCAGTATCGAATTACTATAAACACATTAACATTTGTGTATTCTGTACAACAGAGTTTTTTCTTAAGTTATTTTAATGTATACAGTAAATATATAGACATTATTATTTGATCACTGAACATTACAATATATATTAATATAATTATAACCAGGGAGTTGAACCAAAAACCGGTTTCATAATAAAATTTTATCGAACCAGAACTGAACCTGAACTGAAATTATAAATTTGACTTTAAGCCAGAATAAGCACCAAACCAAAAAATTAAATTTATGTTATAATTATGTATATACAATTTTTCATTTATTTACCCATCTTGAATGTTAAGTTAAGAATTTATATTTACAAATTGGTGCGCCACTTTATGTAAGTACCTACCTACCCAATATATGTATAGTTTTAGGGTAAAATTGAGAAATTACAAAAAAATTATGTAAGGTCACTCACATCAAAACTTAACAAACATTTAAAAAGACAAATAAAATCAATTTTTATCAAATGTTGAATGTTTCTATATGATTTTTTTTAAACATGGACTATATTTGCAGTAAAAATAATAATAAAACCATCAACAAAAAATATACTCATTAATATTTATTTTCATCCTCCCTTGCCATTCCCTTCTTGAAAAAATGAAAAAAATTATAAAAAGTGATTATTAAAACCAATATTGTATGGTTTAGAAGAATTTAAATTAGTTACCAAAATAAAAATAAATAAAATGAACCTAAACAAAACTGTAACTTATTTTTTTACTGAACTACAACCAAACCGGTTCAAAAAATTGTACAAGTTCCACTCCCTGATTACATTAACTTCATATTAACTACTGATTATCAAATGTGTATCTTATTTTGTAGCTAGCGTGGTAGTAGTGTCTTGTATATATTAAATAAACTATAAACACACTATACCTGAATATAAATCAGCATCATAATCAGTATCGTTATGATTAACGACTATTCTAAAAGCTGCCGAATATTGATCACTTTTTCGGAGAGAAGTAACTTCATTGCAATTAACCTACAATATACATATAAAGCATAAGAATACTGTAATTATTTAAAATAAATATATAATAGCGTACCAATAGTTTGCAACTGATAAGAATATCAGATATATTCTGATCTTTCCTTAAAGCGTGAGTGAATATTCCACAATTCCAGCATTGATGGACTACCCAATCACCAACTACATAACTATGTACTAAAGAAGGCTGTTCATTAGAAACTGTCTCCAACAATATTTTTCCAATATCCTTAAAAAATAAATAAATCTTAAAATTTATCCCGAAATTAGACGTTCCCGCAAAAAATCAAACAGAACGCACTCTATAGTAACACAGGTAAATTACGATTGGGCTCTACCGAAATGATTTTTCTTTGTTCATATGCGATTTTAAAATGCAAATTTAACATATATTTAACATTTAGCTGAACTGCATATATACTTATTTCGACCCAGGAAACTTAAAAAAACACTTATAACATAAAACTAACGCATGTTAATTTGTATAACTTGTGTATACCTGTTTGAAAAAAGGCTCATTTTTTTCGGCATCCGAGAGTTGTAGTAATTTATGATCAACTTTCTCTATCTCACGATTTTTATTTGACGTCAACGATACATTTAAACATTTACAAAAGAACATTATGCAGAAATTATTATCACAAATTTATTTATTAGTACTAATAGCAAATATTTCAATTTTACACGATCTAACAACAGTAAACAGTTCACACTCCCGACGTGAATACAGGCACACACACATACATCAATTTGACATTGAAGATTCCTCAGCTGTTTAGTCTGACAGAACCGGATTTAGATTTTTTGCTAATTTTTAAATTAAATATGTATTTATTTGTGGTTTCAGGATTCAGAAAAAAATGTGACAAAAATATAGAAATGGTCAATACAATATTTTACAAGAAATGTTTTAGTAAATTTTTAAAATACCGAAATAATTTACTTTGAGCCAGATGTTTTTTCGATGTAGGTTTTACAACTGTCTGCCGTTGTGGTTGTTTTGAAGTACCCACTTAGAAAAAAATGGGTCTGGTCCACCAGCCGAGCTTTGTCTGAGTAAAACCTACACCGAAAATACATCTAGCTCTCATAATATATTAAATGTCTTTATATTCAATTTATATGTACAATAATGAACGTCTCTTTAAACTTGTTATTTAGTTACACTCAACATTCTGCTATACGACGCCATCGATAATTCAAAAATTTCACTATACGACGGCTAGAGGGGCACCCACCACCGTGCCAACTTTAACATTGATTGGTGAATTTAAACACGCAGAAATATAGCAGGAACTGTGGTATTATGGTGGGGATGGGGGAAGGACGTTGGTTAGAACTGTCAGCACATTGTATAACGGAGTGGTCGTGTAGTGGATGGTCGTGTACGAGAGTGCTGAGTGTATAATAAAGAAAGGCAATAAAATAAAATAAATAATCCATTTCACAACTCATATATTGACAAAAAGTACATGAAAAAACTAATAATAAATAAATGTTACCTTCGATTCATTTCAAAAGGATTAAAATTTCATATTAGTAACAAACTAGAAAAAAGCTTCTTATAACCTGTATTTAATTAAAGGAACATTACAAAATAAAAAAAAGATGTACTGTAATTTCTTGACTTTTTACATATTGGCAATAACAAATTAATATACAAACATTATAAAGAAATATTATTGCCACTTAAAAAAATTAAAGCACATCTTCACAAAAATTGTTACATTCATGTAATTTTTTACATCATTCCGAAACCTTTTGAATAGTTGATTGCTTTGACTAGTCTGTCGTATAGTTTTTCTTTTGAACTATATTCAGGTAAAAGAAGAACGTTGAAACATGTATGTGCTGTTGGTAAACGATCAGAATCTGGGCCATTTCTAGATATTACAAGTTTAAGTTTAGAGAAACCTCCGACTGGCACTCTATCAGAACCTGTTGTGAACTGCAAAAGTTTCCGCTGGTCTTCTATTGAAAATGCATGGACGATTGACCAAAACTGAACTATGATCGGTGTGTCTTTTGTGTAACCAGCATCATACAATGTAGCTTGTTCTAATTCATTTAAATCAAAATTCTAAAAACAAATAAATATAATAAAACAATTAATATTATAGTTTACAAGAACATAGTAGGAAAAGATTTTATTTCCTTTAAATGTATTTACCTTACTGCCGCAAACAAGCAACTCAATTTCCTCTGGACGGAATAAAAGTTGTAAAGGAGATTCATCAGTGACCATTTGAAAACCACGATGAAAAGCTCGATATTGTTTTTCAACAGATTTGTTTAACAAAAAGTCTGCATAAAGTTCAACAAATTCCTAAATAACAAATTAGCACCGATAAAACAATTGTTATTATAATATATGTGGTTAATACTCACATGTTTGTTACTTTGATTTACAGGTATTTGATCACCATTTTCTTTTAATTCATGAGTAATTACAGCACCAAATACATCCTGGTAACTAACTTTAAAAGTTTGCATGAATACTTCTTCAATATCCGATCCTTCATATTTAAGTAATTCTTCCAACCCTTTGTGTAAAACCTATATAAAATAAAAATAACAGTAATACACTCTTCAAAAAACTATATAAATGGTTGTACATACATTTAAATTAAAAAATAAGTTTTTTAGATGGGGAAAAATATAAATAAACATTTTATGTTAACAGAATCACTGCTTATTAAACTCAAATACTTGTGAGATAAATGTGATCACAAATCAATATTTTTTTTCTTCGTGAATTAGTAATACTAAATTTTGTACTAAATAATAATTTCCTCAAGTTATTTAAATGAGAAACGAGACCCTCCCTTGCAGCACCTCTTAAAATGAACTACAGGGTAATCCTTTATTTTAGATCATAAACTAACTTTTTTCATAACGAGAGTGAATTTTTTATTTGGTTGACACACCCTGCTGTATACACAGCAAATAAAACAATACTTACTGGATTTGAATCCTCTAAATCATGATAACATCCTTTCTTCCCCATTAGTTTTGAATAGACAACCATAGGGAAATTCACAGACAATATAATATTGTTATAAATGGCGAGACCTAATATAATACCAACTAAAGTAAACTGCGCATCACTTTCAAAGCTTGTAGGGTTAAACCAAACAGTGTGGCAGTCTTTTTGGTATGTAAACATACTATAGTCCGGATTAAACAATTCTTCAATAATGAGTTGAAAGAATTCTTTTGAAATACCACCTTCATCAACTCCTTGTTCACCAGCAAACTCAACTACTAACTGCTTTTTTAAATCACTGGGATTTTCCATGGCAATTACTTCCAACTAAAAATACAATGATTATTAAATTATCATTGAACTAAATACAGATGTTAAAAATTTTATCGGCAAACGATAAGTTAGTCAGCTTTCAACATATGTTTTTTCAATTTTAGTAACGTGGAGTGGCAGACAGTTCTAACTGTGCATTAATGTGTTATTGTATGTATATTAAAAGTGCGTGGTCTAGGAAGCCAAATTAAATGTAATATTTACTGCCAGTTAGAAATTCATTCAATGAAATCAAAAGATATGGCTAGCTAGATTTGATTTCATTGGATACATTTCTAACTTGCAGCAAATACTACCTGTGCGAACAGTACGTGTAACCGCAGTCTATATTTTTAATCCTTGAACACCACACTGTTACATTAAACTAGTCTGTTTGGAGAATATGCGTCATTCCTGAGCAGTTCAGATCAGAAGGTCTGGGTTGTGACGGAGAAAAATCATGTATTCATTATTCACTAAAAATTTCTCTACACAACGGCTTTAGTAAGTATGAAGAAGCTGAGTAAGAACATAGTCAAGTCAGTCATACACTCTTGGGTGTGCTGGAACTGGTTTTTAAAATGTTTGACATGTTTGACAGCACACCTTTGGTTACACTAACCCACTTGGGTAAACATTAGTTAAGGCTCCATAAGCCAAAAGTAAAGTTTAAGTTATTATTATAATTTAATATTTTTTTACATAATTTTTACAATCATTTGGTGAAAGTCAAATATCACTAAACTTCACCTCGTCAAATAATTATATATTTTGAAATAAATTATAACAATGTTTTTTTTTAAAGTTAAAATCAAGACCTTCCAAATTATTTATAATAAAACTCTCGTATATTCAAAAGTTATGATTTAAAAAAAAAAAAAAAAAACAAGTTGAAAAAAATGTTTCTTCTTTTTTTGCTTGATATCTTGAGATTCGTATAATTGATGATTTTTTCATTTATATACTCGTTTTCCTTACTGTCTGGTGTAATCATAAAAAAAAACACTTTAAAATTGGTTCATTACATCTCGAGATACAATTAATATAATATTGGGTTATGCTAACCCATGTGAGGTGAAATCGGGTGGTTTACATAGTTTGGTGTTCAAGAGTAAATTTTAGCTGCGCGGTATAAAATAAATATAATCTGAAACTTATTATTTTACAGTGACTGTAAAAATAGATATTATTATGAATTGTTTAAACAATGTATTAGAATTTTATTAATGTGATAGTTTCACTTACCTCTACAAGAGTATCATCAATAATATGATCTCTTCTAATTTTTAACTTCAAGTAAGGCATTGACATGTGACCAGCCATGTTCTGGAAAATACTTATTCGCCTTTCTGAGTACATCCGAATACGGTTGTCAAAGTAAAGTCCCATTGTTTTTGTCGCAGGTGTTAATATGAAAGCATGCTTCATAAAACTGAATTTTTCCGTACTTCCTGTGAACATACCTAATTTAAAAACATACATCTAAATTATTGATTTTAAAAACATTTCACTGTTTGTTATTTGTTAGAAAGATATAAAATACTATTACATGAGCCATTAATAAAAATATTATGATTTCTGTATTTGTTGGTTCTCTAACAAATAACACATACATTAAATATTTATATATAGTGTAGACACATGTAAGGCTAAATTGTTAATATTGTTCATCATTATTAAGGTATAATACTCTAAATTCTGTTTATTTTGTATTAAGACTAGCGGACCCACCCCAGCTTAATATTTCACCCCCCGTCACGTATGGAGAGTTGTAAATAGTTTCATTAGATCCGGCAGAAAATAAACATGGGAAAGGGGATTTTAGGAGAGAAAACAACCCCCTATCTCGCATAGAAGCCAAGATATTTACGATTTTTTTCCTTTTTGATTTACTATTATCATCACTGCTTATTCCTTATGTTATGACGTAGCAAAATATATTCTAAAACCTGGCCAAAGAACATATCTATGAATTAAAAAAAAAACACTTAAGTCAAATATGTTGTTCTCGAGTGATAAGTACACAAACAGACAGATGCTGCGTTTTATATTATAGATATGGATGATCGTCTAGGAACTTGAAGATGATATCCAATTACAAATTTCTTTAGAAGGCAATTTTAGGATATAAACAGGCAAATATTGCCCATAGTTACATTCCAAGATTGAAAAAATATAGATTTTCGCTCCACCATACTGCATACCCAAATATATTGTTCATTTAAATAATAAAAAAAATATTTGCTAAGTAAATGCACAGTGCATCCTCATGCTAAATTCACCAAAAGGGTATCAAACAGTTAAGTAACATTTGAAATGATAAAATAACATTTAAAACATCAAAATGACATTTTATATATATAAGGCTATGATCCATAATACACTGGTTTATGTTCCGATATACACTGTGAGTACTGGTCAGCGTTGCCAGTTACTGCTCTGTTACAGTATTCTAGCAACTTCAATGACATCATTGATTACCGCCATTTCCATACTTCGAATGCTGTTGCCAGACCTGGATTTAGAAATTTGCCACCTCTAGGAAGTTGCGAAAATCCCCCCCCCCCCCCCCAAAACTTCTTCAATGATGGAATAAGTTTGGTACAAAAAGTTTTTAAATCAATAAAAAAAAATATCGGTACTCCGAACACGTGATTCAAATTTGAAAGCAACTGACAGAAGCAGATTAACTAGATGTATTTGTTATATATATATATCAATATTATATAATCAAGAATAAGTGTAAATATGAATAGATTATTTTACCTTAATATAAAGGTACAGTATTTCCTAAATATTTTTTTTACTTAAAATTAAAACGTTAGAATGATTCAACTATTGACTGTAGATAAAATAGTACTTCTTTAGATTTTTGACCAGAAATCTATGTAAACGTACATTCCATTAAGTAAATACGGACCTGTACTCTCACCTTTGTAGTTTGCAAAATCTCTGTCCATTTCAACAACGTCACTGAGTGGTTCATTATAGAATTCAGAAAATGGAATCTCAGGTTTACGACAATCCAATATATTCAAGTTTAATTCTTTTGCTATAAAGAAAAACAACATTTGTAATTGTGTAATTAATAAATATTAAAACTAAAAATTGTTTTTATATTTAGAAAATATGTCTATTATTTGTAATCAAATTTGACATTCATACCTAAAGGATCCTCATATGGAGTTGGTTTTGAAAGCTTCATTGCATAAGCTCCTAATAAATTATCATCTACTGAAATTTGAACCTCTTCTTGTCTTAACTCTGGAGGATCTAATTTACCAGCCATAATATTAGCATAATAAACAACCTGTATAGAAAATATAATTATAATTTCATATTAAATAAAACGGCTAAGTGCATGTAGGGCAAGCACATGATAGAATTCTGTACCCATTCTCACTGACATTCTCTTCAAATGACATTTTCTACTACTTAATAATATGTATCAAGAGCTATTTTATGTTGAAAAAAGGTGTAATTTCTATAAAAGTGTACTTGTTCGTGTGACAATTTATAAAAAATGGTTATTCCTAGATTTTTCAACCTTTTTTACTATTATAATTTTCATTGAAAGTATTTATTAAAAGCTTTATTCTAGAATTTTTTCTGATTTTTTGTATCGATAGTTTAGAAATAAGAGGGAGGAGGGGCACTCTAGTAACCTCTCTTAAAATCAAAAGGTCCTAAAACATTTTTTGTTGCATTTTAGGGGACCTATCAAAAGAAACCCTACTAAATAAGGTAACTGGAAACAAAATTTTGTATGCTTTTCAGCCTATAAAAAAAATTATTTAAAAAAATCTCATTATTTTTGTTTTTGGGTCATCAATCTATCTACGTCCATATACCATGGAACCATAAGATTTTCTAGTTCTCTACAAAACTAATAGACAACGAAAGCATACGTATGCTTATCAAAAACATTTAAGGAATTTTTTATTTTCTAAAAAATTATGCAATATTCAAAAAGCTGTTACTCTGGTAAAAATCATCGTAATACAATTTTTCAAAAAAGAAATTAAAACTCTACTTTAAGATTCTTCAAAAAAAAATTTTTCAAATAAGTTACAGGCCAATAAAGGGTGAGCCGAATAATTTTTGAAAATTTACAATTTCTTTATAGTGATAAGGGGACATTACGATACATAGATGATGCATTTCAGTCACCTTTTGGGAGGTGAAACTAAAGGAAAAATAAAAATATACGTGTTCGAGCATTCAACCTCATGGGCATTATTAATAATGATATTCAATTTTGAAAATTGTTGTATTTCCTATATACTGTATTATATGGTCTAGTGGTTAATGTGCTAGCTAAGTAACATAGTGAACACTGGTTCGAAACTCGGTTTGGGAATAGTGAGTTATTTATGTTTTCAGCTAAGTTAATTAGGTTTCCAGTTGTAAAACCGACCATGTCACCTCTACTTATACTATATACTATTTTTTTTTTGATAAAATTGTGAAAAAAAATTGTAAATAAAAACAAGAATTTGAAGCTTACACTACAAGCTTTCAACTGGTGTAAAAGAAATTTAGAAAAGTATACTTAATTGTACAATAATTTGTTCAATTTATAGAGGCTTGTGAAATATCAATGATGGTTCTTACTGAAAACTTTAAAATTCAATGAAAATTTATAATTTTATTTATTTAAAAAAATGGTGTATTTCAAAGATAGCTGCAATTTATTTTATAATATTAAAAATTTAGAATTTTTTCGGCGCACTCTTTATTGGTCTATAACTTTTTAGATGCTAATAAAAAAAAATTGAGCAAATCCCTAAAATCCAAGGTTTATTTTACCATTTGTAAATATTCATTGTGATAATTTTTACCGGTATTTTTTTTTTACAGCTATTTGAATATTACACAATTTTTCAGGAAAATAAACAATTTCTTCAAATATTTTGACAATGAAAAAGTAAAGAAGTTATTACCTTCATTAATTTCGTGGCTGCTGTAATAACAGGTTCACTTTGAACATAATAATCTGCATGAAATTGTGTAACAATGACTTTTAATGTTATTAGTTGCTGCAAACTTCTGAGCAATGTTGAAAGTACTGGTTTTCCATCCGTAGACCATCGCCTTGCTAATGTTGCCTGTGCACTTACTGGGAGTTGAGAAACTATCTTACATAATGAGGGAAGCACAGTTTCTAAGTATTCACCGGTTCCTAAAAATATTAATAATTTCCTATCATATCAGATTTATCATTCAACAATTTTCTAGCTGTGTTGAATCGACTATTCAAGAAAAAGAGAGATCAACGAAAAATCAGAATTGGCACAGATTTGGAAGATCAAAATACCATGACATTACCCATAATGTCTATTTTCAACTTGCCTTATCTAAATAATGTTATAAACTACATAAGCCCATTTCTCAGAATTAAAACGTACGTTAATTACGGATCATTTTAATCTGCGAAACATTGATTTAGGTAATATGGAGATCTCAAGAGACAACAATATATTAGAGTTAAAATACGAAAATATAGGTAAGTGATGATGTCTGCTGTAAGGGTGAGAGGATGTGGGGTAGGATGGGGCTCCTATTAGAATAAACACATAGATGGGAGAACATCTAACAACAGTGTACATTAACCAATTTTTACCCTTAGCTGCTCCACTTCTCCAGAATAACATACCTGCCACACTGGGGTCACGTCGTACCCCAGACACTAAAATGCTAACTTCTCGTAAGCTATTGAGTATTTTAATTCAATAAAATTCCTCTACCATTTTCTAACGATATGGAATGCACTCCAATCGGTTATTTAAAAGATTATATAATATTTAATATATTTAAAAATTGAAAACCTTGTAAGGGTTAAAATACAGGCTGGCAAAGTTTCATGGAACTTTTAGTATTAATATAAAATTACTCACCAATAAATGGTATCTCACACAGAATCAACACTGCATTTACCATTTCATCAATTTGATCACATTTACTGCCATGCATTTGTAACAGCATTTGCATGTACGTTGTACTTGCCATTATTGATGTAACAAGACTTGATTCGAATATAGAATTTGGTATCGTGAATAATTCTATAAATGCTCTTCGTACCGATTCTAAATCAACAGTTGTCTTCATTTTTGTATCGCCTATGCCAATAGGAGATTCCTGTTCTGAAGGACAGCAACTATCCTCATCTTTCTCTGTTTCTCCTTCCATAATACGAACATCTTCTTTTTTTAATTTAGTTAAATCACCTATTAAAGAAATTAAATACAATGAATTAAAATCTCTAAAAGACATTAGAAGTTAAAAATTAAATTGATATACCTGGAGCTTTACTTAACATCGCCTCTATTGAAGAGCTAGGTTCAAGCGGCGGTGCTTTTTTAGGAAAACTTCTTGCTAAAATTTTGAGATCACTAAACACTCTAAGTAATGTTCGTAATAAAATTGTATAGTTTTCTTCTTTTTCATCACATTGTTCTATAATTTTTATTAAACCTTCTTCAGTGAGTGGCTCCGAGTAATTTGAATTTAAATTTATAGTTTCTGTAAAATCTGTGGCACAGCTTACGTCATTTTTACTGCTAGTCGCTATACTTGACAAATCATTATCTGAAAAATTTTTTTTATTTAAAATTGCAGGCTTATAACATAATATACATTTATTTCTGTATTTACACTGGTACCTTCCAATAACAAACTCTCGTGTTACAAAGCCCCCACACAACGAACGCGCAGAGCCTACCTACAACGAACGAAACGGGTTCTCCTTTACCCCTACTTCTGCGCCAAAAAGATGCACGCTTTTCAAAACACCGATGGCCGCGATTACGGCACAATGTTCTGCGCATACCATTCACACAAACACATTTACATATTCAACGGATGTCGAAAAGTAGAATACTCCTCTCGTGTTCATAGTACAAGGGTTCTTGGTTACCGAGCCGTATGTTATCGGGTATCAGTGTATGTCAATAATTGCACAGTACTCAAACAGTGGTGTATATGCTACCACCAATACATTGCAAATAACTGATGATTGTAAAACAAAATAAGATTTACTAGTTATATTTTGAAAATTCATGTATTACTAGTAGTATAGAAGCTGTCTGTAATCCCTATAATTCATGCACTTCTTGGATTCCACGTCATTTATCTTTTCATTCAAAACAAATTTTTAAAATTTGTAGTTTCTTACTGTATCTAACGATCAGTCGCTAGTTGGTCTAAAAGACCGACAAAAATCAGATTTGTATATATTTTTCTGCATAATAGAAAAAATCATTACATTGTATGCAATGTCACAATTTCAACTAGTCTTTAAAAACAATTATTTTAGTGCTAGCTCATATACAGTATTGTGCTGGTTGTTTCAAATTGTGACTTTGTAATAAAGTTGTTTTTTAAGAATAAAATATTTTGTTTGTCAATTTAAATTCATTAATATTGATCAAAATTTATATTTTTTATCTAAATTGCACCATCTAGAGCTGGGCGCATACGTAATTTTTGTTATAGATCATGTATTTTATTTTAAAATTTTATAAAAAAAACATTATGAACACGCATTCTCACGATTTAAATCGATTTAATTGTGCACTACAGGGGACACTCTTTTGATTTTATTCATATTGAATGGTTACTTTACTTTCACTCACAACGCTCACAGACTTTAAAAATTCATGGCCCATGCCCAGTATATTTTATTCAGTTCAAAATGACTGCAATGTGACCATTTCTGTAGAATTTAAATGTGTGACCAATCTCGGAATAAGAAGTTATTATAACCTCTCTTTGTCGAATCACAGAATATAATTTGCAAATGCAGTCGCATATGCATCACTGTTTGAGTACCGTTCAGTCACTGACTTTCAAGTTTTGCCTAAATTATTATTATAAGGTCACATTCAAGTATATGAAATCAAGTACATGTATAACCACACACTTAGTTTTTATAAATATCTTACATACAAAATATAGCCATACATGCATAGCCTCCTCTGATGTACTCATAACTATCAAACTAGTTAACTCACTAATGGTTAAAAAATTACAAAAATATTTATAAATAATAGATATTAATTTTCTAGTACCTGGAATAATACTTTTTTTAAAATTTTCTAAACCGCTATGTGATGTAATGTTTCTTGAAGCACTGCAAGAAGCATCTTCTTGAGTCCGTGCAACTTTGCTTGGTGCACGATCACATAATCGTGCTTCCTGAGAAAATAACTGTATTGCTTGTGCTGCAGCTTGATCTGGAGTTAAGTTTTTAACTTTTGTCTACAAATTAATTTAATATTATAAAATATTATGAACAATATATGTATATATTATATTTACTTCTACGCTAGAAGCACAATATTCATTATCACACTGAGGATTTCCACAGCCATCAATGAGCTGGTAAAAGTAACGTTCAATTCGTTTTTTTGCAGCAGCACGTTTCATACTATCGCATTCAGAATTCTTTTTGAATGAACCAGTTTCTTCTGTTGCGGATAGACTGCTTGAAGGTTCCAGAACACTTCTGTAAATTTTGTAAGAAATTTTACTTTTCAAAAATGATTTTGACAGTACATGACATTGAATTTTAACAATGTAAACATAACCTCAATAAGATATTTTACGTAACCTAGTTAATAATTAATATATAATTATAAATAATAACAGAGTTTTTACTTCTTAATGTAAATATTAATACTTTTTTTACCTAGAAGCGTCCTCCTGAGAATTACCCTCTTCTATTGGGTTCATAGAATATAATTAGATGTTCCTAATTACGCCTAAAATTTTACTAAAATAAATCATTTAATTTTTCAATTTAAATAAAATAACAGATTAGTTATATGTCGATGATTCACTATTACTTAAAACTTATTAAAACTCTGAATGGAAAATAATTCTGAAAAATGATCAATATTCACACTTCACCATAGTTCTATTTTTCCAGCGTTACTGAATATGTGGTTTTAGAACTTACTATTTAACAATGTTATTGATTGTAACTTGAATAATAGTTATAAAAACGTATACAAAACTCAAATTGCACCAAGCAAACTCATACTTTTAAATTTCTGTTTTGCTAAAATTTAAAAAAATAACCATAAAAATAAATTACGCTTAAAGATTTTTAAGACTTCTGTATTAGACAAAAAAAAAACAGAACAATGACAATAACCTTATAACCATAAAGAAAAACTACGAATTTTTTAAACGCATTTAAATATTATTAGCTACTGTATTTATATTTTCAATGACGTTTTCTCTTGGAAAAATTATATTCGATATCATATAGAATAAATAAAATGTATGATTAAATTATAACTGTAGGTACCGTAGGTACTATAATAAAATTGTTGTAGTCGAGTTACGTGATTTATGCACATACATAATTAATATGTTATAATTATATTATGATATAAATATATGTTATAATTATATTATGATATAAATATTATTGAAATAACTAGAAAAGCGAATGTGATCTGAAAAGATAAAAACCTGTAGGAATGATAAAAATCAACAAATAACAAAAGTATAGAAGAAATCATATTTTATTCAAGGCAAGATCGTTTTTCTTACAAATATTTATTTATATTGTTACGATCGATATGTACTGAATTTAGTAACTGTAAATATGTACTAAAAGCAACATATAAAAATATAGAAAAATAAAAGTACAAAAAAAATAAACGGTTGTAGAAAAAATTTTGAAAATAAAATGAAATAAATGTCCATTGGCATTAATATAGTAAAATGTTTAGATTGATTTCATTTTATTTTCAAGATTATAAAACTTTTATATCTCTGTTTTCTAAATTAACAAAATAGATATAAAAAAATATTTGTATAACAAAAAACACAAAACTTGATTCTGTTACAAATACATACAATTACAATAAAAATATATATTATAAGTTACACTAAGTCATAGTTGTTTTTAAAAAAAATATGGTATCAGATTTTCAAATATTTAATAATAAATAGCTGCTTCAAAATCACCACTTTTACTACTACAGTTATCTTTTAAACAAAATGCTTTATTCAATCTATTCTTCATAAACATTTCAGAACGTTCAATTAAAATAGTTCAAGGTTGATATTATAGATAATCATTTCCCTTGAAATACTATTTATAAAATTATTATAAATAGAAACAATCTTTCTATAAAAATGGTCACTTTAAAAAATAAAATATGCCAATATTAGTAAGATTAACCTATAAACATTTTAATAGGGTACAAATGACAAATTTTATTATTATACAATATCACATGCATACATATTAATAAAAATATGTAAAAAATAATCTAATCTGCTATAACAATGACTCTTAAAATATTTATATTAAAAAATGCAAATAACAAAGTGTATTCTTAAATAATTGTCAGCAATATAATAAATTTGAAAAAATGAGAGCGTTAATAATGTGTTGATATCAGTGCCGGATTTACCCTATGTGATGCCCTAAGCACTAATAATGTAAAGGCCCCCTTTTGTAAATTTGACGACCTTTTTTTTAGTCGTCAA
This sequence comes from Sialis lutaria, assembly GCA_949319165.1. Taxonomy (NCBI): domain Eukaryota; kingdom Metazoa; phylum Arthropoda; class Insecta; order Megaloptera; family Sialidae; genus Sialis; species Sialis lutaria. The sequence continues at coordinate 17,591,471 of OX439231.1, read as the reverse complement.
AATTCTGAAGACCTTTTTTTTTAAGTCGTCAAAATTCTGAAGACTTTTTTTTTAGTCATCGCCAAAACTTTCATTAACATTTCTCCCAATTAAATGCTATTTTACGTTGATGCCCTTTTATGGTGCCCCCTAAGGTCGGGTGCCCTAAGCAGTTGCTTCTTTTGCTTATTGGTAAATCCGGCACTGGTTGATATTTATTATATAAATAGAAATGAAAATAGTATTTCCAAATATTAAAGAAACAATTTTCACAAAACAATATAAATTAATTTAAGAATCATTGTCACTGCAAGTAACTTGTAAAAGACAATTTCGTACTTATTAGTTACGATTGCTTTTGTGGTATGCTTCAACTATACAATTGCATTGAATATACAAAATTGTTTAATAACTAAAATGTTAAATTATAATTGACTTTCCTAATATAAAAAAAAATACTATACACAATTTTTCAATAAATACTGTAAGTTAAAATAGCTGTTGAAAATATTTACAGCAACTTTATAATATTCACTATTTTTATATAAGAAAATATTAATATTTGTTATGAATTATTCTTAGTTATAAAGTCACTGTAAAAACACTAGCTGCTCGATTAAAAATAATTTCATCAATAAAAGTGATTACAATAAAATTGAATGTTAACTTAGTCGCTGTTATAAAATATTTCAATATTATTGTGATTAACAAAATATTTAGAATTTATTTTTCTTAAAATGAGGTTACTGAATATTTCTTAACATAATAATATGTATTGTCTATCATAAAAAAACGTTTAAATAAAAAATAGCAATTAAAAAACAGTCAGTCATAAAATATACACATTGTGTATAATTGTCACAAATATATACTAATCATTATATATCTATAATTTTTTAATATCAGTTCATTTTTATCGAGATGAACAAAAAAATAATAACATGTCCAATAAATTCAATTCGTTACTTGATAATTATTTACAACATTTACACATTACGATTACGTAAATTTTATTCACAAATTAACCTTAAAATTAAATGTAAAATGAATTGTATTGGACGTAGTAATATCCCAACATAAATGATTTTTTAAGTAATAATCCCTATAAAATGGTTTTCGTTTCTACACCGATTATTCAGTCAGCTTTTACTATTAATTGTAGTTATATTTTAGATCAAATAAAAAATCTTCAGAATTTTACCGAATATCAAAAGCCTTTTAAAGCATTTATTAATTTATTTTATTTTATCTGAAAATAATCTTCCCGTATTTTTATTTTGTTTTTGTCTCAAATATTTTGAGAGATGAATTTTTGTTATTTATTCAAATCTTTAATTATTCAGTCATTTGATAACTTTAATTGTACGAAATTAATTATACAAAAGTATAGTATCAAATCTTTTGTTTTTGACAATTTTGCACTTCAACTGATTTTTTCTATATGACAGTTGAGTTTTTTTTTATTCTCTCCATATTTTAATAAATAAAAAAATTTTAATTGTAAAAAAAAATTGTAGAAAAAATTATCGTCCCACGATTGGCTATGATTCTCAAAAAATATTTGAGGTTTAAATTTAAAAAAATACAGGCTTTTACAGATGCCTGATAATCATTGTAGAAAACTAAAATGATTCAAAAATCATATAATTGAGATATTACTGAAATATATTTCGTTTCAAATAGACGCGATATGACATTAAATAAAATTTCTTTTTCCGAATCTCACGAACACTTCAGGTTAATCAATAACCGTCAAGTAAAGTCTGTTGTGAGTTGCTGAGGCACTTGTCATCCTATATTTGAACACCTCGTGCGGAGTACACGACGTGAATTATCGGTTTGATGATGAACATTTTTCTCTTCGACTGGCGTAAACGTGTGTCAGACAGATGTTTGATGGATTGTAGGCATCCAGTTTAGTGGTTTCATTTCTGTTTCACATTCCGAATCCTCTATTTCACAAAGATTTGTTGATAGGTCACTATTACTTGCACAGCCTCCAAGTAAAGAATGTCGTTCATCTGAAAAGGTATACATTTTAATTGTACTAATTTTCTTGTGAAATAATAAATATTATATTATAATTCAAAGTATACAAAGACAAGGTAGTTTTACTTGGTCCTTGACCAATCAGCGGTCACTCAAAAATTGACATTACTAGGCGGATATATTCAAATGTTATAAATTTATTTATTCTTGTTTTCATATTTTTAGGGTTCCGTAGAAAACTAGGAACCCTTATAGTTTCTCCATGTCCGTCCGTCTTCAAAAATTTTGAGATAATAAGATGAAATTTGGTATACGGTCATAGATTAATGACTCAAAAACAGAAATGATAAGATTTTTGGAAAAAAAAAATTTTTGGGCCCCCTTTCCATAAAATGAAAAGTTTTAAAAAAAAAAAATATCACTTACCCCATTGAATGGGGTGTCGTTAGAAAGGTCTCCTATAATGCAACAAAAAATGTATCAGAACTTTTTGATTTTAACTCTTTAATCACGATGTATTTGCTCTCCAAAGTCGTTAAAAAAGCGTCCCCCCCCTATTTTCTAAACTATCAATTTAAAAAATCTGAAAAAATTCCAGAACGTAGCTTTTAATTAGTACTTTCACTGAAAATTATAACGAACATTGTCAAAAATATTTTGGACACCCCTTCTATAGACTGAAAAGTGAACTCTCATTTTTTCCCCACTTACCCCATTGAGTGGAGTGTCATTTAATAGGTCTCCTAAAATGCAATAAAAAATGTCAGATAACTTTTTGATTTCAACCCTTCAGTCACGAAATATTTGCTTTTTAATGTCGCTGTCAGAGCGTCCCCCCTCCTCTATTTTCTAAACTATCGATTCAAAAAATCTGAAAAAAATTCAGAATGTAGCTTTTAATTAGTACTTTCATTGAAAATTATAACGAACATTGTCAAAAATATTTTGGACCCCCCTATCATAGATTGAAAAGTTAACTCACATTTTTTTCATTTACCCCATTGAGTGGGGTGTCATTTGATAGGTCTCCTAAAATTCAATAATAAAAGCCAAATGACTTTTTGATTTTAACCCTTCGGCCACGAAAATTTTGAAAAAACTTTTTTTATAAATCGTAGTGAGAATGACTACAGAACCCTATCATGTGCGTGCCCAACACGTACTTGCCCGTTTTATTTTGATTATTTTACAATACATAAAATCACAGAAATACATATTTGATATTACAAAATCATAAAAAGCTGTCACCACGATACCATCCGGTTTATGTTTTGCCAACTTAAGAATAGTAAGGAAAGCTTTTCAAATATACCTAATTGTCTGTGGCAGCTTTTAATGATTTTGCAATGTTGAATTTGTACTTCTGGATTGAATGTATTGTTAAAATATCAAAAAATACAAAAACAATAATAAATAAAGGAATATTTTTGCAATTATACATTTATAACATTTAATTATGTCCATCTGGTGACGTCAATTCCCGCGCGACCGCTGATTGGTCAAGGACCAAGTCTTTATATACCTTGATTAAAATTAGATATACATACCAAGAGCAGTAATAACTGATCCAATGTCATCATCTCGTTTTCTTCTATTTCTACTACTTGGGAATCCATATGGTTCAACATCTTGATCTGATATAGCACTAGGACTATGCAACGGTGTATGTTCTCCAATTCCACCTTCTGTTTCACTAGGTATATTGTATCCATGACTTGGTAGATATGAATTAGGATGGCGTAAGTAACTGTCTGTAAAATTAAATTTGAATTTAATATGAGACATCTAAATATGGATAACAATATACAATTATGTTTGAATAATCTAATTAACATTTATCTAAAAACATTAATCTTTTTTATGAAATATACAAACAAAATAATATTTGTATTATTTTTTATAAATTCTACGCCGATAATATACAGAATGTTTTAGAGTAAATACTTCAGACATTTATCTATTTGAGATAATTATATTATACTAGCTGATTCCCGCAGGTTTGTCTGCATGGATTTTGAAACCCCCACCCCCATGGTATTTTTCCCGCCTGATCGAATATAACTAATTAGAACTCTTCATATGTGACAAAATGCTTTTTATATACAAAATCGTAAATATCTCGGCTCCTATACAAGATAAGGGGTTCTATTTCCCCCTAAAACCCTCACCTTCGTAGTATTTTTCTCACCGAATCAAATGAAACTAATTACAACCTTTCATGGGCAAAATATTAAATTTTTGTTGTTTTGCTCTTTCTTCATTATACAAAATCGTAAATATTACGGATGATAAATAATTTGATAGAAAAAAGTGTCATAAATAATGCTTTGTATGCGATATCTATATACTGAAAAAAATTTGTTATAAGCAATTAAGTGGCCCAAGTAAAACGAAACGGGCGCCGTTTTGGTCATTTAAAATAAGATTTTGAGAAAAAGCTCGAACACGTCGATTTTGCTTTCGAGGGGGACATCTTTTGGTATAAAATTTTTGCAAGAATCTTTTCAACTCTCAACGCTATGAGCGCAACCCTCAAAATTTTAAATAGCATGATAGGGCAAGTGATACCTCATTTGAAAGGTTTTTTCATTCTGAATACGGTGCTTTTTGGTTTTTTCAAATCTGTTTAGTTTTAGTCAAGTTATTGACATTTTGAATTCCATAAATGCAATGATTTTCTGATCAAAAAACAAATATTTACAACTAAAATTCAAAACAAAGTAGGTTTATTTTCTTATCAAATAATTCAAAAACATCCAATTTGGACATTTATTGAATTAATTAAAGTTTTGTATGTTGGTAAATTTTTTTTAATTTTTTAATTAATTCAATAAATGTCCTAATTGGATGTTTTTGAATTATTTGATAAGAAAATAAACCTACTTTGTTTTGAATTTTAGTTGTAAATATTTGTTTTTTTTGATCAGAAAATCATTGCATTTATGGAATTCAAAACGTCAATAACTTGACTAAAACTAAACAGATTTGAAAAAATCAAAAAGCACCGTATTCAGAATGAAAAAACCTTTCAAATGAGGTATCACTTGCCCTATCATGCTATTTAAAATTTTAAGAGTTGCGCTCATAGCGCTGAGGGTTGAAAAGATTCTTGCAAAAATTTTATACCAAAAGATGTCCCCCTCGAAAGCAAAATCGACGTGTTCGAGCTTTTTCTCAAAATCTTATTTTAAAAGACCAAAACCGCGCCCGTTTCGTTTTATTTGGGCCAGCCTGTATAACAAAGTATTAGTGGAGTAGGTTAATATATGATATTACTAATGTTTTTTGATGAACACGAAGACGACTTTCTATACTAAATAGAATAAAATCGGGCTCTATAGAGCATTGGATGCCCTAAACTCTAAAGTTTAAACAATGCTTTCAGTTTAACTTTAGATAATTTAAACTTGAACAATTATCATGTACTCAAGGTTGAAAAAAATTCATTGTTTTTTGTGCTCTATAGATTTCTAGCCAGATTTTATTTTATCTTCTCTGCTGTCATTGAAAATATGTGTAATTTGAAATTTCTATTAATTTTTTTTTTTGATAAATAGAACTTTGAATGCTTATAACTCAAAAAATTTCCACAATAAAACATTATTTAGGGCTTCTTTCTTGTATTAAAACTTATTTCAATTTTCTATTTTAATGAAAGATATTAATTAAATACAGTGGTCAAAATTTTACATTTTTGGTGCGGTTTCCAAACTCCATGTCGCTAAGTGATTTTTTCATGTGTTTTATATATAATGGTTATTAATGGTATATAATTTTGAAAAACACTAAATATTTTGTTCAAAATTATATCATCTCTCTATGATTTATACTAAAATTGACAGTTCCAGAGTTATTGTTCTTCAAATAACTGATTATAAGCAGCATTGGAAACCCCTAGAAAGTTATGCGAAGGAAAAAGGGGAGTTATCGTATTAGTCCAAACATCAAAATCTACCAATTTCTGGATATAAACGTACTCCAACTGGACTATAATTAATATTAATAGTACTATGCTGTACTATAATAGGTAGTAACTATAATATTATTATAATACAAATATAACGTACCTACTATTTAAAAAAAATGCTGACATCATATCTTTTAAATATAATGTCACAAAAGAAAATCAAAATAACCAAATAACATTTTTTCATAATTAAAATTTAATTCAAAATCAATATTAATTATTTTTTATTAATTGTATCATGGAACGGCCCGATAATTACTAATGGGGGTAGGAGGAGAGGGAGATTATCTCAGCACATCTATGAATGCCAGTATAATATTCCTATTACTAAAATATATTAATTTTTGCTATAAAAATATTAGAAGACATAAAATATAATTTTTACTAAGGGACCATCCATAAGTTACATCACACAAATGTCATAGTGTTTTCATCCTCCCTCTCAGTTTTGTGACAGGTTATCACATTCGTGTGACCCCCCTCTCTTGTTGTGATGTCACACAAGTTTCAAAACAATAAGTAGTTCAATCAAAATCAACGAAAAAAAAAATTATTTCATTTTCCTTGGCTTTTTATACGAAATTTTTTCGTATATTAATTATTATTTGTTTTCTTCTCTTTTTTGGCTTAACTAAGATTAAATATAGCCAGATAACTGGATGAACAAAACCTTCTCCTGACGTGGATGACACAGAAAGGGGTCATTTATTAATAAAAATGATTAGAAATTTTGACTTACGTTTCATGGTAAAAATTACTACGTAGCATTCTGTAATATTATAGCATGTTACATAGTAAATTTTACCATGTACGGTTGAAATTTTCTCAATAACACCGATCTCGAGTTATATTAATTTTTCCTCAAATTTTTGCTGTAAAAATTCATATAAGATTAACTGTTTTGATTTGACGTCACATAGCTTGTTACTCTCCCTTTCCCCTTGTCATACCACGTCACACTTTGTAGACCCTCTTCTTAATGTGTGACATAATTTATGGGCAACCCCTAAGAGAGGAGGAAATGTATTATATTGGTAAAAGTGCAAAATAAAATAAAAGTTATTATCTTTTTAAAATATAGCAGCAAATAAAGCAATTAATCATGCTTAGCAAAAAATATGCATGAAAAATATAAATAAAATTTGTTAATCACTCAAAAATCACTTTTTTGTATTAGTTAATTATTTTGAATCTTTTTAGGTTTTACTGTAGCAAATAAATATCATAATGTAAATAATAAAATAAAGGATTTTTTATAATTTCTAAAATTTTCTAGATATTAAAAAATCTAAAAAAGTAATAACCAACAGTAAAACAAAAATATTACTTAAAAATTAATTGTAATGCCCTGTATTATTTATTTTCTATTTTATGCTTAAAGTAAACACTACAAGTTCTAATTTTATCCTGTCCTAGTACATTATTTATAATAATATGCACTATCTATTTTCTACATATTTTATTATTTATAATCATTATGAAAAAAATTTAATTTAAATTATCTGTTACGATGGCTCCACATGACCTGTTAGCAAATGTTCATTATGAGCATTTGTTTTTCTTACAAACCTCGATGATACTTGCATTGACATATAGGTATAACATTTTTTGGTGAAATAACTTTATGATACCAAATGTTGGAAAAAACTGCTTTGCAAGTACAATGTAATAATTTTGTTATATACAAAAATTTGCTTCCCAAAGATTATTGACCATATAGTTGCAAAATTTGCTAAGTAAAATGCATGAAGTAAAACTTAATATGTGCATTAATAGCACTTAGCAAAAAAATTATACACTTGTGACATAGCAGATTCTTCATGCGCCATGATAATATATTAAAATTCAATGTACATACATCATGAAAACAATCATGTTCGAAGTGTGTATTGTATAGTGAACATTTACTATTAAGTGTGAAGCTGTCATTATATAAATGATTTCTTAATTCAGGTAATAAATTAAAGATATGTTTAAGAAGTATAATAATCACATTTAATCTTTAAAATATTATTTTAAATAATATTAGTATAAGTTACACAAAAATAAATGATTCAATTGAAGAATATGCCGGTACCAATGTCACAACTATCAAAATTAAAAAATCACATGTTAATGTGTTAGAATAGAGCAGAATGTGTTATATCTATTAGTCTATAGTCTTTATTCTGTGGTCTATAGTCAAGGTTAGTAAATAAACAGGTTGTACCATCGCTTTTGACCAATCAGCACCCGCGCGAAATTACGTCACACCGGGTGACATTCAAATGTAATAGAATAAAGTGGCTTGCAAATTTGTTATGATTGGGCACCCGAAATGACGTAGTCCCTCTCTACTTTCTTGATTTTGACAAGCTGATGGTACAACCTGTATATTTACTAACCTTGGTCTATAGTAACATGTAGGAATTTTTATTCGACAGAATTATTTAAAAAATAGTTTGTTCTAGCGGAGATTGAATCCCTGTTTTCAACCTAACAGAAACTAACTAAGCCGATTTTGCTCCAATAGATTGTCCTAACCAAGGACAATTAACGTGTATATTATTAGAACATCAATTTTATTTTGAATAACTATGTACGATTTTTTCATAATTGTGACCTCGGTACCAGCCTATTTTTTTATTTAGCCAAATAAATAAATATAAGATAATGAGATAAATATACTTCAATGAATACTTTTATATGTAATTATTTAAGAATTTTGTGACAACAAATAACCCTAATTTGTTACAAAAATTAGTGATTCAACAAATGTTATACTCACTTGTTTTCTTATTGATTAGTAAAGGCACTGTAATAATATAATAATTAAATTAAAACAATTGAAAGATGAAAAATATTACAGTGGATAAAATATAAAACAAAAATTCCAAATACAAAATGCAGGGAACATCGTGCTGTACTCACTATTAAAATATTGAAACGGTCTACTTTCGAGGAAATTACAATCCTCGGTCAGATATGTATTTGAAAACCTAGAATTATTTTTGTTGGTTATTATCCGAAAAATTACAATCAAAACAAGCAATGATAAATGTATTACCATTCTTATAAATTACATAGAACTAACTGTTTATTCATTTATCTTATATGTATACTATATTTTATTTATCTATTAAAAAATCAGAGAATAGTATAAATTAATGTATTCTATGTAATTTATATTTAATCTTTTTTTTAACGATTCTATAATTTTTAAAAGAATCCATTAAATTTAAATAATAGTTTGAGAAATTATCGTACAATATAATTAGGTATATATTTTATAAATATTTTAATCACTAACCTGTACTAAATCTATATTCTTCGTTGCCACTATCTAGGGAATTCAATGCTGTTTTCTCACTTTCAGTTATTCCTTCTGACTCTAATTCTTCATTCAATGTTTCAATATCTCTACCAGCATCTATTGCTCCTAATGCTATAAAAAAAATTTCAAGTAAAAAAAAAAAATATTGATTTATCTACAAAATATTTCAAATTTTATAAATTATTATTATTATTGATATTACAGTAGACTTTCGGTTTAACAGATATTGTTTTAATGTTGGTAATAAATTTTTGCATTACTGTAGTAATATAAATTTGTACTTACGTGGCGGAATTGGATGATATCTTGATTCGTTACTTTCGTTACTATGAAAACTAGATGAATCTGGAACTTCGCTACCTGGAACTTCCGTTATATCCGGTAACGGATTATGACTGTGACGAACCCAATCAGAACAATCCCAGTGATACCCACCAAGCATTCTAGGATCTTCTTCCATTGAGTGAGGAATTCCCAATCCACCATTTGGTAAACTCCTCCCTTTGTTTGTTAAATATCTTGATGGAGTATCACAAACTATTGGGCCAACTTGTTTCAAATCATTTTTAATTTTCACGTCTGTGAATGAAGCAAGATGCATTTGTTCTGCCCATTTTGGTTTATGTAATGAGTCACTGTCATGATTGACCATGCCACCATTTGAGTTGGTGTTTCTGTTTAAATTGCGGAGATAATCAGGTGGGACATTTTCAAGTTCATCACCTGAAAAATAAAAGTTATATTAAAACCCTTTACGTACTTACAGCACGAATCAACAGCACGACTATCGCATAAAATAATTTTAAAATTATACATATTGGCGATTTAGCCGTGTGATCACATGTGCAGCAACTTTTCCCCACAACAAATTGCAGCGATTCAATCGCAGTTGCCTATAGCCACTATGCGATTTTACCCCTGCTCCTCTCGCCCGTCATCAATAATTTTCGTTTTGTATTGTTTCAATTACGTGTACACACTATTGTGTTTTACAATAGCATGCCATAAGATTTAGTCGTGCTGCTGAATTACCAGTATGAAAGGAGTCTAATTATAATTTATATAAACTGTCTAATAATTAATAGTATTGCTGATAAATCCCTTATGTTGTAATTCAAATAAAGTAAATGAAACTTGCCTGCAGATCCATAACTTCTTAATGTATCTAAATTATTTAATCCTACAGCTGCGGTACAATTATAAATAGGTTCATTATTTGTACTCGGGGTGTATGAAGCCGGTCTAGGTGGGCAAATCGGTGGATCACGTTGATTTACTTCTAAATTACTTAACTTTGAACCACGTTTAAGTTCTACTAATTCGTGCGGTCTTGTTGAGTTTAGAATAGGTTTTTCACGTGTCTCATTAATAATGTTATTTGCATGTTGTTGGTGTTTTTTAACATAACATTTTCGACAACCGATGCAAATTAAAACAAAAATTGTTATTATAATAATGCTTCCAACTATAATTATTAATTCCAAATTGTAATTTGTTATTAACCGAGTTGAGAAGAGTGTGTTACCACAATGGAGACCTAAAACAATAAGTTATATATCATTTTCTAAATCACTTTACCACTTTTATTACAATAATTTAGTTCTAATTCATTTTATAAGTACATACCCGTCATATTTGGAGGACAAATACACTTGTATGTTCCTGGTTTGTTGATACAAGTTCCACCATTTTGACAAGGAGATGTTTCACATTCATTCAAATCATGTTCGCAATGGTCACCGACCCACGATCGACATTTGCAAAGGGGACCCGTATCTCCTTCCTCACAAGCACCTCCATGTAAACAGGGATTTGGTGTACAATAGTAACCATATTCACAACGTTTTCCTGTTAAACGTGGAATGCACTCGCAAACGTAGTCATGTCCTGTAATAAAATTTATAACCGTACATTATATTCTTTTCAATTCTATAGTTATACTAGCTGAATCGGCCACGCGTTGCTGTGGCTAACGTTTTTGTCATATTACATTGTTGTAAAGTATTTAAAGGGGGGGGGGGGTCGCCCCCCCCCATTTCCCAAAGGAGGCTTTACAGTCCCCCACCACCACCACCGTAAAAAAAAATGGGAACTCTCTTTAAAAAAAGGGAGGGGGGCTTTGCCCCCCCCCATTTCCCATAGGAGGCGTCCTATGTTTCAAGTTGGATCAAACTGCACACGGTGTACAAATTTGATTAAAATCGGTTAAGTAGTTTAGGAGTCCATAGCGGAGGAACATGTGACACGTAATTTATATATATTAAGATGAGTACGAATATTGAAATATTTAAAAATTAATTTTTATTTAAAAAGTACTGACCACTCGGTGTAACACTGCATCGACCACCATACAAGCAAGGAGAAGATGCACAAGGATCTGTGTCAATTTCACATAAAGAACCTTTAAATCGTCCGTGACATTGACAATCAAAACCTCCTTTATGGTTTTCACGACACGTGCCTCCGTTTTGACAAGGTTGTGATCCACAAGCACCCGGTGGTTTAAGAACACTTGAAGCATCGCAACTGAATTCTACATTAGCAAACCGTTTTAATACTGCGACTGAACTAGCACCTGATTTGTGTAATGGAACTGAAACTCGAGCTATTCTAACATCGTCCATGCATCCAGAATATCCATGTTGAATATCTTCAAAACCTAAAATATAAATAGTATGATATGATGTTTTTATGTAAATATAATTTTTTTCTAAAACTTGTTTGTTGAATAGTTAATTAACAAAAGTAAATATAAAACAAACCTAATATCGTTGGGTGTTGTCTAACTTCTGCTCCAAAATATAAATCGTTATCTTGAAGATTCAAAACATCACTAATGCCAGGAACAGAACCATGTGCTATATGTGTTCCATCAACTGTAAGTCGTGCACTACTTCCATCTCTTTCTAGTTTAATTTCATGCCAGTGTCCATCAGATACAAACAAGGTTGAAACTCGTACCACACCTTCTCCATTTCCAAGTTCAAATTTATATTGCACAGCACCATTTGAAATTTCGAGTACATTATAATCGACTATTCCAGCAGCATACATTAGCGTTCCTGTAGGTTGCAGTGTTCTTATTCGTACACTAAACATGAATTTATCTCCAACATTATGTACTTCATATTGTGCATAACTTTTACCACCGAACGAAACAGGATTCCTTGGAACATAACAGCTTTCATCATGACATTTGGATATATCAATATCGCATACACTGCCAGCAAAACCTTCAGGACACTGACATGTATAACCTTGAAGAGAAGCATCAGGAATGCATGTTTTGAAAACAGGACATGGCTCTCTTGCACAGTCGTTAACTATTGTGTCACATCTATCACCTCCGTATCCTTCTTTACACTCACACTCGATTTTATGTTCATGTACTGGTGAAACAAAACTCGTAACATCTGTTGCAGTTGGAATGCTTTCAGAAGCTTCGAGAACTATCCGATCCCTGCATTCGCCATTTACACAATATGAATTGGTACATTTCATTCTAACAATCTCTTCCACAATAAGTTTTGTTGATTCTTCCAGTTCTTCTAAATTATCATTTAAAGCTTTTCGTATAACATCTGAAGAATAAAATCCATTACCGTACTGTATTGCAGGTTTTCTAACTGTAAAGAGTACATCAAGATCATTTTTGATTTGTCTTATTGGCCGTGTTTTATTTGTATATAAACTTCTAATATGTCTTCGTCCAAGACTAGATTCTTCTTTTGAAGGTTGCACACTTATTATAATAATATCTTTTAGTCTAGAATTCATAGCATTGCGTATAGTACGAATAAATCCTTTCCGATAACTCAAAATGAAATCATGGGGAGTGACTTCTCTAAATCGTATAACAACAGCATTTTCTAGCATTTCATCTGTTATGATTTCGACAAAAACTTTTACAACACCATGTGCATAGAATTTACCATCTGTAACGGAAATGTTCAAACGATAATCCCCAACATCGAGTCTTGGAAAAGCTCTAAGAGTGCCATCAGTTCTATCAATTTGGAATAAATCTGTCAATGGATAAGGAATTCCAATTGTTGGTGAAATAGAATATGTCAAGGTATCGTATTTATCTTGGTCTGTTGCATGAACTTTACCAATAATACCTCCAGGATATTCATCCATATAAGAATTTATCGATATTTCCAGTGGTGTAATTACAGGTGGATATCTTGATTCTTCTATCACTTTTACATAAACAATCGTATCTGAATATAATGGTGGTGTGCCATTATCAAATACCCGAACATATAGTAAATAACTGCTTTTTAATTTGTGATTAAAACGTCCAGCAGTTCTCAAGACTCCATCTTGTTCAATACGGAAAACACCGCCTTCATTTCCGGAAGTGAAATCATAAGTGTAAGGAGCCCCATTAGGTGTTGCATCTAAATCTGTTACTACAAATGTCATTATTGGGTGTCCAAGTTGTTTGTCCTCCTGAAAATTAATGTAAAAATAGAATAATTGAATTTTTACAAAACACTAATCAAATTATTTTTATTTCTACCTGGACAACAGCTGTATAATTTGGTTGAGAAAACTGTGGAGAATTATCATTAGCATCAGATATTTCTATGTTTACATCAATATTATTAGTTAGCTGTGGTAATCCATTGTCTTTAGCATGAACTTCTAATACATAACTTGATATCGACTCTCTATCAAGAAAATTAGCAACAGAAATATAACCGGAATCTGGATCTATGGTGAACTGTGACTGGCGATCACCTCGTGTGATTGAATAAGTAATTCGACCATTATCTCCACTATCTAAGTCAGTCGCCATGACCTAAGAGAATAAATGTTATGTATATTAATATGTAAATGAATTGTAATATAATGAGGATAGATGATAATTACCTGTAAAATTTTATCACCGATTTGAGCATCCTCTCTTATTGTAGCACTGTATGATCCTTGTGAAAAAACTGGTATATTATCATTGCTGTCAATAATTGTAATATTAACTGTTGCTAAATTACTCAATGGTGGTTGTCCACCATCAACTGCTTGAATTGTTAAGAAATAATCTTTAGCTCGTTCATAGTCCAACATTTCCGATACTCTAACAATACCCGTTGTATTATCAATGATAAATTTTTTATGTTCGTTCCCTCCTACGATGGAATAATACACCTCTGCATTGATTCCTGTGTCTTTTGATGTTGCTAAAACTCTAACGACTTCTGTGCCAACAGATGCAATTTCAGGTATTTTGGCAAAATAATATTTCGATGCAAACTCTGGTGGATTATCATTTATATCTTGAACATTTACAACAAGTGTTGTCACAGAAGAAAGTTTAGGAGTTCCTTGATCCATAGCCTGAACAGTCAAGTTATATACAGCACGTGCTTCACGATCTAAAGGTTTAGCAAGTGTAACAATACCACTATCCGTAGCCATCCGGAAATGATCTTTGGCAGAATCAATAAAGGAATATTTTATTTTTCGATTGATTCCTACAAGATATCAAATTTATACTCAAATTTCAAAATAAAATTTTATTATTTCAATATTACATACCTATATCCGCATCAGTAGCATGTATCTTTGTGACTAATGTTCCGACTTCTACATCTTCAGGTAAAGCAACTGAATAGTGCCTTGATGAAAACATAGGGGCATTATCATTCAGATCAGATATTACAATTTCAACATGTGATGAACATTCCCAGTTTGAATGTTCTCTATCCTGTACATGAGCTATCAATGAGTATTTTGACTGTGTTTCTCTGTCTAATCCTCTAGCTGTTTTAAGTAAACCAGTTTTAGAGTCAAGATTAAATTTGTCCGCACCATTACCAGTTAAATAATAACGTAGTTTAGATTGTCCATCATCATCAACATCTGTTGCTAGAATACTTAATATGTAAGTGCCAGCACGAGTCCCTTCAGAAAGTATTTGACGGTAACGGTAACGCAGACAATATGGTGGATTATCTAGAATAAAAATACAATTTTTTTATATATGCACTTATTATTTATAAATTTTATATGAAACTCTTACCATTAGCATCTAATATTTCAATAGAAACTTTGGTCATTGCAGTAAATAATCCATCAGTAGCAATAACTTCAAGATAATATTTTGATATAGTTTCACGATCTAGAGACTTGGCAACAAAAACTTCACCTGTTTTTCTTATTTGGAACTGTGAACTTGGATCTCCACTTGTGATGTAATAATCAACAGTTGTATTCAAATCAGTATCAGCATCTGTCGTACTGAGTTGGACCACAACAGTACCTGAATAAAAGTATAATAAAATAGTAATTAAATGTTATATTTGCACACTAAGATCAGTATGATATAAATTTGTTCTACCTGGTAAGGCATCTTCATTTACAGCAGCTTCATAAATACTATTTTTAAAGACTGGTGGACTATCGTTGTAATCTTTTATCTTCACAATAACAGTTGTGCGAGCAGAATGTTTGGGAGAACCACTATCGGTAGCTATTATTTGGAAACGATACTCATTTTTAGTTTCTTTGTCAAGTTTAACAAGTGTACTGATCCAGCCTGTGTAAGCGTTGACTGCAAATACATCTGCTGCATCACCATTTTCTGAATTGAGAGAATATCTAACTTCTCCGTTACTGCCTTTATCTTCATCGTGAGCGATTACTGAAATAAAAAAAAAAACATATAAAAAAATATTGATTCAAGTTATACTAAAGTTAGTTATTATCTTAAATATCTGGTTTAATTTTTGAATGTTGATTATTATATATAAAATATTGTGTATTATATTTACCTCTTAAAATATCTGTTCCTTCGTCGATATTCTCAGCAATGCTAATAACATACGGACTACTTTCAAATTGAGGTGCATGGTCATTTTCATCTAAAACTTGTAATCTGACTTCAGTCAAAGCAGTTAGAGGTGGACTACCATCTGTTTCAGCAACTATTCCAATAACATGCGAATCTTGAATTTCAAAATCTAATGGACGAGCAAAAGTCAACTGGCCTTGAGAGTCTATTGCAAATTCAGGATTTTCTTCTGAACCAGATATTATGCGGTAAATAACTGATACATTTGTTACCATTTTTAAGCGCGTTATAATGGTGCCTGAAGTAAAAAAGTGGTTAATACTACGTACCATTATTTTTAAAAAGCTTTAAATATCTCATCTTACCAGTTGGTGAGTTTTCAGAAAAGAAAAATTTCTCATCCTTTCGTTCAAATATAGGAGGGGTATCTTTAGGTGCCATAATTAGTACATTTACCGGAACATCGGAATGAAGTGAAGGTGATCCACTATCGGCAGCTCGAACAAAAAATTGAAATGTTTGACTCTCTGAAATGTTAAATAAATATTTAATCATTGTATTTAAAAAAAATTACTAAAATACATACCCCAAGGCTGCGCATTTTTAAGTAAAAATATTCCTCCAGATGTTGGATTGATTGAGAACAATTCAGTAACACCAGAATTTTGTTTCTCATAAATTGAATACTTCACAGCCGCAGAGATTCCCGAATCATCATCTTTAGCTCGTACCTATAAAATTAATAGGTAGTGTTCATTGAAATAAATATTTGAAGTAGTGAATCAATTGAAATAAAAAAAAGTGATACAAAAGGAATATAAAATAATTACTACTGTAATTTTCATTGTAAAAATTAAATATTAAAATTATGAACTTATATCTTACCGACAAAAATGGACTAGCCACAGAATGATTGCTGTGAATACTGGCTTTGTATTCTCGTAAATAAAACAGTGGAGTGCTGTCATTTTCATCAAGAACTTCAACACGCACCGTCATGAAGCCTGATCTACCTCCACCGTCTGTTGCCATAATTGGAATTTCGTAAGTGTGTTGGTGTTCCCTGTCCAATTTAATCTAAAAAAATTAATGAATATATATTTTTTAGTAAAGATTAATTGAAAATAATTCTAATTTTTTACCTTTGTAGTTATTTGACCTGAATATTTGTCAATACTGAAATATTCATTAAGTAATTCGGAATGAATAGAATAAGTCAGTGCTCCAAATTCACCAAAATCCGCATCTGTTGCTTTCAACTAAAATAATATATTTAAGTAAACCTTTTGTTTTTGGAATTGTGTATATTTAAATTTACTTACTGAAGCAACTAAATGTCCTCTTGGTTGATTTTCAAGCACACGTACATCAAGTAAAATATGTGAAAATACTGGTGAATGTAAATTTGCTGGTAAAAGTTCTACTTTTAGTCGAGTGAAGCTTGTGTAGACACCATCGGAAACTGATACGTTCAATACTGTGTTACGTTGTTCACCAAAGTTAGCCAGATTTAAAAGGGTCACGATTCCTTAAAAATTAATATGTACATACGTAAATATATATTTGATAAATTATCATTAGTTATGTTATATGGCATAACATAAAATAATTACTTTTGTATTATATGACTGAAGTATATATTTATGTTTGAGCAGATAGAAAAAACAACAACGTTTTATGAAATATAAATATACCTGTGTCACTATCAATCGAAAATGTTTGATGTTCATTTCCAGCAACAATGGAATATTTGAGACGTCCTTGATCAACTATATCTGGATCACTTGCAGATAAAACAGTAACAAATTGTCCTCTACCAGCGTGTACTGATAATCCACAACTATATGATGGTAACTCGAATTTCGGAGGATTATCGTTCATATCAAGTACTAAAAATATATTGAAATATGAACACCTAACCTATCTAAAAACATTATATTAATTTAAATACCTGAAAGCCAAACATGTGCTGTGCTTGATAAACTTGGTATTCCTTGGTCGGTTGCGACAACAATAAAATGATGAGTGCTTGCTAGTTCGTGATCAAGTGATTGTTTAAGATAAATAGTGCCATCTGTTGAATCAATATAGAAGTATTCACTTGAATTGCTTCTGTCATTTTGTATGGAATATTGGACTTTAGCATTAATTCCTGTAAATAAAGTATAATTGAATTTAACCCTAGACGGCTACTGTTAGTCATTTTGACTAACACAGCCAACATTTGTTGCTCTATCTTTCTAACAAGTTAATGTATCACGTTGATTCCTCGTGTCAACTCAGTCACGGCAATTAATTTGAGGGGACAACTGCTGTATCACGTAGGTAATTGTCACCATTATTTAGTAAAAAAAAAATATAGTTTTTGTTTTGTTCCTTCTACAAAGATTTTTAAAATCTTTCATTAGGATCTGTAGAACAAGATTGATTTATATAACTTAATAAAAATTTTTTACAAAAACTGCATTTTTCATTTATATTCTTCTAAAATATAGTTACAAAAAAAGTCAAAACAAATTAAATATAATAATTACATGTATAATTAACGAGGATAATAACTGATGTAAATCGAATTGACTAATGAAAAACCTCTGCGTGGATAAAATATGACTAGACTTCTAGGGTTAACAAGCATTGATTTCATATTTTTATGAATTAATAATTTACCTGTATCATTGTCTCTAGTCGAAACTTTCAATACAATCGTACCAAACGGTGCTGCTTCAGAAACAGAAATATTATAACTATCGACTAAAAATTCAGGCGGACAGTCATTTACATCTTGAACTAAAACTGAAACTGGAACTTCTGCATAAACTCCTGATACAGAATCAGTTGCACGAACCGTTAATTCATATTGCTGTCGTTGTTCGTAGTCCAATTCATCAACGACCGAAATAACACCTACAGAATTTGATTAGATTTTATAGAAAATCAAAGCAACCAAAACAAAATTAAATGATTTATACATGTATGAAAGTATTAAAAATTATTATTTTATTATTATTATTATTAAGTTATAAAATTGTAATGTAAACTGAGATTTAAACTAAAATCATTTCATTTTGATTATTATTACATTTAATGTTTCAATTTCAAAGAGCATCCTCTGAAAACGTCCTCTGCATATGCAAAGAGTAAGAAATATTAGTTGTAATAACAACCAAAATTTAAAAATGTTGCTTAGAATCAGAAGCCAATTTTTTGTTGTATTGTCTTTAATTGTAAAATATGCAGCTAGCTGTATAAATCATAGAATTTTATTGTGAATTGTGTAATATTTACAATGTGCAAAATCCCACAAAGCTTAAAAACATTAGCTTATTTACAGTTTTTGTCAAAACATTTTTATCAATATTAAATATTGATTTCAAATTAAAAAATATATAATCTGACATGCGAAAATTAACCCTTTGATTGTATAGAGAACAAAAAAGTTTTCTTTCGCTCAGAATCCAAAGCTATAAAATTGAATTTATCAAGTTGAAGCCTTAATGAACCATATGAATGTGTGGTATAAATTAACACTTTTTTATTTAGCTCTGGCCTATGTAATTTGGAGGTAATAAACCATATTAATAAATTAATATTAATATTAATAAAGTCTGTTTCATCATTTAAGTCTGCAGTAGTTGCCAGGGGATTT
This sequence comes from Sialis lutaria, assembly GCA_949319165.1. Classification (NCBI taxonomy): domain Eukaryota; kingdom Metazoa; phylum Arthropoda; class Insecta; order Megaloptera; family Sialidae; genus Sialis; species Sialis lutaria. The sequence continues at coordinate 17,571,778 of OX439231.1, read as the reverse complement.
GACAGTAGGATTCACGATTCATGCCGTCAAATTACCAAGCAACCACTACAGACTTAAAAATCATTCGTATTATTAAAAAATGTATCATAATTTTTTTTATTAGAGTAAAGAAATGTATTTTAAATGATCAGATTGATGAACTGATTGTCACGGGAGGGAAGAGACCAGACTTGCTAAGGCCGGCTCTGTATAGTTGATTTGGATCCATAGTCTCACCGTATCGGTGCGGCCATACCGTTCAAAGGGTTAAAATAAATAATTTTTTGTATGAGTAGTTATTTACATTATTACATTTTTTTACATAATTTAAAAAAACATTATTTAATTGAATAAATTCATGCCAGTTTTTAGTATACAATGAACAAATAAAATAAATTTAACTAATTAAAAAATAATTATATCCTAAAATACCACAAATGTTCATAGTTGCAAAATGCATTTTATATTTTTAATAAAACATGTAAGGATAATCATCTGATGTGTATAAATTGTCATCAATTAAAATAAATAATAAATATATAGTTTTCTTTAAATTAAATGACAGTAAGTTTATGTATCATGCATTTTGAAAATGATATATAATAATAATATAGTAAAAATAATTTATTAAGTATACATATAATTAAAAAAAGTGCATAAAATAAGCATGCGCAAAAGTGACCCAGCAAGCTTAAAAAAGCCAAATATATCAAGTATACTCACAGGGCCCATTGTTATTGTCAGGGGCTGTGAAAATAGTAAACAGCATTTTAATGACTAGCTTAGACAGAATTTAATATCTATATTAAATCTATGTATCTATATACTTATATTTAAAAGGTTAAAATTTCATTTAATAACATAAAAAAATAACTAAAATAATATGTAATATTCCTTGACTCATTATTTACTCAAAATAGTAATCTATATTAATATATTAATTTGAGATGAATTATTTATATTTATTGTAAAATCTTGTATGTATATTAATCAGAGACGGCCTGGAAAATTGAATAGTGTAGCCAGTGCAAAGTTTGAATCTAATTTTACAGTTTAGTGGGTTGGGTACCCACTTGGTCTCAATAAGTAGAAGATGATATTTGAAAAAATGGTTTAGAGGAGGTGCAAGTTTATTTATGATATAATTCTGTTATTCTAGGCATATATTTGAAGGGAGAGCAAGATCTTTCTAAGTGCGCATCCAATGCAGTAGCACTACCTCTTTGTTAGCTCTGATAATAATAACTAGACATTTGGATTCATTTATTTATGTATGTAAAATAATTATTAAATTAAAGACTGATTTATATTTTTAAACATGAGTTTTGTATGAAATATAAATTATGAATGAAACGTCGGAACATAATTTTGTTGTATGTTGAGAAATGCCTGTATGACATAAATTTTTGCATTTTTGTATAAATATAAATATTTACAATAAACTTATAAGAACCATTTAATGAAACTTTAACCTTTTTAAAAAAATAATTTGGTAATGTGTTATAAGATTTATTTGAGTTATACTTTTAAAAATAAAAATCTGTATGGAAAACACAGCACCTATTAAAAAATTTATGAATAATTATCATTATAATAATCATTAAAAATAAATAGTTCATGCAAATAAATAAAAAGCTTCTATGTTATAAATTTTAAATTATATTTTCCATTACCAAAGTGATAAATTCAAAAAAATATCTTTAATAATAAAAATTATTTATTATTTATTTGAGTTCTGTTAATTAAATGGGGGATTGTAAATAAAAACAGAAATAATAGAAAACCATTACCATTTCTTAAAGGATATGAAAATAAATAATAAAAAGCTTTCAACTAAAATTTTTGCTTTTGTTTACTTACCTAGCAATTAAAACATAAAGAAACTAAATATTCTATACAGTAATTTAGCATTACTTTTAGTTAAATAGTAAATAAAAATAAGCATTATAAAATACCTGTGTTAAAGTCTAATGCAAATTCTTCTAATTCATTTCCTTTGACTATACTGTAAATAAGTTTGCGTCCGAGAGGTGAATCAGCTTCAACTGATACAGCTAAAGTTGAATGTAACTCAATGCTTTCTGGCACAGTTTCTGAATAAAATTGTTTCTTGAAAACGGGCATAGACCTATCAATAACTTTTATATGAACTGTGACTTCAGTTGAACAAGGTGTTAAACCTACAATATTGATAATAATAAGTTACTGTTATTATATCAAATAAAAGATAATAAAGAAAACGTACCTCCATCAAAAGCTGCAATCAACAATATATATTCCCTGTTATGACCTTCAAGATTTTGTTTCAGTTCAATTTCTCCAGTTTTTTTAGCAACTTTAAATAATTCTCCAGGACCTCTAATCAGTTCATATCTGACTTCACCATTTTCAAAACTGTCCATATCAATAGCATGAACTTTATAAATCACATTACCTTTTTGGTCATCTACAGAAACTACAGCATAATAAGGTAAATTTACAAACATCGGGCAGTTATCATTAACATCTAAAATTGTAACGTTAACAACAACATGAGCTACTCGAGGTCTGTCTCTCTCAGGAGTCTCGCTTCTTGCTTCAACAACAAGTTCATAGTTATCTTTAACTTCACGGTCAAAACGTACACCTGTTGTTCTAATTGCACCTGATGTTTTACCAATTTCAAACATATCTGTTGGATTTAAAATATTGAATTCTACATGCTCATCTAACGTAGTTCCTAATACATTAACAACACAGACTGTAGTGATTTTTGTTGAATTTTCCAGAATAGAACCTTCGTAAACATTCTTTTGAAAAACAAGACCTGAGTTTTCAGATTTTTCAACTTTAATATTGATATATGTGATACTGGAGAACTTTCCGTCAGAAACTCTGACGTGTAATTTATATCTTGTTTTAATATGTTCTGTATCAACAACAGTGATTATACCATTTTCTGAATTAATAGTAAATATTTTATCCCTGTTTCCATCTATGATATCGTATCGTAACGTTGTAAGTTCAGGACTATCTAAATCAGTTGCATTTACTTGTATAACAGCTACATCTTCATATGTTGGTAATAATAAAGTGACATTATAATCACTTTGTACAAATTTTGGTGCACAGTCATTTACATCACTAACTGATATTTCAACACGAGCAGTCGTTTCAGATGACATTTGAGGCTTACCACGATCAGAAACCTACAAATTAAGATTAAGATTAAACCACAATTATAAAAATCATATTATGAGACAAGTGAAAAAAGAAAAGCATACCTTTACATGAAAGATAAATCGATTATGTGTTTCATAATCCAATGGCCTAACTGTTGATATCGCTCCTGTATTATTGTTTACATTAAAATATTTTTTAGCTATACCTTCAACGATATCGAATTTCAATAAAGCATTTTTGCCTGCATCAGCATCAAATGCTTTGATGACTAACGGTGTACTATCTTTTGTTAAAACAAGTTGACCAATATTAGCAGCTTCTGAGATATTTCCTTCATAAACTGACTGAAGAAAAATAGGAGCATTGTCATTGCGATCTAAGATATTGATAATAACACTGCATGTTGAACTAGCACCCGCCTGTAAAAGAAATTTTATTTTAATATTAAAGGAACCTCCTCAATTTAATATTTATAATTTCAGTTTAAATTTACCAAACCTGATACTATAAATGTATATACATAAAGTCTAATTTAACTTACCATATTAGTAGCTGCGACAGTTAGGTTATAAAATTTAGTTGTTTCATAATCTAATTTTCTTTGTGTGACAATCACACCAGTACTTGGGCTTACAACAAAAGCATCATTTATATTACCATCTATAATTTCATATTGCAGTGATGATGTACTTCTTGCTGATAAATGAATAACGTATGTTCCTAAAGGCTGATCTTCATAAATCTGTAAAATATAAAAATAATTTAGTATTTGAAAATAACAAGAATAATGTTATACAAACCTCTGCAGCTGATTCTAGTTTAAGGAATTTTGGAGGTGCATTATCAGCCATAGTAAGTAATATATGAGCAGGTAATGAAGTTGAAAGTGGTGGAGTTCCATGGTCGGTAGCTTTAATTTGTAAAGTATACTCTCCTGATATTGATAAGTCTAATTCTCTTGCAACTGTTATCAGACCCAGTGATGGGTCGATACTAAATACATTTCCGATATTTCCTACAAAATAATAAAATGTTTAAAATCAATATGTTTGCATTGTTTTGTAAGTAAATCTGTATAATGCTTTGTGCAATGAAAATATTTTGGATTTTTTAGCCTACACATTGTTTTACAGATAAGAATTTATTTAGCAGTAGTCAGCAACGTGTGGCAATTTACATTATATATTGCGTAATTTTACTTCCATGTTTTTTTTACGTTAAAATCTTAAAAAAGGAATAATGTTTATAGCAGGTGTAGTTTCAAAAATAGCTTATCACTAAAAAAGTTTGCTGACCTTTGTTTAGGTTACCTACATGATAACTGATTTACGATAGGCCCATAAAAATTTACGTTTAATATTTTCTAATAAAAATGTATGAAAGTGAAAAGGAGAATCGATGGTAGTTGGGAAGTTGATGTATATGTAAATAAACCATCGTCATTGTTCTTATGGTGGGGATGTACGATCTATCAGAGAAATTCAATATTACCTGATGTAATAGAATATGTAATTTTGGCATTGTCACCCTTATCACGATCAATTGCATAAGCTCTAAGAACCGCACTTCCTACTGCAGCAGTTTCAAATACTTTTCCTTCTAAAATAGGTGCTGAAAATTGGGGAGCATGATCATTGTAGTCATGGACATAAATGGAGACTCTTGCAAAATTTCTTTGAGCTGGTGTGCCTCCATCCCGAACCATTATAGTTAAGAGATGCTCATTGATTGTTTCCCTGAAAATTTAAATTATTTATTTTGTTCAGTCAATTCAAAATCAGATAGATATATTTATATCTCACCTATCTAAGCTTTTAACAAGTGTTAAAGACCCAGTTAATGAATCTAATCTAAAATCCTCCAAAGAACTTGGATGTCTCGCAGAATGTAAAGTATAAAATAGTTTTCCGTGAGCATCAGCATCAGTCGCTTGGAGTTTTAAAATTTCTTTCCCTTCAGAAACAGCTTCAGATATTTCAACTCGATATAAGGGTTCAGTAAACTGTGGTCTATGATCATTTATATCTATGACTGATACAAATAAATATGTGTATACAACATGCACCGTATCAGTAATACTGATCGTAATGTTGTATTCCGATTGAACCTCACGGTCAAGTCGCCGAGCTAATAGAATGTTGCCATTATCTTTGCCAATATAAAATTCATCACGACTGTCTCCATCTATAAAAAAATAATATTTAATCAATATTAAGAATCTCATATTAATATGTACCTATTTCATTTTACTTACCAACAATATCATACCATAAAGTGTCGTTGTCAGGATCTGTTGCTTGTATTAAGGCTACGAGAAATCCAACTATGTCATTTTCTGTGACTTCAACATGTTGATTTCCTTTAGGAATAGGAGCATGGGCTGATGTAGCAGGTACTGCTATAACTTGCAGAGACACACGGCATTTAGAACTTCTTGATGGTTCTCCACTGTCTGTGGCGAGGACCTTAATAAATTTAGTTTTAATGAGATTAATTGAATTAAGTCATATCTGCTAAACTGCATAACATAGTAATTATGGTTAATTAAATAAAAATATTGATAATTTAATTATTACCTGAAGTTCGTACTCTTGTCCAGCATCGAGACCCTTTTGTGCGTAAATAACACCTGTTGTCGGATGAACTTTAAATTTAGCCTTTTTTCCGGATTTAATACTATACTGGATTTCCCCATTTTTTCCTGTATCTATGTCATATGCGAGAACCTGTATAAAAAAGTAATTATAAAACATTGATAGACTCAAAATTTACAACATTTAAAATTTTTGTTAATTTTGCATGCAACGAAAAGTCCAATAAAAATAAAAAGAATGGAATCCCAGTTAATCAATGTATAATATCCAGTCTTATAAAGAAATTGATAAAATTTCTTAATTTTTAATAGGGCATTAACAGCTCTATGACATTTAGCATGATAGGTAAAAAAGAAAATATTAAAACTGCGCAGTAGTGATACACAGTGTGTCCAATTTTTTTGGAAAAAGTTAAAAAATTCAAGAGTGCATTTTAGAAAAAATGTTAAATACAAAATTTTGTGCCTTAATCAAAATTTTCTATGAGGAACCTCCACTTTTACTGCATTTTCAAACTTCAGAAAATTTTTCGCCTTCAGATAAGAATTAATTTTTTTGGATCTAGGCTCTCTACTTGGACTCAAGAGGCCTGAATTATTTTTCTTTTCTTATATACATTTATATGAAATATAATCTTAAAACCATTAATTCAAGTATTGATCATTTTTCATTTACATAAATGGCACATTGGGCTTAATAATTTTTTTTAAACAGCATCTATGAACATGAATCCTGAGTAAGTAATGGATTTTAATTAAAAAAGTTAAAATAATTTTGGACTTATGGACCACGCAGGTAACCCAGACCCAAAAACTTAATTATTATTTGGGAGCACAAAATAAAAATCAAACGTACTCGAAAAAACACTACTCAAGAGACTTTTGGGACAGTCTGTACATGAAAATTATCTTGTCAGAATTATGAATTGTAATTTATTAAATTAAAGAAGTATTTTGCAAGTTTATAAATTTTATCAAATTTCTTTGCAATACCGAGCATAATAATTTATGAATAACATGAAATATGGGAATATATTAATTGCTTCATGAAAGACAAAAAAATATACTCATCGCCCTTTATAAAACTATGAATGCACGAATGCACCACTATACTAATGAATATGAAAAAAAATAAATAAAAAACAATTCTTTTATTTTATAACAATGCAAAACGTTACGTTATGCAACAATCCAGTGGTCTTCAATCTTTTTATTCACACATTCTTGTTAGTAAACATAAATAGTGTGCAGCCCCAATATATAATATTTAATTATTTATTATAAATAACATTTACATTAAGTCAATGGACGATTACTTTGAGCACCCCCTGGAGTCTAAGCACCTCGCATTGGAGACCACTGCATTAATAATTAAATTTATAGAAAACACTATATTAATCATATACATATAATTGTTTTAAATTGACACTCATAAAAACAATGTTAAAAAATAATATTCATAACTATCAATTCTTAATAAGTTTTACTCTATAAATAACACTGTTCATTAAAAAGGTATTAATAAAAAAAAACATAAAAATTCAAACCAATAAATATGAATAAGAAATACATCATTGAAATCAATTAGAAATGTAAAAAAAATATGCAATACAAACAATTCTCGTATTTATTAATTAAATAAATCATGCAATGTTTTCAAGTTTTAATTAATGGTAATGAATCTGCGTATGCAATTGAAAATAAACTTATACTAGAATGCAGTGAAATAAAATAAACCAGAGTTTTTTCAAATTAATTTAACGTATAAAGACAACTGTGGAAACAAATATTTATAAAATCAAAATTCAAAAATGTCTATATGTCTATCATGTAAATACAATAAGTAATTGGAATTACTCATATCAAAATGAATTAATTTGAAAAACCCCATATTTAAAGAAAAGAAACTTAGGATAATAAAAATATTAAATCAATTAACTGAAAAACATGTTTAATTTAATAAAGAAGGTATAATGAAACATTAATATCATTAGATAAATTGTTCGATTAACTATTATAATTGTGATAAACTGCGTTGCACAAACTCTGATAAACTTTTTTTTTCAACCAAAGTCAAATTTGACAACAATGGAAATATAAAGGTATATCGGTAAAGAAAGTACGCTATATACCGGGTGGACCATTTTAACCTTTAATGGAGAATAACTTTTTCAGATAAAAGTTGTACGGTTTGGAGGGGGACATAGACGTACTTGGATGAATTTTTTTAGATGGTGTTTTCAAGGTGGTATGAAGGTCAACATCATTTTTTTTAAATAGAACCATATAGTTTTTATCAAGTAATTTTATTTAACGTGAAAAGACACGAATCTTTCATTGAAAACTTTTTTTTTAACAACTTAACCTTTCCAAGATATCTAATAAAATAATTCGAGATTTTGAACATTCAATATTTTTTTACTCAGAAACCATCAGGTTTAGAGAAAAAGCATAAAATACAAAAAATGTTTATTTTGGTCTAATAAAACTTGAAGAATTATTATTTTTAAAATTTTAAAACTTATTCTAAATTTTTTTTAACGTTTTTTTTTGCAAATAAAATAAAATAAAGAAGTTTTAAAATTTTTAAAATAATTCTTTAGTTTTATTAGATCAAAATAAACATTTTTTGTTTCTTGTACTTTTTCTCTAAAATTTATGGTTTCTGAGTAAAAAAATATTGAATGTTCTAAATCTCGAATTATTTAGTTAGATATCTTGGAAAGGTTAAGTTGTTAAAAAAAAGTTTTCTATGAAAGATTCGTGTGTTTTCATGTTAAATAAAATTACTTGATAAAAACTTTAGATTCCCCCTCCAAACCGTACAACTTTTATCTGAAAACTTTTTTTATTATTTTACTTACCGATCGAGTTATTTTCCATTAAAGGTTAAAATGGTCCACCCGGTATATACATTAAAATATAAAAAAATGAAACTACCGAAGCATTTTAGGTATCTCTTGTCCGGTATCATAAATGAGCTAGCAAAATTGCTAACTAGGCAGCACTCTCAAATGAGGTATCAACTTATATGACAGTTCTCTTAGAGTTTCATGAAGACTGAAAAGTTTCGCGCACACGTTGTATGTAAACATCAACGGTATTAAAACAGTGGTGATATTCAAGGTAGATAAAGACAAGGTAGCACTTGTGTTAACTTTCTTAATTAGCGTTTGTGCAACCCAGTATAATAATTTCAGATTAATGCAAATTTGAATAAATGATTTTAAATACAATTTTTTTTGATAGACAACACTTTAGTTATTCTAGTTGTTTTTCAAATAATTGTTAAGTAAGATCACATGCTTAAAAATAAAAATAAACAAAAGTAAGTAATACGTGAAAAATACATAACATAGAGGTATTATAAAAATAATATTATAGTCAAGATAACATGTTTTAAAACATCACAATAATGTTTTATCAAGTTAAATACAAATCCAAACATGCTAAATTCAAAATACTTGAAATATATGTAAAATATATGAAAACCAAACAATAATGCAGTTTCAGAATTAAGCAAGAATAAATGTATAATGAATGTCTATTTTTATAAAAAAATGCTCATTTGTAATGAATATAAAAAAAAAATTTCCAAACAAATTTTCTTTGTAAATATGATATAGGTATGTAACATGCTACATAATATAAATATGAATTTGTTAATACATGTTTATAGGTAGATAGGTATATTTTGTTGAAAAATATTGCAGATAAAAGATATTTGTACGTAATTTGCACTGAGTTTAGGAAATTATACGCCTAATGCTCATTTAAATAAAAATTAATAGTGTAGAAATAAGTAAATATATGAATATCGTTAAAATATAAATCGACAAAAAATAAATAATTACAGTGGAACCTCGTTAGTACGTTTTTTAAGGGACTGGGGGAATAACACGTACTAACGAAATATTTTAACACGGGGTCTTGAATGCCGGAACCTAAAAAAACGTTCTAATCTAATGTAAAGCAAAACATACTAACGAGGTTCCACTTATAATGTATTTAAAAAAAGGAAGTCATTATTTTATATTATTTAATAAAGAATACATTTATTTTTGAAGCAATTACATTACAAATTTTACTAATATTGTAAAGTATATTTTGTTTCAATAAAGAACTAAATTATCTTTCCATATTGGCTATTGACATTAAAAAATACCTAGCGACTATTTGTCCAAAATACAAAGAACTACAATTTGTATAATAAATATTATTAACACTTTGAAGCTATAAAGGTACATTTTTAATTATTGTATAATATTTAATATACTCGTATATTTAATATCAATTTGAACAATTTTAAAAATAGTAATATACATATTCAGTATTTTGATTTATTATTATTTTTGATATCAAAAAGTTAATAGTAATCTTTAACAAAAATTGTACATTTTTATTTAATACAATACAATGAAAACAAAATAAAACAGCTTTTTATAATATTCAATAAATTCTCTATAATAATATATGACTTCGTATTTATTTCGTAAGAAGTTGAAAAAGTTTAATATTTCCCGATTCGTATACTGAAAGCAATTTGATGTTTCAAAAATATTTTATCAGTGCAAAATCGAAGAAGGAAATAATATATTATGATATTTACTACCATAAAGAACAGCATGTAATAACTATTTTGATTAATCTTTACTAATGATTTTGTATATTGTATATAACTTTTTTATTTCATTTTTAAACTTTATTTAAGTTGTATTAGAAATACCAAAATTATTTTACATCAATATAAACAGAATTAAAAGTATTAACTAGTGGTATAATTAAACATAAGCCTACTGGTTGTAGACCGGGAGGCAGCAACCAAAATTTGGTCAACATAGCAGCCCGCAAAATTTGTTATGATAGTTGTTAATTTAGTATAGCTGTATATTAAAAGTAAATTGTCAGTCATAAAATACGCTGCTTTTACCCCTGATAGGTTGTCAAAGTCGTCAAGTTTTTGACCTGGGGTGACATATAGCAATCTGGCAGATAAATACATTTTGATATATATCATGTTCTCCAGATCAAGAAAATATAGTTTTCTGACGCCTACGCCACTGCTTAAAAAAAGTAGAGCGAATTAAACAAAAAAAAATGACCCAAAAAAAATTGTTTTTAGCAGCCCGTCAGATATTTAAGATTTAGGGTGATTTGATTATTACAAAAACAGAAATATGTATATCTGACGTATTCACCGCTGCGTTTTTATTTTATAGCGGGACAAAGATGTTAAAAAAATGAGGAAACTTTTTTTTAACAGCCCGTCAGATGTGCATACTATTTTGTAGAATAATGTCCCATTATGCAAAAAATATATACATCTGACGCGTGTAGTGCTGCATTTGATTTGGAGAGCCCGTCAGATAATTTCGTAGCTCAGGCAACATAAATTTTTTTTACTGTTGTAAAAACAATTTTTTTAGTGGTTAGGCTTGATTTGTTTGACCTTTTTTTGGAAATACATAATAATAATAATAATAATAATAAAAATAAATACACTCATTAATTGGTTATTTTTTTACATATTTAAATTGTTATAAAAAAATAAAGCAACAACTGAGGTGTCAGATACAGTTATTTTCTTGCTCAGAGAACTTAAATCTATTGAATAAAACAGATTTTGAACGGGCGGATATAAATATGTCGGTCATTTTTTTTTACATGTTTCAATTGTTATAAAAAAATAAAGCAACTATTAAGGCGTCAGATGTTTGTATGGCAGTTCATAAAAAAATCAAAATTAACAAATTAAATATTAAAATATCTGACGGGTTGCTATAAATTTTTGCCTATTTTTTTTTACATAACTGACGGGCAGTCCTATCTAAAGGCAGCGTCCTTTGATCTTAGGACCTATCTAGCTGAGTTCCCTATATCCCAGTTAACAAATTTCATAACAAATTTGGCGGGCTGCTATGATGACCACATTTGGTCGTTGCCTCCCCATCTATTGGTACTTGGTACCATCTAAAAAAACATTTTTGACATAAAACTATATCCATGGCCTCCAATTCCTATCGCGGGCCCCTAGATCAATATGTTCTGCGGATCCTTTCTGCTAATAAATCTAATAATTTTTTTGATAACAAAAAAAGAACAATAACTCGCCGCACAAGAACCCCACGACTAAAGCCCTGTCAACTCCTCTCCTCTAGCCCTTGTAGGAGCTATAGTTACGACTTCCATGGCGGTACTAGAAGGTAATCTCGGGAGCAAGAATGCAACGATAATATGTCACCTTTTGAAAGCTTATATCTCCGGAACTAATCAAGTAGAGTAATAAAGAAAACGCTAATATAAAACTATTTATATAGTCACATTTATAATAAAACGAGAGTTCGCCCACATTCTCTCAACCCTTAAATACAGTAGCATAAAAAAGTTTTTATAGGATTTTGTCCTATCCTACGGGATTCTAAGAGAAAAATTTTGAATAAACACCGAGGTATTAATGATTTTGAATAATTAATAAATGGCGAAAAAGTGATAAAATACGTAGTTTTACGTTATTAGTTGCTTTGCCACTAATTCCTAGTTTCTCGTTTTGTTTCGCTTGTATAATATTTAATTAGTGATGTGAAAATGTATGTAATACAATAACAAAATAATAACGTTTTGAAAAATAATAGTTCGATTGGTGATTTAATAAATTTAAAATAAAATTTCAAATTTTATGAAACACTGTTCTATTATGGTACAGTAAATATAATAGTTTAGTAAAAATGTTCACCGAATAATAATATACCTTTGTATTAAAAATACATCTCATAATTGGCCATATTGTGTTATGAGACAAATATCTGACTAAAAATATATGTCACAGTTAAAAATTACTAGAAACGTAGGTACAAGACTTATCTTAGCTCGAATTATAGAAGATTTATGAATGTTTAAAACTGACTACCTTTTCTACATTGATAAAGCGTTAGTAATAAAACATAATAATTTTTGTTTAGATTTTATTCTACTATAGATGGTAAGAGATATTTTTGAAAACTGAATATGTGATGACATATACACATATAAAATATTAACACAATAGTTATTTTTAAATGTAGATAATAAATGAAAATCTAGGAAACATGTGTATGTTGTAGGTATATTAATAACTGTAACATATATTTTATATTATGATTCGCTAACTTAAGTTTTTCTATTAAAATCATTGTAATAATTTTGATCACAAATATATTTTTTATCATTTAAAAATACAATTGAGTATACTTACTTATTTTGTTTTTTACTCGAGCACAACAATAAGATTTTCAATTTTATTATTTACGTTTAAACGTTTAAAAACTGTCTAAGAAAGACCAACAGGTCTTAAAAGACAAATTTATTATAAAAAAAAAATATAATATTTACGTTTACATTTATGTATAAATAAACAAATCATTACATGTGAATTTGTTTAATGATAATAAATTGTCAAATGCCACGGGAGGGAGAGTGGTGAATTTTCTGAGAAAAATATGCATTTAGTGGTTATATAAAATAAAAATAAAAAACATTTATATTTTTACATAATAGAATTCAGGTATCATTAAGTTAGCGAATATGAAGATACGATTTACAAAATAAGAAAAGCCGCATCCATAACAAAGACATATCTGCCCTCTATCGATGAACGAGCGAACGTACGAGCAAGCGAGCAACGCGATTGTTCGGCGACAATGCTTACCCTAAGCACGCGGTCGCCATTTGCAATCGCGTCGACGGCACTGTATTTCTGCCATGATTCGCTTTCTAGAAGCGCGTCAGTAATTTCAGGATCGGGTTCACCATCAGTTGAGTCACTTTGCTCCAACATATTGCCCTATTATGTGTTAATTAATTTTGTTATAACAAGTATTGGTACAATTAAAAAACAGTTTAATTGTTAATAACAGACTCGATGGGAGCAGCGGTAAATTTAAAAAAAAATTATAGAAAATACGAAATATTTAAACGTGGAAAAATTAACAGAAACTTTATTAACAAATAACCAGAGCCGTACTTATGAAGCACATGAGGCGCTAACTGGGAAGTGAGGAGATAAGGGCCTCCGACTTGCCCGCTATAAATTTATTTATTAATTATTAATATATTATTATTATTGCGCCTAAGCTCTTTAATGTCTAACTGTAAGTACGGTTCTTCAGATAACCAATACTTGTTACATAACAAATATAAAAATAAATAAGGAAAGGTGAAACAGCATTATGTATATAAAAGTGAAATAGGTATTATAAACATTGTTGGCAAAATAAGCAAACAAATATTGAATAAATAACTAGCGTGATCTGATATCAGTGTTAAGCGAAAGTAAAATTAAGTTTTGAAAATTTGAGATGATAATTTCATTTAAATTATAATATTAAATCACGAGAAAGATAAACATGACACTTCTATACACATATTATAATGGTGGTTTTACACCAAAAAGACAAAAAGCAAACATGGTGTATTAAAAACAATAACGTATTTTGTCAAAAAACACTATAGCGGTGTTTTTTATTTTATTTTTCGTGTAATGCCACCGTATACAAACTTATTTATTTTAAAAGTAAAAAAAAAACAAAAATTACAAATTTATCTGCCAAATAATGTTATGTTTGAAGTATCACACACATATATTTTATTATTAATAATTAAATTAGATTTTTATATTCGTAGCGAGCATAGAAATATCACCACTAAATTTTTTCTTGTATTCCGAATTTGCAGAGGGGGTAATCGGTAATGTACTAAACTAATTGTGCTAGGGAAAATAACATAAATAATTATTTATAGAAAAAATTCATTAGATTAACCATATTTTACTGTGCTGTTAGTTTTTGTATCTATTATATACAACCTAATTGAGTGAATGTGGTACAATTTCTATGCTTGCTACTGTACCATATGTGTTAATTTTTGTTTCATAACCCGTTTTCGAGGATTTTGATTTACCCTTTCAACACAGTTAAAAAATCCAAAACAAAATACGATTTAATATAAAGACAAATCACACGATTAAAATAAAACCATCAAAAAAATCACAAACTATATCATATCTGTGCTAAAAATAATATATAACTATTTTTTTTCAGTGCGATTGTTTGTAGAAAATAAAATATAAATACATACCCTAAATAGAGATTGTTCTGGATTGGACGTAGCAGGAACTTGAACTTTATAGAACTTCTGTTCGAATTCTGGAGCATGGTCGTTTATGTCATCCACGGTAATTACAACGCGTGTTGTGGAAGATAATGGAGGAGTTCCGTTATCAGAAACTAACACCTAATATATAAAAAAATAATTACAGATCTTATCTAGTACCATAAAAAACGTTTTAAGTTTAGTGCCGTTTTTGGGATCAACATTAAAATTTTTGATTATGCAATTAAATTTAGGACATTCATGTTTATAACTGTATAATATTTTCACCCAAAAAGGCAGAATTGTCTTATGTCGGGTAGGTATTATAAAGAATTTGCTCTAGAGCAAAAGCTAAACTAACGCAATCTTGAGATTTCAGAACATTGGTAATAAATGTATGATAATGCAAATGATAAGCATTTTATAATGTACACTTATCACCACTGCTTTTAGATTGCTGATTTCTATTTAACAAGCATACCATTGATTATAACTGTCAGTGGGTTGTCATTTATATTTAATACTCTGCAGATAGCGTAAGATCAACTTTTGCTCATATAATATCGGACATTAAAATATCTTATTAAATGTAATGTTTTTGTAAAATAATTAATTATAACTTTGAATCAACATTAGTATGAATAATTACCAGTTTAATATAATTAAAAAACTGCGTTAATTAACGCTTACCTCAAGATTATGTTCATATTGTCTCTCTCTGTCTAATTTTCTTGGTGTTGTTGATATTAAACCTGGAACAAATACAATATTGTAGTACTAAACATATAACAAAATTCATATAATTGATATTAACACTCATGAATATAAATTCACGCAGCATAAGGATAGATCAGAGTTTATAAATAAACAATTAATATCTACTGCTATATCTAAAAAAATAATGCAATATAAATATATCTATGTAGTTTCATAAATGGTATATGGTACAATATTGTACATAAATAAAAATAATAAATGAATGAAGAATCTATCACAACATAAATAAAATTGTATATTTGATACGTTCTCTTGTTACAGAAACAACATTCATTAAAATGTTTTGAGATGTTTCGAACTTCTTGTACAAATATTTCGTTTGCTAATAAATCTCTATTAGACGTACAAACATAATGTAGATACTAATTATAATATCTCAAACAGTTCTATTGAAATTTGACAATGTTAGAACAGTGGATAATGTACTATATGGGTACACGTACAAATATGTATTTCATAGTTCATAATATGTATACTATATATAGTATATAGCAGGGGTGGCCAAAGTTCATGTTAGTAAGGTCTGCATGTTATATACTTTTAAAATATTAGGTAGCATTTATTTTCTCCAATAGCATACATATAATTAATTATTATTATTAATATGATTATTTTTTTAATTTTATAAAATTTCATCAATTTTCGGTGATTTTAAATGTTTGATACTACTTAATTAGAGAGCCGCAATTACATAGATTTTTTGAGCCAGTAATAATAACCAAGAATTAAAAAATAGTTTAGTATTCATTTTGCGTTTATCTAGGACTAGATATAACGAAAATATTAAAACGGCGCGTTATGAAAGTCGACTGCTGCTACTGTATACAGAATAAATTTATATTTTTTTGCTCTTCAAGCTATTTGTTGTCCTGAACAACTTTTTACAATTCTTTTTGAAAATGTAGAATAATTACAATCTATTTGTAGTGCTTGAATATCATACAATTATATTTTCCCAGCTACTGTTTTGGCAAGTATTATCTCAGAAAATGGAAAGTCATATAAGATAATATCAATTCCGAAAGTATGGATAAAAATGGCGATTTAGATTTAAAAATATTCCGATCATCAAACCTATTATTATTTTTCTAAGACAGTCATTAATATTATTAAATTCTCACAGCAATTCTTCATTAAATTTTTTGTTTTTAAATCGAAGGAATTGCCTATTATTGTCAGTAAGGGAAAATGATTGAAGGTTTTGACCTTCAGATCATTTTGAAAAATCTGAAGCTTTTTCTGAAAACTGAATACAGTCTTCGTTTTTATTTTTTTCAACTTTTTTTTCACTCATATCGCTAATAACTAAATAAGGTTCCCTTGTCAGAACTATAGTTCTGACAAGGGAACCTTTTCAAGTCGAAAATTCGTATCGACTTTAAACATTGTATATAGTTAGAGGAGGTCAAGATAAGAAGGTCAAGTAAGAAAAAAAATATCTTGGCTGCGGTAAAACGGTTTAAGGGGGTGAAACACCCATTTGAAAAAGTGCAAAATAATCATATTTTTCCAAATAACTCAAACTAATAAAAATTTAAAAAAAATCTACAATACAAAATTTTCATGATTTTTTATGCTCTTTTGAATGGCGATAGTCAAATTTCGAAAACATTAAACCGTTAACCCCCACCTCCCACCCACATTCTATAGGTTTAATTTTTTCGTATTTTGACAATCGCCATTCGAAAGAACATAAAAAACCATGAAAATTTTGTATTGTAGATTTTTTTTTAATTTTCATTAGTTTCAGAGTTATTTGGAAAAATATGATTATTTTGCACATTTTCAAATGGGTGTTTCACCCCCTTAAACCGTTTTACCGCAGCCAAGATATTTTTTTTCTTACTTACCTTGACCTCCTCTAACTATATACAAAGTTTAAACTCGATACAAATTTTCGGCTTGAAAAGGTTCCCTTGTGAGTTATTTTGTAATTTTATTAATTTGAAAAATGCATATATCTTGTCAAACTGTTGTAAAAATACCGATAATAAAAATATTTATATATGTATATATTTTTGTAATATTCCTCCAAATGATAAAATACCCTATCTTAGACTATAGAATACACCTTTAATTAATGTTAATCAAACATATCCGTAGAAGTGACTGCTACCGCTGGGTAAAACGTTCAATAAACACTGATAGTAGATTAATAGAGCTACGAAGAAGCTCGCACAAGTTACATTTACACCTGAACAATCACACGGAAGGGACGTGTCAATACAGGGCTAAAGCCGTAGGGTTCAGACAATAATAACCTACATTGCAGCAATTGAATATATAATTTCCATAGGTAAACAGAACTATTCGTTGACAGCCGAGCACCACAAGCGACAACATTTGCAACTAAAATAGCGTCAACAATATATACCACCAGCGGCAGGCACGTAAGGTGCTTAATGTTCACGGTCGTATATGTTAAAGTTTGTTTTGGAGATTATGGTCTCAACAAAAGTATATGAAAAAATCAAGTCAATATGATTCGTAAAACGTTTTACAATTTGATTTACATACATCTCGAGACGAAACGTTGGATACAAAAAATACTGTACAGATTCAAACGTAAATGAAAGAGTGCAGTGGCGTAGATAGGTTTTTGCGATGGGAGGGGGGGGGGTGGCAGTGCCGGATTTAGACTAGAGACCTTTTTTTTAGACATAACCAATTTTGAAGACTATTTTTTTTAGACATTACCAATTTTTTTTTTATTTGGCCGTTATTTTTTATTTGTTTGCAATGCGAGGACCCCTTCATTATGAAAATCATCTTTTATGTGGTGCAAAGTACAAAAATTGGACTCATGGGGAGGGGGATTGAAATTGATCCCCTTAATCCCCCCCCCTATCTACGCCACTGAAAAAGTGGTAATGTATTACACCTGTAATTCCAAAACAGTTGCATTGATTTTAACAAATGAGGTATCAAAAGACTTGTCTTCAGTATTATAAAGAATTTGTTCTAGAACAGAAGCTAAGCTAATTTTATTTGCAGGCTATTAAATATTAAATGATAGTTTTAATCAATGATATGGACGCATGTTCGTCAAGTAGAAATTAGCGATCTAAAAAAAATGTGTACATCATAAAATACATAGCATTTAGATAATTTATTATTATTATTATACAGTGTGTTAAGTAGCATATACGGCATTACTCACAGTCGGTAAGTTATACAAACCCTCGCCTTTGGTGCTTTGGTGAAAAAATTCAGTCTAGGTCGATCTTTTGAAAACAATGTCACGATCAGTTTTTCTTCCTTTTTGGTTACTTTCCTTATTGAACCACGATCTGGAAAGTCGTTGACATTTTTCGACTTTTTAAATCGATTTACCCACTTCTGAACAAATGCCTTCGATTTTTTAATGCACTTGGCCGCCACTGGGCCTTTTGGGTACGTGTAAAGAAACACGTCTTCGATACGTTTCGCGTACACGTCACTCACATCGCGGTTTCTGTGTTTCTATGACAAAAGATCGACTGAATTTTTATCATCAAAGCGCGAAAGGCGGGAGTTTTCTGAACCTGATGAAAAAAGATTTAGGTTTGTATAACTTACCTACTGCGAGTAATGCTCTTACTTAACACATTGTGCATTTACTACGATTGCTCTAAGATCCCCAGCAAACTCGTAACGATTTGAAAAATAGCAGATAGCGTTAGCTTAGTTATCGTAGATTTTGTTCTAGAGCAAATTCTTTATAATACCCGACATAAATCTCGCAAATACCATTGGGTATACCTACATACCAAATTAAAATTAATAAAATAGTGAATTCAAGACGTCAACCCAATAGCATTTAAAACAAGAACCTACACAAAATTCATTAAAACATTTTAAAGGTAAATATAATAAATTGCAAACATATTCCAGAGGAAAATATAAAAAGCATACATTGCCTACATAAATATCATTAAATTAAAAAAAAAATCATCTGTTCTGATTTTCTGAAATGTAGAAACCAGATACAGCTGAACTTAATAAAAATTTAAAACAATAATAAGTATCAAAAACCAATAAAAAGTATGATGTTGTCTCAAAATGCAGATCTGTCGAGATCTGATTTGATCACTGCAGATCGATAATTTTTTTCCGGGTTATATAGTTTAAGAGACATGTCAATTTCACAGAAGTACTATCATTTTATGTAAATATTGTAAAATTCAAAACTGTAATATGTATATTTCTAAACAATAGTGGATTTTAATAGGCAATTTAATGAAGTTAATTTTAACTTAAATTATCAGTTGTAAATAATATTGCGTGCTTCTAAGACATATCTTCAATTATGAAAGTTTTTTAACCGCGTGTTCTAAAGATTAAATACATATGTTCTTATCATTTTAATATATCAAATTGAACCATTTCAAATTGCACTAAATATAGGTACTAAAGTAATAATTTTATTCATAAGTTTTTATTATTTATTCTAAATTGAATTTTGTTTGTATCTAATATTATTTTTTTGATATTTTTTATTTTTTTGATATTTATTTTTGAAATTTTTTTGAAGGAATGGTATATTTTCCTGTAAAAAACTGATATAAATCAATTAATAATTAGTTGTATACCTTACATATACTTTTTTCTGTAAATTCAGTTCAATAATAAAAACTATTTAGTTACTAGTTATAATGAACATATAATATACATTTTAAAAAAATAAATAATACATGATTACATATGTTAGCTGCTGGATTAAAAATCATTTAATCTCCCGATTTTACTTCCGTTTTCTAAGCCCCTGTGAAAATGCTTGCGATGTGTAGTAGTGCCTTTAGGGGAGTTTCAAACCAGGAACATAGCACGTGAAAGCATATAGGATAATTGAAATTAAATTTTAGCTATAAGTAGTCCTTAATTACAAGGAAGTGATATTGAATTTTCAAAATTAACACACACACAGTGTTATAAAATTGTTATTTATTATTTTAATAAAGAGACAAAATCATGAAGAATGGGTAAAATAACATTAATTAATGTTAAACGATATCGTTATTTAAATTAATTAAAACACGTTGCAAGCATAATTTCATATATAATTTAATTGATATGAATTTCATTTAATCAACATATTTCTGCGTGTATGTAAATGTTTTATGGTAAAATGTGTAATATGGAATTTTGCGTAACTACTTTTTTATTACGTACATAAGATACTTTTTGTGATTAAATTTAATTAAAAATGTATTCGTGCTGTGATACGAATTATATTTATACATTATTTTTAATTTGCATGTAGTGGTTCTTCATGCATATTAATTAGGTTTATAATCAAAACACTGCTGTAAAGACGACTTTTGATTGTTCTTGTTTAGGAATGCACATAAGACGAAATGAGTAAAGTCTCGTCTTGTGATAATCTTGTTTCGTGAAAATTGAAATCATCTCGTCTCGGACTCGTCTCAGTTTCGTGTAGTACATGTGATTCACTGAGATCGAGATGAGAGTAAAAAAAATACATACAACAAATGCGAAAGTGTGTCTCTGTCTGTATGTTTGTTCCCTATACACGGCTAAACCGCTGAACCGATCTTGATGAAATGTGGCAGGGAGATAGCTAGATTGTATCTTGAAAAAAAAACATAAGCAACTTTGTACCCCGAATTTATAAAATTAAAAAATCGGGTGTGTGACATTTGTATGTGTGACCGTTTTATCGATTATCATAACATAAATCTGTATTACTTAACCTTCTTCTTCTTATTATTCTTCTTCATGGGTTTTATATTTGACCGCTTCTGCCTAGGCTCAATTTCAAACGAACGAAGCCGCGGATAACAACTAGATAAATATCTAATAGTACATTTTTACTAACTATTGATAATCCTTTAGAACCAAGACTCGAAGAGATTTATAATTAAAGTTGACTTCGTCTCGTTGTTTTTTGATAGTAAAATGTCATTAGAATATGAATGGAACATATATTTTTTATATTTTATAATTAATTTTGGTATACATGATATATGAATTCAATAATTCATATATGTACAGTACATTAATGTACATAGTTAATATATAATTAGTGACACTATACATATACAGAAATATCAGATTAAACAATCGTGTAATGAAGTTAGGTAATAATAATCACAATAATAATAATCATAATGATAATAAAGTACGCACAATTAACCACTAATACCATATAACAATAATGCATTAACACTGTTTACATTCAATTACTAATATAAACAAGGAGTCAAATCCCAATAAAATAATATTAGTAAATCAAGTCACCGGCAGGACTGTACTCCATTACATATTTGGTTATATTTATCTACAAATAGTTCAGAAAGCAAAACTACACACATTAAATACTTTCAGTTGATTTTTATCGGTACAGCACCAAGATATTTCTTACAGGGACCGATATCCTGTAACTGCATTCTGCATTTCTGTTCTGTATTTTTTCATTATATAAAAGTAGAATTTCTCAAGATGATTATAGTGCAAAGTTAGTAGATACACAGGTTGCCTCATTAACTTTTGACCAATCAGCTTGGGCACCCCAAATGACGTGTTACGTCGCTATATTTGTTATGATTAGACATTTGGGCACCACAGATGACGTATTTCTCTCTCGCGCCGAATAATGAGACTACATTATACTTTACATACCTTGGTTATAGTATATATTAAATTTGGAAATTTGGCCGTCATCTTGGAACAGTCTTATGGAACTTCTTTATAAATAATCCAATTAAAGTAAAATTGAAAGTGTATTATCCAAATAATATTAAATATATAAGTACATAACCCTTTTTAAACAATGTACACTGCCGTGCAATGATTTTGAGGGTAAAAATACAGATTTCAAACAATAAAAATCCCCAAAATAGCGAAGAGAATATTTTTACTCGCATTCAAAATAATAAAAAAAACAATTTCTCATTTGCTTGAAAGACACTGTACGTCAATACAAAAGTTGTAATTAAATACTTTTATCAACATTTAAGATTTTTTATCAACCATTTTTGCAGTTTTGTATTTATAATACAAAATAAATTGAGTTTTCAAAGACTTTTGAACGGCTGTGTATATAAAATATACTCAATAGAACTAAAAAACAACAAAGAACCCAATCCTGATAAAGTGATGTAACAAATGACAAAAATCAACAATAATCGAACAGTAGAAACTGAACTACATCCGTGTAATAGGTACAAGGTATAAGTTTATGTACATAAACTTACTATACATGTGATATTGGGAATGTAATCAAGCTGTGACAGAAACCTTTGCATGCGTCTCAAAAGCGGTCTCGGTATCCCGGGATTTCCCATTGGAACAACAGAACGCTCCTGCCAGGTTCAAAGGATTCGGTTCACTTCACCCGATTCTAAATATGATAGAATTTGATTTCGAATTCGAAATGTGTGTATATATGTATGTATGTGAGTATATATGTGTGTGTGTATTCCTGCGTGTTTGGAGCGTCCTAAGAACGAAAGGTTGATGATACACCAACGTTCTTTAAATATTTAGGTATCTGATAAAACTTTATCGATAAATTAAATTACACAATGTTTACATGAATTTCACAAATACCTCGAAGTCAAGTAGAAAGTATAGTTTTATTTTAAAATAGTATTCTGTATGTTATACATATGTGATTGAAACATATATTCTAATGTCCGGTATCACAAAGGGGCTAGAAAAATTTGTTAGCTTGCAAGCACACACAAATGGGTATCCGGAAAGTTTTTCGAAACACAATTTTTCGAAACACAATTTTTCGAACACAATTTTTCGAAACACAATTTTTCGAAAACAATTCTTCGAAACACAATTTTTCGAAACACAATTTTTCGAAATACAATTCTTCGAATGAACAATATTTCGAATGAACAATTTTTCGAAAAAATAAGTTTTGGATTTTTAAAGTTTTACACAAAATTTGATAATGGTAGAAATGAAAAAGAATAAAGAGTTTAGGTTAGATCAGCTTTGGTCAGAATAGATTAGTTTAGTCCCGGTTAGGGTAAGTTACTTTTAGTTATAATAATAATAACAAAAAACTTGGGTATATTATTTTAAATAAAAATAAATTTTAAAAATGTTTTTTTAAAGTGGTTTTTATTAAAAATGCACTGAAAAGTCAAAAATAAATATTCAGATGTCACTTAATTCTTAGGTTTTTATGACTAAGACCATTAAAAGAGTGGGGCGCTCATAAAGGCATACATATGTATAGCTTTAAATGAATTAAAAAAAAATTCTACCCTTGTATATGAATTTATCAATTCATACACAAGATATTTTTCCATGCATTTGCCTCTATAGCGTCCCGCGCATTTATAAATTTTTCGAAAAATTGTTCATTCGAAAAATTGTTCATTCGAAGAATTGTGCTTCGAAAAACTGTGTTTCGAAAAATTGTGTTTCGAAAAATGTTGTTCGAAAAATTGTGTTTCGAAGAATTGTGTTTCGAAAAATTGTGATTCGAAAAATTGTGTTTCGAAAAATTTACACCAAACCCACAAATGAGGTATTCATTTTGTTATATAGTATCTGTGGATTTGCTATGATTTTAGAGCAGTGATACTT
Source organism: Sialis lutaria (assembly GCA_949319165.1). Taxonomy (NCBI): domain Eukaryota; kingdom Metazoa; phylum Arthropoda; class Insecta; order Megaloptera; family Sialidae; genus Sialis; species Sialis lutaria. The sequence continues at coordinate 17,547,591 of OX439231.1, read as the reverse complement.
CACCAGTTGGCGACTCTGACCATACAAAATAAATAATCTTCATAATATCACCACTGTTTTAATACTGATGGTTTATATATCAGGTCAGTCCATAAGTTCGTGCGTATTATTTTATATAAAACCAAAAAATACGCACGAACTTATGGACTGACCTGATACTATACAACATGTGCGCGAAACTTTTCAAAGTCTTCATAAAACTCCAAGCGAACTTTCATATGTTTGATACCTCATTTTAGAGTTTTTGCAAGCTTGCAAATTAGCTAGGTTCTTTATGATATTGGACATTAAACTCATTTATTATGAGATTTTTTAGTGGCCACAGTTTTCGAACAAAATACTTACATTGACAATTTTTTAGTTAGATATGACAAATTAACGTATGCGCACATTCTAGGGTGTTTCTATGTAATTTTAAAATAGAATTTATTTCATGCTATGGATTTGTATCGCAAGTCAGTAAAATATCAATTTTTTTACTGAGGATCGGTAAATTTACATAAATAAATTTTTTTGTAAGAAACTTATTTATAATTTATTTTTTATTATCTCAATATAATTATAATAAGTATGAAGAAAACCTGTAAATTAGATAATTTATAACATTGTGCTGGGTTGTGGCTGATCAGGAGCTTATTTGTTTGTAAACTTATTTTTTTATCTTTATTAAAATACTAACATGTGATAACTTTGACTGTGATTCAGTAAATATAAACAAAAATAAACTACGAATTTCCTTTATTTGGCTGAGAACGAGATCAGAAACGTTGACACGAAACTGGCAGTAAATTTCCAAAACCAGGACGTCTTGTTCTGAAACGGGCCTACACCGACAATACGGTACGTGTTGTAGGCACGAGAAACAGGGCAACTAAGAAATGTAGGTGGAGGTTGGGAGGACGTTACGAGGTCGCGAAGTGGTGGGGAGATAAGGCGTCATTATTTATGGGACAACTTATCCAATTACGGAGTCGCATGGGGGCGCGTTACACACTTTGTTGTAAATATGAATGCGACATGCCGTCAGCGGCTCTTCTAAACCGCAGTGGAGCTCGCGCGCGAACGTCTGCTGTCTTTTATTTATGTTAGGTTGTACACACTGTACCGTGTGTGTCTATGGCGACGCTCTGACGACAATGGATCAAGATGGCAAACGTTCCAGTTAATTACGTAAACACAACAAATCATGTCGGATTGGTGTGAGAGGAACATAGAGTAGTCGACTTGTGGAAGTTTAGTAGGCTATGGAGAACTAAATAGTTGACTATTATAAGAATTTATTTCAGTACTTTGTTTGTAAGAGAAAGAGAAATAGCAAACATACCTGGCGTTACACGACTGTGAAAATACAGAAAAAAATAAGAAATAATATATCACATGAAGGTAAAAATGACACGTAATTAAAACTCGGTTTATCCTATTGAAAAATATAGCTAATTAATGTGAATTTTACACAATACCGATTATTTTGGCGCTTTTATTTTTTCATTTGAAGTATTCTTTTAAGACAAGATATTTCAATACTTTGAAGTTCAAAAGTCCTGCTGGGTTTATTTATGTAACGGTGTACACACACTGTTATCGCGTGTGCGTGTACCGTACAGCAAACAACAATGGATCAAGAAGGCAAATGTTTCAGTTAATTACGTCAGTGGTTGTTTTGTACAAACGTTACAGTTAGAAGGTAATCGTGTTGAGGAAATATGGCCCTTGTACCAATAAAATATCATTAAATGCATAAATATTTGTGTCTGCGGAAATGATAGCGCTTAATGTTAGTTGAGGAAGTGTTTTACACATATTTTTAGCACAGCAGTTAGAGGAAGGCGCTTTTTGTTTGATAAATTGAAAGTTCAAATTGGTGTTGAAATTTTATATTTAAAGAGAAATAAAAATATAGTTGGATTAAGATTATATAATAATAATAATATTAAGAAAATATTGTTTTCAATATACCTATAGTAGGCTTATGAAACAAGGATTCTTGTTGCATTTTTTTTCTGTGCACAACATTGATACAATATTGGAATGAAGCATATTTTTTTATGATATTCATTAATACTATTAAAAAAATAATCTGCCGTGTGCCACAGGACTTTCTTATACATAATAATGACAGTAAACAGTGTACGTGATAAAATTATAGATAATAATATTACCTACAATTTTCAACATTGTCATTTTTCTCAAATTCGCACTGTTTCAGTGTAATTCGAAAAATTCAAAAATCGATGTAGGTAAACATCCGTTTCCGGTTGAATGATCGTTTTCAAAAATAGGAGGTTTTCTTCCCAGGCAAAAATCAATCTTAAGTATAAAATTCCACCTTTCTACGATTTGTCGTATTTGAGTTACAGCGTCTACAGACAGACAGACAGACAGACCGACAGACAGACAGACAGACCGACAGACAGACACACAGACATCATGGCGAAAATAGTCAGTATGGATTCAGGGAAGGTCAAAATTGATAATTCCATCAAAAACCGGATTTCGAAAAAAATCGCGTTTACTATACTTACTTATACTATATGTATATTTCATATACATTGGTATAAGAAAGTAATAAAGTCTTTGATATAAACTTAAATAAAATAAACTTTTTTTGTTTAATAAAATGTGATGGAATTACATCTCCCAGCATTAATATCTTATTATTATTTTCGACAAGGGACATTTAATGACTACTAAACTTTATATAAAACACTCATAAAATGACACTTAAGTCTCTTGTTCTTAGTGACAGCTATAAAAGTTAAAAATAACGTATTCAGATTAAACTGAAAATATCTTATTTTATAACTAATTACCATATTCATTATTGTTTTTACAATTAAAATGCTTTAAGTATCATATTAATTAATAAGATGAACGTTTTGAATGAATCATAAATAAGATACTTATTGATTAAATTGTAATATCAATGAAAAGATTTATTTATGTTGTTATAATGTTATTGTGGTTAACAATTATGTATCATTTAAATGTTTTACAATTAATTAAATCTTAAATAAAAGCGTGAATAATATATATGCAAATTAATGATACCTACAATAAAAAATACAAATTAAAGAAAAAAAAAATCATTATTATCAGGAAGGATCATAAACGAGGTTTTTTGGGGTAAACATTAACCCTTGCGATACATTTCGATATAATATAAAAAAATGTTAACGACAGAAATATCTTACAAAAAAGAAATAAATAGGTACTGTTTATTACTTATAACGTAAATAATCGCCTTTAAAAAAATAAAAAATGTATATATGTATTGTTTTTTTAAATTATTTTTCATTCTTTACAAACTTTGTATAGATAAAACCAATAAATCATAAAAACTTTAAATTGATTCAAAATAATACAGTCTTCTCGGTAACCAATTGTTATATCTATTTATTCTTCACATTCTCATTCGTTAACCAATTATAAAAATAAGATACGAAAAGAAATTGAATTTTATTCATCAATATTATTTCAAAAATATGTGTACATTTACAGGCGATTATAAAATCACTGACTATAAGTGAATTAAAGCGAATCGGTTATAAGCCTATATTTCACTAAAACAGTGACGCAACTAGATAGAAATTTTTTTTACAGATGAAAAATCAACTCATTAACAACAAAAATATTAACGTCGGTATATATGGAACAGGCGGATAATATGGATATCTTATTTTGCTGTTCTATTGTAAATTTTATTAACTATAGCGTATTGTTAGTTTAATACTAATTCCATAAAACTAAATGCACGTAAGATCAATGCTATAATATACATTTTTAAAATAACAGAATAAAAACCTGATATTGATGAAATAAAAATATTAGTTTACTAAATTTTTGCACCTTTAACTAAAGACACCTTAAATCTCATCAGGCGCCTAATAGTTGCAAACAATCTGGATATGTTTAAAAAAAATTAAGAGTTCTAATTCTGGTTTTGCAACCCCTAGCTAAGCTTCTGACTACTACAATGACTTAAGATTTAAATTTTGTATGTTTTGTGTTATAGATTGTATACAATGCATTAGACATTTAAAATACATATAAGTATTCCCATATTATACGAGAAATATATTTTATAAAGGGTTATTTTATAGTAGCTATCCACTTTATACACGCGAGCATAAAGGCTGTAGCCGGGTAAGCATGCAAAATCGGCCTTTGCATGGATTTGGCTGATTATTTTTTTGAAAGTCACATTCTATGTAATATTCAACCTGACCAAATATTAGCTTCCAAAAATTTGTAGTTTTCGAAAAAAAAATTTTTTTTGATTTTCAAAAAAAATTTTTTTTTTGATAATCCATCAATCGAATTTGATGGTGCTTGTGATATATTATAGAGGTACTTATGACTCATCAGAGGTAATTTTATTATGGTCCTCTGTACATAGTAAACCAAAAAAAAAAAATTAATAATATTTAAAAAATTAAAAAACACTATGTTGTACTCGGGGGGCAATCACCATTTTTTTATAAAATATACCTTGTACGTACCCAAACAACATATCAAAATCCCAAACTGATATGAAGGGTATAACATACTCGTATAAATTCGCATATGGTCGTATTGGCGCGGCGCGCGCGTGACGCGGGTGGACTATATGGAGTGCAAGTGTCTTAATACTTTTAAAACATCTCTAATTTGTTGCTAAACAACAGGGCTGAACTAGCCTGGAGAGATCCGGGGAATTTGAAGGGGCCCATGGCCTGACAAAGATAAAATATAGAGGCCGTAGCCGGGAATGTATGGGAACCGCCATTGAATCAATTATGCTAATTTTTTCTCATAGGTTGCTTTTTAAGAAACATAAAATCGCCCTAATTGTATTTGTGCTTCAAAATTTTTATGTTTACTAAGAACATTTTTATTTAAAAAAAAAATCCTATCTATAACTTATTATACAAGAAGAGTCGTTAGTTCGCAGCGGCAATGTGATTTATTGCTACTAAAGACGATTATAACATTTCAAAAGCGATCTGAGGCGATTTTATGTTTCTAAAAAGTAAACTATGAGAAAAAATTAGCATAATTGATTCAATGGCGGTTCCCATACATTCCCGGCTACGGCCTCTATATTTTATCTTTGTCAGGCCATGGGCCCCTTCAAATTCCCCGGATCTCTCCAGGCTAGTTCAGCCCTGTTGTTTAGCAACAAATTAGAGATGTTTTAAAAGTATTAAGACACTTGCACTCCATATAGTCCACCCGCGTCACGCGCGCGCCGCGCCAATACGACCATATGCGAATTTATACGAGTATGTTATACCCTTCATATCAGTTTGGGATTTTGATATGTTGTTTGGGTACGTACAAGGTATATTTTATAAAAAAATGGTGATTGCCCCCCGAGTACAACATAGTGTTTTTTAATTTTTTAAATATTATTAATTTTTTTTTTTTGGTTTACTATGTACAGAGGACCATAATAAAATTACCTCTGATGAGTCATAAGTACCTCTATAATATATCACAAGCACCATCAAATTCGATTGATGGATTATCAAAAAAAAAATTTTTTTTGAAAATCAAAAAAAATTTTTTTTTCGAAAACTACAAATTTTTGGAAGCTAATATTTGGTCAGGTTGAATATTACATAGAATGTGACTTTCAAAAAAATAATCAGCCAAATCCATGCAAAGGCCGATTTTGCATGCTTACCCGGCTACAGCCTTTGTAATTTTTTATATTTTTTTTAAATGTATAAGGCGAATATTTAATCGTTTTAAAATATAGAAAATCACAAAAATCACAATAAATATATACATCAAAAATACGTAATTTTAAAATTTGGCAGGTCTTAATATCAAGTGCAAAGTATTATTTTTTTAGTGCAATGTATATTTATTTTTAGTGGAAACTATTTATTTAAAGTGATATAATTTGTTTTTAATTCAATATAAGTTTTTATAATATTGAATTATTAAAATCTTTCGTGCAGTAAGTATATTTCTTATGAACACGATTAAATAAAAAGTGTTTATTATTAAAAAAAGTGTATTTAAATACAAGCCTTTTATAAACGTAAAAACTTTTTAACATACCTACATATATAAAATTAAATTTATATTTTGTTTAGATGGGAATCACTGTTGTAGTAATAAAACAGTAGAACAGTTCCAACCAGTATGCTTAGCATAGAACTGATAAGCCTAATTAAAATAAACAAAATGAATGAATGCAAGTATTGAATAACTATTGCCTATTAATTATGTATATATTAAAAGTATAACCTTGTGATGGTTCATTTATGCCAACATCAGCCATTCTTTTAGCTTTTCTGGTAGTGACAAGTTACTCGAATTTGTGTTTAAAAATATTATATATGTTATTGTTGGAAAAATAATTAATAGTGTGTTATAATAATTGTAAGTTTTTATTACTTTCATTATTTTTAGTTTTTATTGAATTAAGTTAACACGTCTTGTTTACCTGATTTCAAATAAATCAAAACATCCAACTATTAATTTAATATAAAAAAAGTTCATACAAAAACTCACCAAAGTATTCTCGTCAAGTTAACATTTACTATAAATAAGAAACAAGATGGATGATCCTAGAAAACCATTTCCTTTTCCGAGTAACGGTAAAGGGTTGCACGTGTGTGTGTGTGTATGCATGTGTGTGTGTGGGCCAACCAAGAGCGGGTGTAGGGGACGGCAACAACGACGGACGGCGTGGGCGGTGGGGAGCCATGTTGGGCGACAGCTAGACTCCGCAAACTTTTCAAATATTTATTTGCTAAGAACGTACACCACATACTGCATTCTGTTTGATGAAATATTTCATACATTGCGAGAAAAACTGTCTCTTTATGTTTATATACATGAAAATTCGCATGAATGTATGTACGTTACAGTTGTAGAATACCTTTCGTATTGGTTTCGGGCCACCGCCGGGTCATGATCGTACGTATTCGTGTTTTCATTTATAATTTAACTGCGGTCCTCGGATGTTTTCTTGATACAACATCGAAAATAGCATCCAATTTAATAGATAACTACGAGCAAAGGTTGAATTGAGATGACATTTAATGGATATAGTGGACTAATCTACAAAATACATTAGTATTTTTATACTGGATATTAAGACGCAAATCTATTTACTTTATTTTAAAACATTATTTATTGTAGTTTTTGGCTGAATAAGAACCGTGAAAAGTTTTTTAAAGGGACGCATTTTTTGTATGACATTAATATAAATATACGAATTTTACTAATTTATATTCTATTATAATAATTATAAGTATACATTATTCAAAACAATTTATAAAAAATGTTTGTTAATTATTATCAAAAGTAAAACAGTAAATAATATTTTTAAAGAACGTAAATGCATGTAATGTGTGTGTGTACTGTGTGTGTAGTGTAGAGATAGGTGTGTTTTGTTTATTTGTACATTTATGTTTGTATGTGAATTTAAGAGTAAGATTTCTGTTTTCTTCAGGCACGCGATGCCGTGACTTTTAGACACGAGATTAAATAAAAAAGCCATTGTATATTCATAACAATACTTACAGTAAATAGAAGGTATATAAATAAATACAATTTAATTACAACTATAGGTCATTATTGATATATTTATTGGAACATAGTTGCGCAGTGTTAAATTAATTATACAGAATTTCGATAATTCAAATTTTGGAACTGGGAAATAAATATTTTTATAAAATGTGTTTTTATTATTAATACTTACTATGTAAACAAACTTGATTTTTCCCACGTTATCGCCCACGTATTTTTTTAAATCAAATCCAGTTTATTAAAATATCATTTTATTTTTAATAAAAATTGACTTAATTATTCAATATACATTTTTTGCTAACATTTTAATTTTTACACTAGTTTTATGTTAAAATATTAATAATGCATTTTTCTTAATACGTGCCTGACTTAATTATTTAATATTAGCGTGATAAAATATCCTAAAATAATATAAAATTATAAAATAGTATACCTACGTAACTCTTGAAAAAATAAATATTATAACGACGAAAGAATTATAAAATCGGTTGAGTAGTTTTCGAGACTATCTCAAATACACTAACAAACATTATACATAGTTGGAATATTTCTTATATGTATATTATTATTTATTATTATTACTTTTTACTATAAATATGATACGAACAATATTTGTTTTGGTTGAAAAGTGTTTACTTTTGATAAATCTTTACGTTAGAATCAGAAATCAAGTTTTAAGAAATAATTTTTGTCTCTCTAGTCGGCAAACTACATATGTAGGTAACTGAAGATTAGATAAGTTTTTTTTAATGTTGGCCCGGTGAAAAATTGCTATACACATCATTTTAATCCGATTTCTGATTATACCTTAAATACAGAAAAGTATTCATTTTTGACAATGAACCGATACTTGAAAAATTGTCATAACATAACAAATCACACTATAATATAAACGTGCAATATATATATATGTATATATGTATGTCCGGACGAAACTATAGCTTTATAGACTCTGGAATTACCCGGCCGATTTTGATAATTTTTTTTTCGTCATGTAGCTTGACTCTTTTTCCAGTCAATAGGCTAGATTTCATTTCTTAGCTATGAAAGGTCTCTGAGTTGTGATTTTTTTCCGAAAAAGTACATCGAAATTTTACTGAAAAAACGATGAATTAGCTGGTTCGAGTGTCGGCTTTTGTTTTTCAGACAGTGTGATTGTCGTTTGAAAAATACTATTTTTACGATAATTTGCTAAATTACAAGATATCACTGTTGTATTTTGTTTATATCTGTCAAAATATGACATTTATAAAGAAGAAAACACATGGATTTTTATTGACATTTTCATAAAAAACACACTGATAAATTACTTGATTAATTTTAAAATGTTAGATTTGTGAATCAATTATAATTTCTACGTAAAATAGATTTTGATTGAAATTGTTAAACGATGAAATTATAAACGGCTGTTTTTTATCTTATATACGTCAGGAGCGTGTAAAGAAATGTTATTTTGTAGATTTTGATTAAATTGTTATAAAATTAAATTTTAACCAAAATTGATTGGTAATTTGATGCAATTATTATAATAATCTATAGATAATATTAAAAAGTATAATGTCAGGAGCGGCGAATTAAAAAATATTTAAAATCTTTTTTTCTAATTAGTTTAAATTTGACAGATGACAAATAACAGGGAATGTTCTAGAAGGTTTTCTATCCTTTTCTATTAGGAGTGAGAAAATTTTTGATGACGTTAAATTTGATAGTTCCAAAATTACGTGGTTTTTTACATGTGACATATTTTTTATGTTTGTAAAAAAATTATTTTGAGTGAAATTGTTGAATTTTTTTTAATTGTTGAAATTATTCATTTAAATCAGGGACGGTGTTTCAAATATTTTTAAATTTGTGTTTTTTTAATGAAATTGTATAAAAATATAATTTTTAATAGTTTTGTTGATGTAATTTATTCAAAATTTCACATTTAAAAATAATAATTAAGTCAGGGGCTGGTGTCGTTTTAAATATATGAAATTTTTGGGAACTGTCACATTTCGTAACGTTTGTAAAAACTTAAAAAAACATTTTTTATAGTTCAAAAATATAAATTTAATAAAAATATGAAAATTATAATATAGATCAGTAGCGCCTACAAAAAATTGTTTATGAATTATTATTTTTTTGAAAGTTTTGAGATTGATATATTAATTTTTTTTTTAATTATAATTTAGTCAGGGGCGTTGCATGAAAATAGTTCAATTTGTTATTTTTTAAAAGTGCAATGTTTTTAAAATTATTTAATAAATAACAGTACATTTTAGGTTGTGTAATTTATACATGTTTCATTTAAATCAGGGACGGCGTTTCAAATAATTTTAAATGTGTTTTTTTAATGAAATTGTATATAAATATAATTTTAAATAGTTTTGTTGTAGGTGATTGATGCAATTTATCCAAAAGTTCACATTTAAAAATAAATAAGTCAGTAGCGTCTCAAAAAATTTTTTTAATTGTTCAAAAATTAGAAATTTCAAAAAAATATGAAAATTATAATATAGATCAGTAGCGCCCCAAAAAAATTATTTATGAATTATTATTTTTTTTAAAGTTGAGATTGACATATTAATCTTTTTTTTTTTAATTATAATTAAGTCAGGGGCGCGCATGAAAATAATTAAAATTGCTATTTTTTTAAAGTGATGTAGACAAATTAATTTTGATTAAAATTGAACAAAAATTAAAAACTTCAGGAATATATAAAAATAAAAAGTTAACCATTTAATAAATAACAGTACATTTTAGGTTGGGTAATTTATACATGTAATATTATTGAAAATTGTAATATTGATATGTGATTATCACCGCCAATTTAAGAAATAAAATGAGTATCAGCAAAAAGATTGGAAAATTATTATATTATACACATACGAGGGTCGCAGACCCGAGTAAATTTGTGATTAGGTAATTTGTACATGTAAAATTACTGAAAATTGTAATATTGATTATCTCCGCCAAATGAAAAAATTAACTATCAAAAAATTGTGGAACGAGTATGATATATACACATACGAGGGTCGCAGACCCGAGTAAATTTGTGTAAAAAATATGGCGTCAAAGGGGGTTGGGGCGCGAAGCGCCCAGGGGCACAGCCCCTAGTAACTTTTATATTAGTCTGTCTGTCCGATTAACTAGTTGATTGATCTCAAAAAAGGCTGACTAAAAATTTTTGTTTACTGCGTTGATATTGTGAAAAATTGCTATATATCATTTTAATTCAACTTCCGGTTCTACCGGAAACAAAAATATTTTTTTGACAAACCGGTATTTCTTACATTGGAATATATTAATGTCTATAGGATAAATGTATTTATCAGTTCCCCTCATTTTGATTTTTAATTTCACCAATTTATTTTATTCTGGCGACAGAAGTGTTCTACATTCTTTTTTTAATAAATACAAATATTTTATAATTGATACGGATAAATTTGAAGTTTCGTGTAAAAGAGCACTTAGATTAAATGAGCCAATAAAGTTTTTAATATGATGACATTTCTTTTGTATTTCGGTCAGCATTCATGTTTTGTCTTCTTCTCAAAATCCAATTACTCGAATGTTATCAACAAGAGAGAGAAAGATGGACGACAGCTTGATTTGTTGGCTATATTCAAGTGAAAGAATTACGAGTTCAACTAAACTGGAGTGGAATTGTCAACTCAAAGACATGACTTATGTTTGAATTTATTTTTTCCAATTTCTTTGTATAACAATGTAACTATTTCTTCTTTAACCTTTGAAACTAGATAATTAAACCAATATATAGATAATTAATATTAATGCCTTTTAATAATATGGGGTGTTTTTCTCTTTAAATGAACTACACTAGTGATGAATGAATGATAATTAAATTAATTGATATTGCCATCATTCAAAAACAAAACGAATTAAAATTTCATCTTCCTATTTTTTCTTTAGAATTACAGCACTGTTGAATTTAAATATAATTCCATTTGTTATGAAAACCAAAATGTAAGAATTTTCAGAAAAATATTAGTGTGAACAATAAGTTTCTGATAAAAACATAAGAAAAATGCATCAATAACATTGATAAATGCTTTCATTTTAACTTTTTTATATTTAATCTAAGATTGGTTCAGTTCCACAATAGGTATGTATGTAGTAACTTGAAATACAGAGCAATAAATAACCCAAGAAACAATTATCTGACTGAAAATACCTCACCTGTCTTAGGTATAAAACTATTCGAGATATTCCAAATCGATGAAATTCTCTCGGTAAAACTTTTGTTTTATCTGAGGAATCAAACGCGTCCACACAAGATGTTGGATGTTTCTTTTATGCAAAAGAATTTCTTTCCACTGCTGAGATCAAAGCAAAATCACCATACGTTAATGAAAAAAATTTACCCCAATGGATATATGTTGCTCTTCGTCATGCAAATAAATGATAACGACTATTTTTTTTAAGATATCGAAAATCAAACTCTCGGTTTTCTTTTATTTATTAATTTCGTTTGATTTTTGTATTGAATTTGAATGTAAATCGCGACAATGATTTTATTTTTTACTTCTACTATTAAAATAATTTAATCAAGCAAAAAAATAAAAAAATACCAAATTATTTCCCAAGTTTTACTAACCATTTATTTTACTTTTTCTCTAATGCTGTTAGTTTTCGAGTATTTTTTTGCAAGTTTAAAAATCTTTAAATATTTTGTTAAATATCTTGAAAAATTTAAGTCGTATAAAATGTTTTTTTCAACGAAAGTTGATTCTTTTTTCATGGAGAACATGATCTTGCTAAAATAATAAGGGCTCCCATTAATAAAAATGACCTTCACCAAAAATAATATTAATAGCGCCATATGATGTCCTTTTTAAACATTCAAATTTTTGTCTACAACATTTATCTCTAGCTTGCTTAGTTTTTGAAATATTAGCTGAGGGCAATTAAAACAGATCGTTAAAATTTGTTATTAACTAGAAAATAATAAAATTGATCTTAATTTTAAAACGGCAAAAAACTGTTAAATTGAAAACACAACTAACATTTAAAAAAATATTTAAGACACTATAATGTAAATGGTTTATGGTTTTAAAAGTTATCAATTTTTAAGTAAACTGAATCAATATTAATATTTCATATTTTGAATTCTCTAACACAAATTTACGCCTCCAAACTTTTCAGTGAACACATCGAAGTGTGAAAAAGACAATTAAGCAATATCTTATACTTGGATTGCTAGTTTGACTTGGAAGATTTAAATACACTTAAATTTTGTCATTTCCGTAAAATTCTGATAAATAATAAATTTGAATTTTAAGAAAGTTTTCTTTACTCAATCATATATTAAGATTTTGATTATTATGACAATTTTCATGTGATATTGTTAATTGAAATATTTTCTTTTAAATTATACATTTTTATTTATTTTTGTATTGGCATTCCATCTTGAATAAAAGACAACATACATTTTATTTCATTGCGTGCTGAAAATGAAATTACATTTCGTTTGAAAATTCTTCTTTGATCCAAAAACAATTATTTTTTGTTTTTATTAACACGCCAAATACCTGAGAAATGTGACGGTAATTTTGTTCTTTGTATTAAATTGTTTATAGAAAAATATTTTGACATTTTAATCATAGCCATGATGTTCGTTTATTTTATTAATGCAGTAAAAAATAGCGCAGATATTTAAAGAATATATTAAAAGAGATTTGTAAAATATTATCTGTCAAAATTAAAGAGTAAGAAAATCCGCAACACCATGTTATGATTTCAAAAAATTTTGTAGACATTTTGTTTTTTGTTCTAAAATACTATTTATTAAATATACTACACATTTTTCTAAAATTTTGCGGAACATACTACGGAAACATTGAGATACCTATTTGTGACACAGTTGTCGATTATTTCATATTGGTATATATTTTTTCAGGTTAAAATATTATTTATAACTTTTTGTTATATAAGTTTTGATCCAACAAGTAATTAAATCAGATTTCATCACTAAGTCTTAATAAAGTCTTAGGCAAAAACAGCATCCACCGACATCATGATATTAAAATTTAATAACGGCACATAACAAGTTGTCGAGAGTCAAGTCGAAACTAATTTATATTTACAAAACCATACACTTTTGACAAGGGGTTGAGTCTTTCTAACTAGATAACTCTCAGAGTGAGTTTTCGGAGTAAATCGATTAATTAAGGGCAGGAGGTTTGCTTGAAAGAAAATGCGCCTGCATTACAGAGGGAAACAGAAGCCGATAATTTAAAAGGACCGAATAAGTCATGTGCGAAATGACGTGGTTTGACAACTTTTGCTGTTGATGAAAATAGAAATTGTTGTGGATCAAATACTTTATAGAGAAATATACATATATATACTAGAGATGCACACGAGACGAGGATTAGGTAAGTCTCGTTTGGTCTTGATTTTTACAACAAAGTCTCGTTTCGTGAAAATTGAATTAATTTCGTGTCGGTCTCGTCTCATAACAAATTAAACCAGTCTCGTCTCGTGCATGCAACTAAGAGTGAGACGAAAGTAAGACTATTATAAGACAATTTTGTGTTGTATGAATTTCGTTGTCAATATATTTTCGAAATATAACAATTTTTGTATATTTTACCGAAATTAATGATTTTAAGATTAATCTCAGGTAGTAATTTTTCAATACTTATTAATATTCCTTTCGATCTTGTTGCGTTATAATAATAAATACATTATTTTCGTTTAAATAAATAAAGTAGTAAACAAAATAAAAATGATAAAATAAATAAGTTATAAACATCCACAATACTAATTATAATCTTTACTTTCATTTACGAGTGTATTAAAATTACACTTTGTTCCAACAACTTTCATATTAATTCTTTAATATTACAATTCATAAAAAGTTACTTCAAACTTAGGTGTGTTGATACATTAGGTCGATGAAAGATGATGCAACCTGGGAGGGGTTAGAGCAACGGGGTGTTATGAACTGGAGGTTAAGGGTCGCTGCACCCATGGTATTTAAATAATTAATAGCTCGAGAGTTAAGTGAAATTATTATACCACCACAGCCGGGCTTATTTGTTTTTATAAAAGATTTACATTACAATAATAAATAACAACTTCAGTAGTCGATCTTTACTTGATTCGTGGCTCGATTGTATCAATTTGACCAATAAAAATTTATATAGAAATAGTTTCGAATAACATCTAGATTTTGAATGTACTATATCTTTAAAATATACAAAGAATATAATTTGTTGATAACTCTTCAATTTGAGTAGTTGTAGATTCTAACAAAAACAAAAAATCGGTACATTTGTTGTGATTTGACAATAACCTTAATCCGTATTGCATTGACGCCAATGGTGGACACACCCGGTAAGGCTGTATTGTGTGTGTGTTGTAATCAACTCACGGTACTGCTGGAGCTGTGGTGTCATACACTTGTCTATCGATCAGCAGGTGTGTCAAAGCCGGGTTATTTTTAAATTAACCTACACGATATCTCTCCACATTTATAATAGCTAATAACAGGTATTTTACGTGTAAGAGTAGACGCCTACTTTTAACTCGAATATTAAAAAAATATATTCTGTGAATCAACTGACTAACTCCATGATATATAAAGTAAAATTATATACCTAGTATTATAGTAATAGTAAATGATTGATTATATTGCTCACTAGGAATTTTCTAAAGTTACTAAAAATTAAATTTAAAAATAAAAAACACTAGCATTTTTTGTAAAATGAAATTTTTCGAAGGTTAGGTTAGATTTTTGGCGTGATGAAAACAAATTCGTTGCCTCTGGTTAATTACGATAGGTATCCGAGATATTCTTAACTAAAAGATATCCTAATCTAATCTTATCCTAACCTAAATGACGTTTTTTGACAAATAAAGTTCTTTTATAACGTTACCTATTATTTTTTTAAATAATCTTTTACGTTTCGAATTACGACTTATTTTCGTCGAGATATTATATATAATTTGAAGATAATGTTACATTTGTGTAACTTGTATGCTCTTATACAGATAGAAGTAAAAATTTATTTTAAGACAAATTTCGTGAACGAAAATTTTGGGAAAAATTTTCCTGCAAATTAATATAACCAATATTGTCATTTTTGGCACTGAAAGATTAAGATCTTGAAAAATCTGACGTAAAGGAGTAATTTGGGCAACTGAACGTTCAAATTTTCCTAATCACTTAATGAGTTATCTGAAATAGAGTTTTTAATGTTCTGAGTTATATAGCAGGTGAAAAAATGCTATTCGGCGACTATAAATCATATAAACTTTAGAATGATTTAAATATATTACTATTTATAGTCAACCATAACGTATTAATATTTCAAATAAATTCAATGCACTAAAAATAACGGTATCCGAAGAGCAAGTCGATGATATACCTAATATTTCAATTGCTTCCGAGTCCACAAAATTATTTAAAACATTACCCACTAGATATTAGAAATAAACTTAAAACGGTGGTATTTTAAAAGTGATATTCATTTTTTATCAACTTATTGTTAGTAAAAACTGGCACTTAAATGCAAAATTCAAAATTAATAAAATAAATGATAAAAAATCATTTAAACAAAGATTTATTTAATTTAAAAGAAGGAATGATTTATCATCGGTAAACCGAAATTTTGGTAGGTACTAAATCAATTAAAATCCAGGAAGTACTTACTACATTAGGAAGAGGTATTGTTCGTAAAGCTTTTTTTCTGAACCATAATTGTAAAGTATCAATAATTTATTTTGGCTTAGTGGTTAATTTTCAATATTACAAATTTTGTGGAAACTTCAGTTCATAATACACGAATTCTCGATCAGATACTGATTGTAAAACCACAATCCTATCAGCGGTACAAAATCGGTTGTGCAGTTCACAATAGATTTACAGTTATGTATATAAAATAATATATACACACATACATTTGTTACAGTAAATATAGTGAATATAATTCGACGATTGCTGAAACAATGACCATTATACTATGTATACATAGCTGAATTACCTATAACAAAACTAATATTCATTTTATAGGGTGTGAATGTGTAATAGTAACGTGTTTGGTAATGGTATGAAATTTTAATGGAGGATTGATGAAATAATATATAATAAATGTTGTTAGGTTCCTTTGATAATAAATATCAAATAAGCATTTTATATTTGTATTTTTGGTGTTATGCAGAGACGTAGCTAGAGGTCGCTGCGCCCTTGGCGAAAAACCAAGTAATGCGCCCCCCTTACGTAAGCGAGAACTTTTTTTCCATTTTCATATCGATTTTGCGCTGCTTAAAGCTCTTTTATCACATTTTACTGCCCCCCCCCCAGATCTTGTGCCTCAGCTGTGGGTGGTTTCGACCTCTAGGTAGTTACGTCATTGCCTTGGTAGAAACTATTAAAACATGTTTTTATTTTCGATTTTCGATTTATATGTAGATACTAGTTTATTTAATAACGTATAACCTATCGTTAATTTTTTAAGTTTTCAAATAGTACATGCATTGAAAATATATTTTTTGTTCAACATTTTTTCCGTTAGATTAGAACATATACATAATAATATATCATCTTCTACAAGTAATAGCGTAAGTGCTAAGTAATGTAATGGCGTTGATTCCTTGCCTTGTAGGAGACGATGTACAGAATGAATAAAATAAACATAAGATGATTTTTTAATTGAAATAAAATTATAATTTATAATTAAGCTCTTTATAATGTTATAAATGTTATAATAATGTTTTGTGTTATATAGGTAGTGTGGAATAAGAAATAATTTATTGTTCGTAACGCAATATAGCGAAAAATAATGTCGACTCATTCAGAAGATGATACAGATAGTACCAGCGGCAAGGAAGATGTGAGTAAATATTTTTTAATAATATACTTAATAAATTATGTACGAGCAGTGCTGTCAATATACTTGTTTATAATAAGTAAATAACTTGAAAAAGTGCTTAAAGTACATTTAAAAATAGTAAAATACTTCAAGTACTTTTTCAACACAAATTTTGAATTTAAACAAATAAAGTACTTGAAATACCCCAAGTACATTTAAAAATAGCAAAAATTACTTTATACTTTAAGTACTTTCGCTTAGTACTTGGAACCTGTACTTCAAATACTTTCACTGAGTGATGGATCATAACCCAGTGTTGGACTCTTGTTTAATGATAAGTACTAAATTAGAAATATTTGTTGATGTTTGATTACTGCAATTACTAAATCATAATCTATAGATACTTAACTATAAAACAGCTTAATTTGATTACAATCGGCCAATGGGTGTCAAAATGGTGGACATGTAAACTAATTATTAGTGTTATCTATTTAATAATTTTTATATTATCATACATAGTATCTTCGATTGTTTGATGATGTATCAGTATGCCTATATTATTATTTCAAGTAGGTACTGTTTAAAAAAAAGTAAATAACTAAAAATCCGTAAAATTTAGAAAATTCACTGAAATAAAATTAGTTTGGTGTACCTACTACATATTTCGGTTTAATGAATTATAATTTCGATTGTGTCCATATTGTAATAATTATTTGTACTTATTATTTAGAATACAACAGATAAATCTGCGGCAGACGAATTATATCATTTACCACCATCGAAGGCATTAGAAGCAATATCTGATCTCATTCGCTGCTCCTCATGTAAATACCCGTTTCAGTCACTGAGAACCACTGATGGAGATCAATGCTCATCATGTGACAACTTTAGTTGCTGTTTACCAAACGAAACTAATGGAACAGCTAGCAAACAACAATGTAAAATTTTAAATTTAATAAATTATATTTTGTTATACGATTGTAAGTATGATTGTGGCAAAAAAATTAAAATCGATGAATTATTTGAACATGAGAAAGATTGTTTATTAAAAAAGCGCAACTGTTCAATAGAGACTTGTAATTGGTATGGGAACTATAAGTTAATATCTAATCATTTTAATGAAATGCATAAAAATCACATAGTTGAAGTGAAAGATGATCAAATAATTATCGACAGTCAAATAGATTGCATCTTATTAGCTGATAGAATAAATGGAAAATATTTGGTGTATCTAAAAAACAACAATGACACATTATATATTAACGTACAACTCCTGGATGAAATAAAAAATAAGGACAAATTAAAATATAATGTTATTTTATCAAGCATTGATAATATTAACATAAGTTTTAATGATTTCAAAATTATCGACATAAAAGAAGATCTTTTTGATTTCAAATTTATTTTAAACTATTCAAATTTGATTGATGGTTTTAACATAAGCAAATCTGAATGCACAATCAATTTTCAAACACAAAGCGAAAAAAAATTATCGAATTTTGATGTTATCGTATCAGAAGTACTAGAGTGTCCAGTTTGCTCAAATATAATGCAATCTATAATATATCTATGTCAAAAAGGCCACAGTATTTGTGAAGATTGTAAACCACATGTAACAAACTGTCCTTTATGTAAATCAGAATATTTCAGCGGAAGGAATTATAACTTAGAATGTTTATCGGATAAAATTGAGTTACCTTGTACAAATGAAAAACTAGGTTGTCAAGAACGCGTAAAAAATATAAAGGAACATCAAAATTTGTGCAAATTTAAAATTCGTTCATGTTTATTTGGTAGTTGTAAATGGCAAGGGCCACATATAAAATTATATGCACATATTCTCGAAACACACGAAAATATATTGTTACCAAAAACTAAAATGTATATAAATCAACGTGATTACACATATTTCTATATATATTCTTCGTGCAATACATTATTTACGGTTCAAATTTTAAAAGATGCTAATTATACTTATTTGACAGTTCAGAATATTGAATTTGAAAATTCTAACAGATATATTTATACGTTTACTCTATCTAATACAGTTGGCGAATGCATTGAAATAAGAAATGAATGTGGTACATATTTACTTTCGCATTCGACATTAAAACAAAATGGTGATTGTGTTATAATAATAACCAAAACATTAAAAAAATATGACCCACATTTTACTCTATACATAGAACAAATGTAAAATAATCTATATATTAAAAAAAGGAGTTGAATTAAATCAAATGTTCACAGGTAGAAAGGATTTCTCAAACCAAGTAAACCTTGTTTTGTATACCGGGTGTCCCAGATAACTTTTCCAGCATGGGGATCTCAGTATCAATAAGAGATACAGGTTTGGTTAAATGAGATGAATTATATGTATGAAAGGGGTGAGTATTATTACATCAAAAAATGTTCATAATTCTATGTGGTGTAAGCGGTATACCCAAAAAACTGAAAATTCGGAATTTTTTTAAATGGCTATAACTTTTTTGTTAAAGTAGATAGGTACTTTTTGTTTGCGGTTTCTTTAAGCACTTTTTTGTGTAAAATTGATTGGTGTATTTAGATTTTTTATATCACTTTTAGTTTCCGAGTTACATGCTCTAACTTTAGTTTTTCTTATAGGCCACTTAGTTGAATATATCATATTTGAACGTGTTTTTTACTCTACTTTACAACGATATGTCACTTGTCATATTTATTATTGAAAAAAAGTCGAAATACTAAATATCAGTGATATTTATGAAGTATTTTATTACAAACTTTTAAGTGAGCCATGGAAAACAAAAATTGTAAACAAAAATCACAATAACAACAATCAAAATAACAAATGAATATTTGAAACAATGAACTATTTGAAAAAATATAATATAATTTTTTTTTCGATAATAAATATGGCAAGTGACACATCGTTGTAAAGTAGAGTAAAAAACACGTTCAAATATGATATATTCAACTAAGTGGCCTATAAGAAAAACTAAAGTTAGAGCATGTAACTCGGAAACTAAAAGTGATATAAAAAATCTAAATACACCAATCAATTCTACACAAAAAAGTGCTTTAAGAAACCGCAAACAAAAAGTACCTATCTACTTTAACAAAAAAGTTATAGCTATTTAAAGAAATTCCGAATTTTCAGTTTTTTGGGTATACCGCCTAAACCACATAGAATTATGAATCTTTTTTGGTGTAATAATACTCACCCCTTTCATACATATAATTCATCTCATTTAACCAAACCTGTATCTCTTATAGATATTGAGATCCCCATGCTGGAAAAGTTATCTGGGACACCCGGTATAACGAAAATAGTATTTTCTTAAGATAAGAAATATATTCTTAAACCAACTATAGTATTCTTTTAAACTAAAAATACACCTTAACCACAAAATTTATGTCATTCGACACGTGTTTCGACTTCACAAGAAGTCCTCATCAGGAGCCTAACGATTCCAGACTATAGTATTCTTGGACGAAGAAATAATGTTATTGGATTAAGAGTACTTTTCTTATATTAAGAAAATATTGTTTTCGTTATATACAAAACAAGATTTTCTTGGTCCAAAATAGTTTTTTTTGTGTGTAGTATTAAATATTAAATGTATATTTTAGTTTTTAAGTAATTGTTATTTTTTAGTATATAGCTACGCATAATATTGTTAAAACTTATATTTATAAAATAATGCCTGATTTTACAAAACAATAAGTACAGTAGAAACCGGCTATAACGACGTCGAAAGGACCGGTCATATTGGTCGTAAAAAGCGGATAGTCGTTATAACCGGTTTCTACTGTAGTTATAAAAATTTAAACTGCCAGTGAAAACACTGGTGAAACATAGAATTTATGTGTATATATAAAACCTACTATCGTTTGGTAAACAGGGCATTAGTGTTGTATTTGTAATTTTGCACAATTTATAATCATAATTTTTTAGAGTTGTCTAGTAACATAGAACGTTTGGCAGAAAGAATTGATTTCACTTGTATAAATAAAAAACTAGGTTGTCAAGAATGCGAAAAAAATATAACAACATCAAAATTTGTGCAAATTTAAAAATACTTTCATGTATTATGATAAATGATTGTGAATGGCAAGGGCCACATATAAAATTGTATGCACATATTTTCGAAGCACACGAAAATATAATTCTATCAAAATCAAGTGAGATAAAGTTCGAAATAAATAATTATGTGTATTCTTCTTGTAAAACATTATTTAGTGAATAAAAAATGAATGTAATGCTGGTTTAGTTTTGCATTTTTCATTAAAATAAAATGGTAATTGTATTATAATATTTGAAAAATATATGAAGAGTGAGTTATCATTTTTCTCATATTTAATGTGATCAAATCAGATCTTGATAGATCTGCATTTTGAAACAAAATCATATTTTTTCACTGGTTTTTGATCTGTAAGAGACCTGCAAAGTTCTATAAAGATCTCTGAAGATCTGATTTGATCACTTTAGATCAAAATTTTTCTCCTAAGTACTTTCAAAATTCTAATCGATGAAAAAAGCATTCATATAGACGAGAGCTAAGGTATTCATAGAAAATTTTCAAGGGAGGCAAAATTATCTTTGACTTGTTGTTTTTAAGTAATAACAACCTAAAGAAATTTTATCGAATAAATAATAAAATAGTATAAGAAAATTTTAAATGAAATATTTGTTTACGATCAAAATGCACATAATAATAATTACCAACAAAATCATCCAAATCAACACAAATTAAATTTACCAAAAAAAGACGTAATAGAACATGTCCAATTTTTTCGATATTAAATTAAAGTTAAAATCAAACTTAAAATTAATAAGTGTAAATAAATATTTGCGATTTTTAATCAATTTTAAAAGTAATACAGGCTCTATGTTAGGTCATATCCGGGAGGGGGGAGGGGAGCTTCCCCTTGCGAACGTCCATGGACGAAATATAAAATAATAAAATCACTTACCACTGGAAGAATTGATGAAAAAGAAACCTTCAACATTTCCAGAAATAATTCTGTAGCTGATTTTCTGATCTGCATCCACATCAGCATCTTCAGCTTGAATCTGTATGACGGATTTATCCGCGGGCGAATCCTCGGGGATAGAACAGAAGTAAACGGGTTCTTTAGTCAACGGTACGTTGTCGTTTTCATTTAAGACTTTGATGAACACCTAAAACAAATAGACTATTAATTTTTAAATAAAATATTATATAATTGATTGTAGTAAATAATTTTTTTTAATAGACTTTTGTTGCTCGTAAAATTTGAGTGCTTAAATAAAATAACAATAACGTGCACTACTTTAAATAAATTGTGAAATGATTAAAATAATATTCAAACACTCAAAAAACTATCTTATTGTTAGTAAGAATTATCGGGCATTCTTTTATGTTTTTGAAATAGCTATTATAAAACAACATAATATAAAATGACACATAAAAAAATGTTCACTGAAAATTTTTTTTTCCATTCGTTCAAAAATATATGAAAGGTAAGTAACTATATTATATAATACCTAAGTATCGCTAAAAGGCCAGAATATATTATAAATAAAGAAAAACTTATTATTAATTATCTTAATATATATAAATTACGTGTCACATGTTTTCTCCGCGATGGACTCCTAAACTACTTAACCGATTTTAATCAAATTTGTACACCGTGTGCAGTTTGATCCAACTTGAAAGATAGGATATAGGATTATAATATTAAAATCTTAAATATCTCGGCTCCTATGTAAGATAGGTTGTTGTTTTTTCCCTCCAACCCCCACCCCCAAGGTATTTTTCCCGCCAGATCCAATAAATTTTATTAAAACTCTTCATATGTGAAAGGGGGTGAAATATATAAATTTTCTTTTGTTTTGGTTCACATTCATTATACAAAATCGTAAATATCTCGGTTCCTATGGGAGATAGGGGGTTCTTTTCCTCCCTAAAACGCCCCACTTCCGTAGTATTTTTCCCGCCAGATCGAATGAAAATAATTACAGCCCTTCATATGTGTCAGGGGGTGAAATATTTAAAAAAAAATCCCATACAAACATTTCCACCCCCTTTTAATTTTTTAGGAGATGAATTTTTGGGATTCGAAGTAGCCTATGTCCTTTCTCAGGATGTAAGCTATCTCCCTACCAAATTTCATCAAGATCGGTTCAGCGATTTAGCCGTGAAAAGGTAACAAACAGACAGACAGACAGATACACTTTCGCATTTATAATATTAGTATGGATTATTTGAAGGTCTCAATTATCTGTTAGCTCCAAACGATTCTAACAGATGGTGACATCTGTTGACTGGATTGAGTAAGTATTCAATAGATGGCGCTATGTCAAACTTCCAAACGTTTCATATAACCTACAATTAAAGTATAGGTTAACCACAGCAACGCGTGGCCGGGTCAGCTAGTTTGTTATAAAATATCTATTATCTAAGACAGGCTTGTCCAACCCGCGGCCCGCGGGCCTCATGCGGCCCCCGAGCACATATCGTGCGGCCCGCATAAGATTTAATATAAAATATAAAGATAAAAAAAAGTAAAATATGAAAATAATTAACGATATCAGGTAAAAAAGGTCTTCAGATTTTTTGTGAAAGTATAGATAGTGTACATACAGAGATATAAATAAATTAATCAAGTCAAAAAAAAGGTCTTCAAATTTTTTTGCGGCCCTTACAAATTTTTTCGCTATTTTTTTGCGCTCTGCGGCCCACAAGGGTCAAAAGGTTGGGCACCTATGATCTAAGAAACGGCGTATACATTTAAAAACATTCAAAATTAATAATTATCTACACACAGTAGAGCCAACAGATTTATACATAAGTTAGTTCTATTAATAATACCCCCTCCCTCCATTCAAATTTTATTTAATCAGAATTTTAATTTTCTTTCCGGAGTAAGCTCGTTGGGTTTGAAACTGTATAATTTATAATTATAAATATTTTTATATTTTATTTAAATAAAAAACAGTGCGAAACGGTGCAGATAGATATTCAAAGGGTTAACAATATGACCTCTTTAATTTGGAAAGAAACCGTGAGATGTAAAAAGACCAGGTAAATTACACCCGAACACCTCTTTTATGTACTTCATCTTTTGATGTGACCTTTGCGCGCCTTTCATACTTGACGGTTCGTAGGAAATAAATCAAGCAGTAAAACCGTGAATCTGTTTCCGCTGAATCACTCCGACTCGTTCCTCTATTCAATTCGTCAACTCCGACAAGAGGTCTCTGATTTAATTATGTGCTTTTTGTGTTCCCTTGCAATGGAATTTTATGTTTTCTTGCATTGAAATAGAATTTCTAAGTGCAGTTACATATATACAAGAAAATATTATTGAGAATTCAATAAAAGTTCGATACGAACATTAGTCATGGAATTTTCTTATACATAATATTGATGAAAACCCAAGAAATACATTTTAAATAACATCATTTCTTGACGTACTTATTAACAAATTAGTGTTTAGTATTCATATCATATTACAATATAATACATATAAGAAAATTAAAAATATATCGTGTGATATATGTCATAATATTTACATCATAACTTATTGCAATCTACAATCAATTAAATAAATTGACAGTAGGTAAATAGGTACATTTATAAAAATGTTCCATCGATATTTTTCGCATTTCAAATGTTTCAAAACTTCAATCGAATTCACCTAAGTAAATTTTCAAAAAGACTAAATATGATAAATTATATATCTTAGGTTATTTTAACGTTTTAGAGCTGCACAATTTGAGAAAAATAGTTACAATATAGAAAGAATGACCTTTATATTTGTTTGAATAAAATGAAAAACGCATTTATTTTCCTTGGTCACAGCATAATGTAATTTTTAGATCTGCAAATTAGAATTTTAGAACAACATACTAAAATAACCCTTGCATGGATATTTGATTACATGTACCTATATTTCAATTGGTATATTTATAGAAAAAATAATAAAACAAATTAAAACAAAATAATATTCTCTACAATTTTAATTTGAACATATTTTTCTATTACGAGCAGTTTCAAAGCTAATTAAAAAGTTTCTTAAGTGTCTCGTTTATACTTTATAGTTTTTCAATTTATTCGATTTTGTTGAATTGATAACAAAAACTATAAAATTAGATTTTAAACTTTTAGCACAGTTATGAAAAATTTAAATAGAAAATGCAATTAAGGTTAAATATTATCGAAAAATTATTTTATTATTTTTAATAAATTTAAGGCTCTGTCAAATAGAATGCGAACTGTCCGCGTGGACAATCAACTTTCTGTTTGTCAGAGTCCTTTAATAAATTAATAAGAATAAAACGTAAAATCGATATTTGATAGTCCACTAGCCGAGATTAACTACATTTTTTTTGGTAAATTCATTTGACCCACTTAAAAAGCGCCAAAAACTTAAAATTCTATTTTTATAACTCAGGTCTATTATTGGTCTCCTATTTACTATAAATGTATAAAATCTCAGTTTTTTTAACAAAAGTCAAATGGTTTAGTAGTTAGAAGGCAGTAAATTATGATAAGCGTAAAAAAATCTAATTTTGATCAAGTCCACTAAAAATGAACATAAATTATAGTCAATAGTAACCACCACACTTGTTTTTATTTATTTTAACACTTTTATCAATGTTTAAACAGACCAAACATATAAAATTTTACTCTTCTATGTTTTATCATTTTTAAGGAGGTTGACACGATAGAAAAGTAACAAAGGGATTTCGATGAAACTTTAAAAATATTAAAACATTTATTTATATTTAAAAAATCCTTGCAAAATTTCAAAGTCATTAGGAGAATAGTAGATAAAAGAGATATTAAATAAACCAATGATCAAGCATTCTTATGACAACTGCATTATTTCGAGATATGATAGGACTTTTCAAAGTAATGTGACAGAGAGAATTTGATGAAAACTTGAGCACACATTCTTTATTCAATTACAAAGATATCAGTATATTTTCAGAATGATTAGGAACAGCGTTTTTAATAAAAAAATGATAAGTGTGTGAAAAAGGAGATAGAAATGCATCTATGAGATTTCGCATGCTTCAGAGAGAGACACACACCTTGCCTTCACTCTATGCTTTTCCACAAGCGCTTACCAGCATTATTCCTTTGATCGCCAACCCTGTACTATAGTGGTAACCTTCGTTAGACAGACGTAGACATCATGGTGATTAAAGTCAAAACGAGAAAATCAATGTTTCTAATAAACTTACATGCTAATCTAAATCAATAATTTGTTTATATATTTGTGCAAGCTGCTATTTTAAAGTAAACAAGGTTATTGTTGGCTCATGATAAGAATAAATATATGATTCGAATGTTTTTATGATCAATGAGAAAATATCAGAATGATGATCGATGTTTTAAAACTGATAATTTTGTTTTGTTTGCATATTATCAATGCTCATTCCTATTAATAATGTATATTGTATTAGTTAGTTAGGTGACATAGAATCTTACAGAACACCCAAAGCGTAATACGTCAAACTCGAACACAAACTATTAGACATCTACGAAACTAACTAAGTGACTGAATAACACTTAGGAGCGCAGCAGGGGAAGTGCTATCTGGTAACATGATGAAGTTGTATCCGTGAGAAAGACAATACATAATAGATCGATGTGGTCCTTTGGTGAATACAGAGTTAAATTGCTCTTGTTGTTATCGACATGGTTTGGTAGAAAAATTGCACTGTACATTATTTGTTTAAATTAGATCGAGTTTTGAGTACATGAATATTTTTCAGATGCAATAAAATTATTATTTAATTTATTTATCAAATATGATTTTATGTATGGTATAGTATCTTAATTATGTAGGTACCTAAATAAGATGATAATTGAAATTTTTTAAAATTAACTATATAAATGTTTAATATTTTCATTAAAAATTGTAATTTTATCATCCATAAAGCAGTTCGTAGAGTTTTATTAATATATCTTCCTGGTAATTTTAGGGAGAATATCTGGAGTACAGTAAGTATTCCAAGCATTTTCAATAATTTTTGAACGAATTGAAATTTTAACTGATTTTATCTTTTACAGAAAGTATTGTTATAATATGTTCCGTTTCTATATAAAAATATTTTTATTTTGTTATAGATTATCTATATGTCGCAGCCGGTTTGTAAATTTAGCCGTGACTAGCCGTTTTGTAAAATATTTTAGTTTAAAAGCGGGGATTCAATTGGGGCGAAACGAGATTTATATAGTAGAAACATGGGAATTCAATCTCCGCTGAATAGAACTTTAACGTTTATTTTATTTGACAGAATTATTAAAACACATTTAATTGAATCTCCGTTTTTATACTATATTAATTCTCTTTCGCCCTAATGGAAGTAAAATTCTATATAAATAAGTAAACCGCGTTAAAAAGAAATCTATATCGATTTAATTAATCAGATTTCATTTTGATTGTGTCAGTTTTAAATTTTGTATTAAATTTTATTAAAATAAATAAATAAAAACAATTATTTTGGTGTCCCTAAACACAGCTGTTCTGGATAATAAATTGAGTTATAAATGGTAGCCTTATTGAAGTATTTCATAGTATAATTGCTAATTCCTTATGTTAAATTATATTTAACTCAACAACACTTGGACGCATTTTAATAATTAAAATAACTTTACCTAGATGTCACACATGTTCTTTATGAATTTCGTATTGTGTCTAACTTTGAATGGCATTTACGTACCTATAGAAAATTAACACGCAACTACGTGAATCCACGAAGAACTATCCACGGTGAGTGATGGAAAATGTTTTTGACATGTTCGTGTAAATTGTGTGTCTAAATCAGAGTTACTCAACAAAAATTAGCATTTCTAAAGTTTTAACTGTTAGATAAAATTTTCATGGAAAACTATGTAGGTATGTATAAATATCGCGATTTCTGATTTATTTTGATTTATATACAGGATGTCCCAGGACTGTGTCAAAGGTCAATATTTCATTTAATATAAGAATTGGAAGAGAACTTTAAATGCAAAAGTTATCGGGCTAGAGGAGCGGCATAATTTAAAAATAGTTACATTTATACAGAGTGTCCCATAACTGCATTACAAACCAAAGTTGTGTTTTTTTAAATACAAACTATATATTTTTATTTGATAATCTAAAAGCATTCATTTTTCTGAGTATTTTGATGTATCAAGTATGGAATTATACAGAGGGGTTTAGAAATAATGACCAATTTTGTAAGAAAGTAGGAACATTTTCAACACCTTGTAATTTTCTAATTACAACAAAAAAAATGTATTCTCTGCTGAAAGTAGTTTTGGTATATTCTCTATTATTGCGATATTACGTTAAATACTTACAAAATAGTATTATTTGTGCAGGGTGTATCAAAACACTGAACCTAGTTTTTTTCAAAATTTTCAAATGGAACACCCTATATATTTTTATATTTTCGAATTGCCTGTTCAATTCTCAACACATTTTATAAACCATGTTCTATACCTAAATTCAGCCGTTAATAAGGTATTAATTTTATATTTAAATCTTAAGATTTTTTTAAAAACAATACAACTTTATTATATTCCATAAAATAATTAAATTTTTATGTTGTTAAAGTTTGTACGTTCTATTATTTTGTTAAATTATTTTTAAGCGAACTGTTTTATTGATTATAATAAAGTTGTATTGTTTTTTATAAAACATCTTAAGATTTTAAAATAAAATTAATACCTTATTAACGGCTGGATTAAGTATAGAACATGGTTTATAAAATGTGTTGAGAATTGAACAGGAAATTCGAAAATGTAAAAATATATAGGGTGTTCCATTTGAAAAGTCTGAAAAAAACTAGGTTCAGTGTTTTGATACACCTGTACAAATAATACAATTTTGTAAGTGTTTAAGGTAATATCACAATAATAGAGAATATACTAAAACTACTTTCAGCAGAGAATACATTTTTTTTTTTTGTAATTAGAAAATTACAAGGTGTTGAAAATGTTCCTATTTTCTTACAAAATTGGTTATTATTTCTAAACCCCTCTGTATAATTTCATACTTGATACATCAAAATACTCAGAAAAATGAATGCTTTAAGATTATCAAATAAAAATATATAGTTTGTATTTAAGAAAACATAACTTTGGTTTGTACCGCAGTTATGGGACACTCTGTATAAATGTAACTATTTTTAAATTATGCCGCTCCTCTAGCCTGATAACTTTTGCATTTAAAGTTTTCTTCCAATTCTTATATTCTTATATTGAATGAAATATTGAGCTTTGACACAGTCCTGGGACATCCTGTAGATAGTACTTATTATTACTTATTAACAATTATAGAAATACTGGAGATGAAAAGAGCTTATATATTTAATCGTTAGATACCTATCTTTTTACGTAATAAAATATATTTTTAAAGAATGTTAGTTTATACAAAGATGATATTAGCAGTGGTAGATTAAGGTTGCGGTTCAGATAGGAATGTTAGTAATACTCCCCTCTTTACCGGTGGTACGTTATGAAATATTGTAATATTTTTTTGTGAAATAACAAAAAAGTTAATAGACTTAATTTTTTGGTTCCTCAAGTAATTTTTGGTAAATCATTATAATTATTTGAAGAACAAAAAAATGGTCTACACATGAACAAACACTGATGAAATTTACCTTCACCATACCGTCCCCCCCACTACTAGCGACTAAAATGCTTAATAGAATATAAAAGTTACATATAGTTTGAGTACCAACGTTCTAAACAAATTAATATAAACGTTAAATCATCCGACAACTTAGATGTTGCAAATTGACTTCTGACCTTTCGGTTAAAGTTCTTAATAAAAAAATTCTATATTTTAATTAACATTTGCATGTAATCCAGTGGAGAACCGCCTCGTAAGTGTCTAAATGTATAGAACATAAATAAATCATTGTTTCAACAAATTAAATTTTTATCTCCTGAGTATCAAAACTTTTTGTTTGCTTGCGAATATGAAATTAAGTTGGAACATTAATAAGATAATTTCAAACTTTAAGAAATCTTACTTCGTATTTTTTATTCTTATTTTTAAATTTATAGTACATTTTTGACCTTATGTTCTTTTTTAAAAATTAAAAAAGATAAGTAAGTTGATTAAATTGTGTTTAAGTCTGTGAAATTTAATTAAAAATTATACGGTTTACGAAAGATTAATAATCCAGAGATTTCTTAAGAAATGGTAGAAAAATATTAAATATAACAGAATATAAAACCTGGATATAAAAAGTAATACGTTTTAATTACTTATTATGTCTGATATACATCATATATAAATATGAAAATAATATTTATTTCTCAGTAATTGTTTTTAATAAATAAAATTCTTTAACACAGCTAAATTAGAATATACATAAAGCAAAGTTTCTATCATAAAACGTTAAATATTACATTACTGTACATACAAAATGTTTTTTTTATTATTGATTGGTCAGCTTCACGTTAAATTGATCTATTTAAAATAATCTCATATAGTCTAGCTTTAATTATATACCTTAATATTATAGGTACCATTTGGTTGTACATTCAATGTGATATGTTTGTGTTTATGTATCATAGTACAAACATATCAAACCAAGAGTTATTAATCTTTTTGTCTATATTTATACGCAAAACCGAATCTGAAAATCACGGTTTCCGTTTTTACAGAGAACGTAAATTCAAACAATGACGTACACAAAAGTACAGTAGGTGTTTAGTATAGGTATACGCAGGGTGTC